>VDFB02373365.1:155747537-155853286 GCA_007258455.2 Sequoia sempervirens
AAAGTGTTAGCAAAAAAGTGATTTTCAGCCCAAGAGGGCGCACACGCCCCATTGCAGTAAAGTGTTAGCAAAAAAATGATTTTCAGCCCAAGAGGGCGCACACGCCCCACTGCAGTAAAGTGTTAGTAAAAAAGTGATGTTTAGCCCAAGAGGGCGCACACGCCCCACTGCAGTAAAGTGTTAGCAAAAAAGTGATTTTCAGCCCAAGAGGGTGCACACGCCCCACTGCAATAAAGTGTTAGCAAAAAAATGATTTTCAGCCCAAGAGGGTGCACACGCCCCACTACAGTAAAGTGTTAGCAAAAAAGTGATTTTCAGCCCAAGAGGGTGCACACGCCCCACTGTAGTAAAGTGTTAGCAAAATAGTGATTTTTAGCCCAAGAGGGCGTACACGCCCCACTGTAGTAAAAACAGGGGCGTAATCGCCCCTCTGCAGTAAAAACAGGGGCGTAGTCTCCCTTTTGCGACGTGTTCCTGCAAAAACCTCAACAACAGCAAACATAAAGTATATGAACCCGTTTGTGGGTCCCACCGGGCGTGCCAGAAATGTATACCTTGGAATTTATCCTATTCTAGTGCATAAAATAACTCAAAATGCGAATGATAAAAGACCAAGGACACCTCAAGATTAGCCTAAAGAGTGATATAACGAAAAGAAAAATGAATAAAATGAAATACAAATGATTTCACCTTCCTTGTTGTTGATGTCTCTTTGATTGGCCCTTGCTTGGAATGATTTGTGTGCTCCTTAGATGATTGCTTGAGTAACTAAATGCAAGATTAGATGTGCAAAGTGATTAAAAGAGATGGCTAAATGATGGCAAAGGATTGAGAATGAAAATTGGCAGCATGTAGTTATGAAATGGCTAAGTGTTCCAAAATGCCCTTGAGGAGGGGGTATTTATAGGAGAATTTGAATTCTCTAGAGAATTCAATGGTCAAGATTGATCCAACAATGTCAAGATGAAGGGCTATGGTGGGTTGAGAACCCACAAGCCCTCACATCTTGACATGTGGAGGGTGAAGTGGCCAAGGGGATATGAGATGGAGGTGAGTTGTCAAAAAGGTACATGAGGTGGAGGAAGGACAAGTACCTTCCAAGCACCTTGGGGAGTGAGAGGATTTCCTCAAAAAGGGATTCCTTGTCCCCAAGTGGGAGTGAAAGGGACTTTTGAGAAATTTTAGAATTCCTCAAAAATCTACATGGGAAAAGGAAAGGTGGTTGGAGAAATAAGTGTGAATTAAAAATTCACATTCTTAGGAAAGTCTAAAAGATAAAAGGTGGGCTCCAAAAAGGTGGGACTTGGTCACATGTGGAGATTGTGACAAGTCCAAGGTTCTAGAAGCCTTGGAAGGACAAAATGTGAATTAAAAAATTCACCCAGGAGGAAAGAGACATGGGATAAATAAAAAGGAATTAAAAATTCCTTGGGGGATGGGGAGAGTTGACCAAGGTACTAATTAGGTTTGACTAATCAGTAATTAGAGGATAATTAGGGGTTAATTAGGATTAAAAGCCAACTTGCAAAAGTTGGGGATGTGACACATCCTAATCAAGGATTAGGCATGTGCACATCCTTAATGAAAAGATTAGGAAATGGATTAGGATTAGATGAAAATGACATGTGAGGAATTAAATAAATGTAGTATTTATTTAATTTATTTGATGAAAAGAGGATTAAGGAGGGTAAGGTATTTAATTATTAATTAAATACCTTAGGGATTTGGCAGAATTAAAGATATTAATTAAATAATAGTAATATTACTTAATTTACTTGAATAAGAGGATGTTTAGACGAAAAGTGATAAATTTGGATAAATTAAGTGTCCAAATTTGGATGTCTACACCCACATAAGATTCTCATGATTCTCATCGATGGGATCATGTAACACCATAATGTCTTCTTACCAATAGGAGAGATATTAGGAGATGGGAAAATTTGATTGTTGTCCATGATCTCATTGTCTTGTGTCACAACATCTACCCTAGTAGGAGAGCTTTTAGGAAAGTGACAATCAAGAGGTGCATTACATGTCATGGTTAAATGTTCTAAGGAATCTTCATCAAAAATAGGGGTGATATCAAGGGAAGGACAACATTCTTATTCAAATGGACCCTTCCAATTGTTAGGAACATTAGGAAGGAGAGAAATAATGTTATAACTCTCAATCATTATGTTTCTTGATACCAACATATCCTCGTCACAAATGTGTTTGTCATGATCATTCATAAAAGCATTGTCACAAATAGGGGAGGTGTTGGGAGATAAATGGAGACTAGGTAAAGTGGTGGCAATGCATTCATCTTGTATTGTTATACTATCTTCCCAAGGGGGATGAGGAGAAGGATAAATAAGACCTTCATGATGCTCAATGATTCTACCTTCTTTCACCAAGATACCTTCATCACTAAAAGGAGAGGTATCGAGAGAAGTAAAATTATGATCATCATGTTTATCTACATTTGTATTCCCTTCTAACACATCATCCTCAAAAATAGGAGAGATAGGAGGTAATGTAACTTTAAGACAAGCGTTAACATTTTCATTCTCTTGCACTAAGAGACTATGATAACTATGGAATGCATTGAATGAAGAACTAGAATACTTGTTGACTACCATTTTCTTTGAAAATTTGGAAAAGATTGAAGTGAACATTTTGAAAGAACAATCTATTCTAACTCAAAATGCAATATAAAAGGCTGAAATGAAATGAAATTTTTCAGAGAATAATTGATTGATTATGTTATGTAACAATATGAGAATGCAAATGTGAAATTTAAACCATGCATGAAATGAGCTAATTTAAGGTATATTTGATGAATTATAAAATTATATTAAAATATGATCCCATAATAGTGGTTTACAATTTTTGGCCAAACTAGACACTGAAATAATTTTTTTAACTAAATCTTCACTTTCGGGCACCTATAGCGGCTAAACAGTGAGGAATTTGAAGATGATGCAAACTAGAGTTTCATGAAATTTTGTCTATAGATTATAAATATATTTTTTTCAAAAAATTGAATCAAATTGCACTTCTTTTCCATGTCCCTCTAAAACTATTTTTAGAAACAACATTTTTAAAAAGTGACGCTTCACCGATAACGTATAACTTTTTTTCTATGAAGGATAAAATTGTAATTCTTTCAAATTTAGATTTGTAACTCTGATATATAGTGCTTCCACTTAGTTAGATAGTTTTTTATTGAATATTTTTCTTTAATCAAGTTTCAAAGTCAAACCAATTATAATTCAGACACAGACAACCGATAATGTAACATTTTTGTATGTATCAAAATTCAAAAAATTTCTCTTTGTTGGATCAAAGACTTCAATATCTAGTGCACTCATATTTTTAGATTTTTTTTTTGATAATCTACTATTTTTCCATATGTTAAGAACATAGAGCTTTATTTTTGGTGAAAAACCTACATTCACGAGAAATAAAAAAATAAATATAATAATAAAATAAAATTTATTTAAAATTATACTTTTTGGGAAGCTTATAATAAGGACTACATACAAAAAATAAATTTTAAATGAATTCATTTGATCCCCCAGAAGGTAAATCAAAAGTGGGTTTTTATCAGCATTTTGATAGGTGTAAAGGAGACTCTGTTAGAGGTATGGTTTAAAACTAGCGGGGTACTATCCAAGGGGATTTGATTTAAGGTAGTTTGGTCAAACCCTCTTCAATTAGAATGCTTTAAATGGAACATTTAAAGGCCTAAATCATTATATTTTCTAAAAATATGTGATTTCAAAAAAAATATGATCCTCCCAAAAATTGTAAACTAGCTTTGTGGTATCTAATACGTAAAAATGCAAAAAATTGATACAAGTATGAAATGGCACCAAACAAAAGCCTAAAAATAGGGTTTTTAGCTCTGTAAAAGATAGTTTCAGGGCTCAAAAGGGATTTATTCGCCCAGGGTGGTGAATGAGTCATAGTATGGACTTTTTTCAAAATTTTCAAAAAAAATTGAAGGATTTTTATGTTTTCTAAGTGCTATGATGTAGACCTACATGGAAAATGCAGAATTTTAGAAAATTTAAATGAATTTAGATGCCAACAATGCAACCTAAATACACTTTTCTATGAATGCAAAATTTGAAACCTAGCATGCAAATTAATTCATGCAAGTCCTAATGCAAGATCAATGCAAGCTAGATGTATGATGAAGGACTCTAAATTAGACAAGAAAGTATTTGAAAAATTAGGTTCACCAAACTGAACCATAGATTTTGGCACCCTAATCCTTTCTAGCACTTCTAGGGTTTTTCACATGAAAGGAGAAAGAAGGGCCAAAAGATCTAGCTAGGTTCACTCAAATTATGTAATGTATGAAGTTATTTAGACTAAATGGATTGATCTAAGTGAAATTAAACTAAAAAACTGAGAGATTATGAGTGCAAAACCTAAGAACAATGAAATGTTTGAAAACACATTGTGTAATGCAGAAATACCTAGAAATGAATGTAAAATTGAATAGAAATGGATGAAACTTGAAGTGTGTACAAGAAAAACTTATGGAGACTAGAAATTGCTTTTGGAATGTTGCTGATGTTGATTTTCAAGCCTGGTGGAACTCATTCGCCATTCTAGGAGAATCAGTCCTAGTTCTACAAAAGTATGCAGAAACCTTTTTCAAACAAAAGGGTATCTAAAAATGTAGAAAACCAAAAATTGACCCTAGAGCGGGACTCATTCACCACCCATGGCGAATGAGTCTAGTTTTGAATTTTTGAATATTCAAAGGTGGAATCTAGAGATCTTGATCTGTAGTTTGATTCTCTACAAGTGTCCGCTTCCAAAACTCTAATTTTCGAACCTAAAAATGAGTTTTTGTTGATATTTTGACTTGTTGAATGAAGAGAAGACCTAAAAAACTTTGAAACTTGATCTTCAATGATTTCCAAGCCTCTAAAATGTCTAAATCTACAAACACAGAAGATAAGAGAGAGAAAATTTGAATGTTAGGGCATGGGGGTTTGCCTTGATCAAACCCCTTTTAGGAAATTAAACCAAAATGATAAAAGAATGTAATGAAACATGCAGTAATGAAGTTTATTACCTTGACATGATATTTCATCTTGAAATTTTGCAGCAAAACATGAAGGATCTGCCCTTGAATGTCTAAAAATTTCTCTTGAATGACTTGTAATGTTAAAATCTTAGCTTGCTTGAGAAGATAAATGATGAATGAGTTGTAAAAATGAGTTGAGAGATTGAATAGGTGAATGGGTGTTGAAATGGGAAGAAAAACACTTATTTATACACAATTGTACCTTAGTAACCCAATGATACCTCATACTAGGCCAACATAAGGTGATTTTAAATAAAATCTCAAAAGTAAATTTAAAACATTATGAATTTGGAGCCAAGAGGGACTCATTTGCCACCCATGGTGAATGGATCTGACCTTGGACTTGAAAGTGGGTTTCAAGAATTATCTTGCATTTAATGTTATTTGTCAGGTTTACATTAAAAAATACACTTAATTAAGCCTTATGAGTGCATCAAGAGGTCAAATAAAGCATAAGAAACGTGTAAATAGTGAAGGAAAGCATAGAAAAGTGTGAAATCTTGTTACAAGACTTTACAACACTTCAAAATAGGACTTAATAAGTGATGAAAAGGTGATTTTTAGATGAATTGTGGTGAATAGAGTCTAGAAAAGTGTGGAAATGTTTTAAAACACTTCATAAAACCTTCACAAGATGTCAGTAAAAGAATTTTATTTAGTTTCCAAGGGTCTGAGACCTAGTGTGGATGCATAAAATGCCTCACAACACTTGAATTAAGTCCAATTGATCATGAATTATTCCCATGTCAAGTAGGAGACCCTTTTTTCTATGACACAAAAGTATTTGATTTCATCCTAGATTAGAGGTTGCACTCATTTGCATCTCATTTGCATTAAATTAAGATCTCGTTTAGGGTTTCTTGCATTGCATTAAAAATTGCATCTCAACAAGGGTTTAGATTTACATTGTTTTGCATCTTTCTAAATCTGAAAAATAAAAAAACAAATTAGTCATTATGCATATCATTTGATCTCATTTATTTGAATTTGAAAAATAAAAATTCTATTTCAACATAGGTCCTTGAATTCATCTTTTCATTGCATTTCTTGAAAATTTGAAACTGAAACTCACTGCCTCAAACTTGGAACTGAAAGACATTACTAAAAGCTTGCAAATCATTCAAAAATAGTTTAAAAATACCTAACCAGGACCCATTCACCTTTATTGGTGAATCCGTCCCTGGATAGGTCCAACTTGATCCCTCTGGCATCTGAAAAGACATTAAAAATCACTCAGAGATCAACAAAAAACATCTCAAAAAACCTAACCAGGACCCATTCACTCTTACGAGTAAATAAGTACCTGGTAGCTATAGATCTACTTTTTTTGGAAATTAAATCTTAGTTTTAGGCTTCTATTTGTTGTCGTTACTTTCCTATTTCAGTTTCTTGATTTGTTGTTTCAATAAATTCATTGTATTTAACTTAAATTTCTTCATTTTAGTGCACTGTTAAAATTTCATCTACACCATTTCATTTTTAATTTATTGCATTTTGTAACTAGTAAATTGCATTGCTTAGAATCTAAAAATTGCATTTCATTCAAGATTGTTGCATTTCCCCTTTGCTATTTTAGGGTTTGCACACTAGGTTTGTAAAAATTTCATGAGCTTTAAAACTTGGTGTCCTACTAGAAATACTATTGTAAGATGCAGTTTGAGGCTCATGTCATCCCACGATATCTCACTCGCTGTGGATCTTGGGTTTTCTAACTCTCTTTATGATAGTGTTTATATTCAACCCTCCATGGTTCATAGTTTGCATACTTCATTTCCCATGACTTCACCTCCTACAACTAATTTTCTTAATGCTACCAACACCGTCCTTACCATCCCTAGTTCCACTCAAGATTTGGGGTCTACTCAAAGCCAAGGTGGAATTCCAATTCCATCCTCCACGATACCAATGTCCATTCCTACATAAAATAGCATGGAACCCACAACAACTTATCAACCAACAACAACTTTCGAACCCACAAGAACCCTTCAACCTACCAACCCCATTCAACCAACCACAAAAATTGTTCCCACTAGGACTATGTACACTTAGGTATTCATGTAGGAAACCCTTCTAGTTTTGTCCAAACAAGCACAATAACTCCTCAATAATCAACCTTCACCAACCTACAATTCACTAGCCCTCTACATACATACACCACTCCACCTTATTCTCCTCAATCTTACAATCAAAATGATCCTCTCATTAGCTCACTTTTGAAAACTATGACATCCCTCCAACAACAAGTCGCAACATTACAATCAACCTTTGCAATACATCAAATCCAACCTGCTATCTTTTGACATATTAAGAGCGCAAATGCCACAAGGTATAGAAGTCCCCTGATTTGAAAAATATGGTGGAAAAGGATATCCTATAAGCCATATTTCCACCTCCAGCACCTTGTGTAGTGATTTCATCTTTGAAGATAAACTCTTGGCTAAGGTCTTCCCTATGTCCCTGAAGGAAACTACTTTAGAGTGGTTCTCCTCTTTACATAACAATTCAATTGGTTCATTTAATGAACTGATTGATGCCTTTTACAACCAATTCCACATTCACATGGGTTCCAAGATGACCCTTGTTGATTTAATGACAAGCAAATAGAAAGAGGATGAGAAAGTGACTAATTTCATAACAAGATACAAAACACTATATTTACAAGTAAACATTAAGATTCCTGATGTCGACCTTCAACGAATGTTTATTTCCAACTTACAAGATAAACTCCAAAGAAAACTTGAGATGTTGAGATTTTGATCCTTCACACAATTATTTACAACCCTTCATGATTATTAAAATTCAACTTGTAGTTGTGATGTGAAAAATCCCCCTAGTCGTACTAGAAAAATTTAATCCACAACTCAAAAAGGCTATCAACCTTTAAAGAAATAGAATAGGGTCTTTTTACAATTGAATTCCCCTCAAACAAGCGAATAAACTGATAACCAAGTTGCTTCTACAAAGATGAAAACTCCTTTTGGGGAACGAGAGAGAGAGTTCACTCCTTTGCCTGATACCCTTCATAATAACATGTTGCAACTTATTGAAAAGAATATGCTTACTTTACCTCCTATTAGAGAGAATGAACCTAATACACCATTGCCTAAAGGCTTTTGAAAAAATGCTTATTGTCATTACCATCAACAAAATGGACACAAATGATGAAAATATGGATACAATTAAACAATGTCTCATAGATGATGTGGTAGAATTTATCAAAGCTATACCTCATAAGGGCTCAACTAAAAAGTCTCTTGACATTGCTTTCTCATAAAATGACATACTTAAATGTGCACATCATGGTTCATTTTACATAACTAGCCAAGTTAATAAGAAGCACACTAATGGGATATTGATTGATCCCATATGTGGGGAGAATGTGATCACTGAAGAATTCTTATATGTGTATGAATTATATCAAGAAATATATGACAAACCAAAAGAATGGATCAAGACACATAATGGGTTTGCTTTCCCTATGATAGGCTCAATAGATCTCCCTTTAAAAGTGGGACCGAAAATATTAAATGTATCATTTTCCATCACCCCACAATTAGACCAATTTTGTGTGAAGCTAGGCTATCCATGGCTTCACTCCATGAATGTCATCCCTTCGGTTGTGCATAAATGTCTAAAGTTTCCTTTTGGAAATGATATCTTTACTGTACATCATAGCACAGATTTAATCCTATGTTGGCCCAAGGGAATTTTTCTTTTGATTTATTTTGGCTTGAGCCTATGGAACCTATAAAGCCTCATGAGGATTTATTTTTCAAATCATATCAAAATTTCAAGGAAAAGAAAATAGCAGAATTATCCCTTCGAAACATGCCTCAACCTATAAATGAAACACCTATCCTTGATGAAGCAATGATAGAACAAAAATCCCTTCTAAAAAAACTAGAGAAACATATAGAAAAATGATTGAAATCAGGGATTAAATCAACTCACTTTCACAATACAAAGGGATTCCAACCACTTTTCTTATCCCCAGACTCAATCTTTGCTTGTATTCAAAATTTGACCTAGTCTCTCTAATAGGTTAGCAGACCTAATTTACTAACCACAACTTTCAAATTTTTGAACAACCTCCCCAACCTTCAACCATTTCAAGCACCCATTTAATAATTCTTTAACATACATCAAAAATTCATAAGACTCCTTTGGACCAACACCCTCAAATCAAGCAACTATGTTGTTCAACTTAGCGAATTAGGCCTATTTTCCAAAGCAAACCCTCTTTATCCTTTCTTCCACATGAAAAATATCATTTGGAAGCATTAAATCATCTAAAAAACCAAAAAATCCACCAATTTTAGGGTGTGATAAGCCCTCCAATACCACTAACCCCAAAACCCTCAAATTTCCCAAATTTGATAAGGGTTTATTGAAAAACCATATCCCAAACTTACACACGCCCAACCAAAGCCTCCATAAACCTTAGAAGTGTCTAAAAAAACTCAAAATAACATAAAATATTTCTTACCCCAAAGATTACCCACGTTTCCCCTCTTTAACCTCTCTTTTTCACTCTAAAACACACAAAAATGCTATCTAGGGCATCAAGCAAAACCACCATTCAGGCCTCCCCAACCTTTGAAACCCTACACACATATTCCCTACCCCTAATTATTCCATTCCACTGAGCTATAGGAGACAAAAGTGGGTGGAATGGCTTAAAATGTCATTTTACACCCTAAAAACCCTTAAAACGGGGTATACAAGCCAGTCTTCTATATTTTGCTTCTAAAATGTACAAAAACAAATGGAATCAATCTAAACCAAGAATAAAATGGAGTTAGGATTGATTCCCACTATATTCAAGCCATAAGAGATCAAAAACAACCTGTACGGAACTGTATAGATCTAAGAAGCAACAAAATTTCTGGAAAAGTACAAAATTTGCAAGTAAAAATAGTGAATTTTATTTCCTTTTTCCAATGATCAAATTCTCCAACCTCTACCAAAAATTTTACAAGCCTTTTAATTTTTTTTCAACCTCCATCATTAGTTACAACTAACTTTTGAATAAGGTAACCATTGATTTCCCTCAAACTTGTAATCTTGCAACTTTTTTTGACAACTTTTTACATCATTTTTGCACAATAGACCCAAAAATGACTCCAATAATCCTAATACCTTAATAAATGGAGTATTATGACCTTATTGAACAAAAAAGACTCAAAAAAACCTACAAAACTTAACTGAAAGCCTTATTTCAAAACTTGCAAAATTTGGACCTGTATGGTGCCCTGCACCAAAAAACCTCCCACAATTTCCTATAAGAGACCACAAGATAACACAAACAATCCTGTTGTCCCTCCTAGAATCCAAAAAGTTCACAAAGGGAAAGAGAAAGTGATTGAAAAACCTACTATTGTTTCTTCCACAGCTCCCATGAAAGAGAAGGAACCTATGATTGACAAACCTGCTCTTACACAAAAACAAACTGACAATAGATTGAAACAAAATCGAAGTGCTAGAGAGAATAGGTGTAGATGATGTGTTATTTCTCATAGATTACAAACTCAAGAAGACAACAACAACATAGAAAATCAAAATATGAACTTACCTAAAGAAAATCATGATGAATGTATACCTTCGCGACAACATAAATAAGAACATTCCATGGAAATTGTCATTCAACCTCCTATTGTAATAAATCTAGATGATGACATTGAACTTGCGAAGATTGATCAAGTGCATGATGAGTTGAATACATTGTTTTCTTCTTCTATGAGCTTAAATCAAAAATATCCTAAAAAGAGTGTTGAAGCTAGTGCTTCCCCTAGTCCAGAACTTTCTCTTGTCCCTTTAGCTAGCTTTCTGCCTTCCATTTATACTAACTGAGATTGGGATGTGGACGACATGCTTTAGGTTGACTCACATGTGCCTAACTATTATTTTTCATTTTCATGTTTTCTTTATGTGATTACATGTGCATAATATGATTCCTTGTGATGTTTTGGTTCATGTATCTCTCTCTTTGTGACATTCATCTATATGTACCTTTCATTCTTCTATATGTTGTAATCATTTCATTTTTCTTGTATTTTCTTTTTGAGGATGATGCAAGGCATCGAGACATTTATGTCTCTTCCATGTTGACCCCAAAGCTTTTCTTTATCCTTTTCATTTTTCTTGTGTTTTCCTTTTGGGGATGATGCAAGGCGTTGAGAAATTTATGTCTCTTCCATGTTGACCTAAAAGGATTTTTCTTTTTTTTTTTCTTTCTTTTTGTCATTCTTCTAGTTCTATGAGTATTTGAGGAATGATGATAGGTTTGTGCTCTATGAAAACGTTGTAGCAAAGAAATATTGACCCAAAATCCATGGATCCCTTATGTATTTGTAGGGGCATCCCTTCCTTCCTATTTCATGATGTAGCTTGTTTTAGAAACATATGACTTGGCATAGGGTTTTCCAAGGAAAGCTCTCATTTAAAGCAATTTCTCATAGTAATTGTGAAGCAACCACTTTAAAGTGGGGGAATACATCGATGATATCTTTTGTAATATTTCATGGTGTGAAATTTTCTTTTTTCTTGTAGTGTGTCCTCTTCTCGGTGGTGTCATTTGGTTTGATGTCCTCTAAGAGTGTACGATCAACCTTCATGGCATGATGTGAGTGAGGCATCCCATGAGTGACAATCTGACACTCTTGATTTTTCCTCTCTTGGAAACATTAGGCACAATGATCCCTAAGAAGAACTTACACAAACACAGTAAAATCCCCTTTAACAAAATTTTATATGAAATTACAATAACACTTACAAAAGCATTACTTTGTGGTTCCTTATCAAAGTTTTTAGGAGGATAACTTCGATATGGTATGAGACAATAATATGATTCTCTCATTTTCCACCTCATTGGGATAACTCACCTACTGGACAGACTGAGATTCCACTACCCTAGAGTGAGCATACACATATTTTGGGACAACTCACCTAGTGGACAGACTGAGATTCCACTACTCCAGAGTGAGCAATGCATGTTACAGACAAAAAACCCTGATCCACATCACATTGGAATAGTTGTACTTGATCCTTTTGTTTATTTTTATTGGCCTTTAACAGGGTATGATTATGCATCTTTTTTATTTCTACATACTTAAGTGTCTTGAATGTCCACTTTAGTTTGATTATGACATGGGGTCATCCTCTCACTAAAGTGGGGGAAAAATGTAGTAATAGAAAAAGTATCCCTTTTCCTTACTTGATTTTGGAATAATTATCATTGATTTAACCTAATTTTTTCCTAGGTCTAATGTTGCAATGTGTTGTAGCATATTCACATTGATCTTGGGCCCCTTTTTAATAAAATGCACTTAATTTGTACCCTCTTTTAAGTGTTATAAAGTGTTGTAACACACTTTCACATTTATCTAAGGTCTTCTTAATTAATTGTGGTTAATTAGAGTTAATGAGCCCCTTTAATTCAAATCTAAGCCTTATTTATGACACCTCCCAAAGATCTATCTTGACACCTATAATTCAAATTACATAACATTTAATTGGGAAAGCTTGAGGTCCTATAAATTGGTTCTAGGACCCATTCGCCCTAGGTGGTGAATGGGTCCTCCCTCTGTAGGACTCCCCTTTTATGGTAGATTCTGCGTGGGTTTTTGATGTTCTTTCATTCCTCGAAGGAAAGGTCCTGGAAAATAGTGCTAGGACACATTCACCCTAGGTGGTGAATGGGTCCTCCCTTAATGAGGACCCATTTTTGAACTTCATTCTGGCGGGAATTTAATAATGTTTATTTCAATATCTAGTGTTGGCTTGAATTGTTTGAATTCCAGGGTTAATCTCTTAATTAATTATAAATATGGGGTTAATTCACATTTTTTCTCCTAGAAATTTTATGTGACTTCATGAGATCAAGATCAAGAGCATTATAGAGTAGCTTCAAAGTCATTTCAAGGTAGATTATCAAGGTCTTATTATAGGAATTCAAGATAATTTCATCATGACAATGTTTTAGTGCATTCCTACATGTTGTTGAGCTAAGATAGTTGATGTAGCATTGAAGATCTACTTGCAATCAATGTTCACATCTTATTCAAGGATCAAGATCTACATTCTTCATGGCCACTACAAGTTAGATTATAGATTTATCTTCCAAGACAACATCCAAGGTATTAGCATTACATCATTTCATGCTCATGTTTCAATTTCAATATTTCATCATTCGGTTTAATTATCTACAAGGGGTTTGACTTAGGAAAACCCCTATTCACAAAAAATAAAATAAAAATTCTTCCCTTGAGTGTGTGTTTTCGGATTTATAGTTTGAAGATCAAGTGGAAAATAAGTTTAGAGAAAAATATTCAAAGTTGTCAAGTTGCAAGATTGACCTTTATAGTGCAAGAACAAAGAATTGAAGTTACATAATTTATTACAGGTTTTCAGGAGATGGAAATTAGGAATCTGAGAGTGCAAACATTGAAGAAAATAACCCAAATGTCAGTTTCATAAACCCTAATAGGGACCCATTCATCACTAAAGGCGAAGGATTCCTTTGTGCCCTAAAAATAGGCTTCTTGTAGCAAGGTACACACCACTTTAAGCTCTCAAAACTCCCCTCATAGTTTCCATAGTAGTTAGGGTCAATTTCAGATTGTTGTTTGCATCTTTTGACCCTCATAATTGCATGAATTGTAGTGATTTGTGTGGGAAAACTTAGTGGTTCCTCATCTTGATCCCATTCATTTTGGTGAAACCCTATTTTCTACCTCATCAAATGTCACACAGAACTTTGTCCTTATTTCTCCCTATTTGGAATTCTACCCAAATTTTCTCATTTGCTAATACTTTTTTCCCTTTTTAATCCATGAGACCTTATATGGAGCGGAATAGGGTAACCTTTTCAATTTTAACTTTTCTACCGTTTCAATAGAAACCAAGTTATAAGTACTATGAGAATAATTAACAATATAACAACATTTACTTTGGATTTTGCAGGTGGTCCTAAAGAGTGATCTTATTTGTAGTGGTTCCTTCTCCATGGGAACTTTGATCAAGCTTCTCCTCATCAGCAAAAAATCTCCAAATTTTTCTTTAATTTGTGGTGAAGAATGGACACTTTCAGCATCTCCGCCTTGTGCAACTTGATTCCTCCTTTCACTCCCAAAATAAGTAGATGACTGTTCTCTATGGAATTTCCATGCTTTATGGCCTAAAAATTTATTACATTTATAAAATTTTCCAGTGAATCCACTTGATTCTTCTCCACTCCCAAATCTTCCCCTAAACTTTGATCTTATTCCCCTAAAACTGACCCTTGAATCTAAGCTTTACTCTAGAGCATCATTTGTCTCTCCTTGAATCTCTTGTGACTTTCTTGAATTAGAAAATGATCCTCTTCCTCTAAAATTCCTTCCCCTACTTCTTTGTTTCTCTTGTCTTCTTTTCAACTTTTATTCAACCTTTATGGCTAGTTGGTACCATTATTCTATTGTTCTAGGACTTGTGAGACTTAGTTCATCTTGTAGACTATATTTTAGTCCATTTAAATACCTTGCAACCTAATCAAAATCCTCTTCCATATGGCCTGATCTAATACTCAGTTTGTAGAACTCTTCTATATAGGTCTTTACATCCATGTCTTTTTGTTTAAGATTTTGTATTTTCCTATACAATTGAATGACATAATCACTAGGTAGAAATTTACCTTTCAACTTTGCCACCATCCTTCCAAAGAGGTGATATTTTCTTTTCCTTTCTTCCTTCTCTCTTCTTGCACATAGTCCCACCAAAGGGATGAATTTCCCTTCAATTTTGTTCTTGCAAACTTCACCTATTGTTCCTTAGGTACATAATCAAATTGAAAATATTCATCTGGTTCTCCAATCCAATCAATAAGTTCCTCACTTTTCAAGCTACTTGAATACACTAGGAGTTCCATCCTCAATTTGGAACCTTCACCTATGACTGCTTTTAGTAATCTCTCCATCCTCAACTCCTCAAAATATCTTTCTTCATGGGGTTCTTCTTGTGGTGGATTGTTTTCATCCATTTCTTCTTCCTGATCGCTCGGGTCTCCTATGATCACACCGCTTCTCTGATTTTTCTCAACTTCTATAAGCCTTGCATCAACTCATACTCTCATTTCTCTCATCTCTTGGGCAAGTTCGTCTCTCATCTCTTTGGACAACCTTTCTATTGCTCTTTCAACAACATTCACCCTTGGAGGCATCTTTACTTATCTTCAACACAATAAACTAACTCTTTCTTGAATTTATTGGCTATGATACCAATATGATGTAGAAGAAGGATACTTAAAACAACATTCTAAAAACTTCCAAACAAAATTTCAACACAAAGGATGCAAATGTGTACATTTGTTCACTCTAGGCAATGTGTTCCCAAGTCTAAAATATGGGGGAAACATCCTAATGGTGCTCAAAATTTTATAACAACATGGAATGAGGGAAAATTATTGTATTCAAACCTATTTCAACATACTCCAAATGGTTCCAAACATACATAGTCCCATTCAAGTGCTTAAAGCAATTATTTATGCAACTCAAGTATTGCTACCCCTAGGTGCCTTCTAGGAAATGACTTCAAAAAAATGTGAACAATGCTTTTCATATGGATTATTGGACTTATGCAAGCCCTTGAAAATATGTCACTATGGTTCTACACCCCTCCATTGACAAACAATGCATAAGCCATTCAAAACAACAACGAATTAGGGTCTTTAGAACAATTTCACTACAAATATGAATATATTGTCAAACATATCTCTTTCACATGTGACATTCATTTGTTTTCATTTTTCAGGAATGTATATAGGGATGGGACAAAAATCTCCACAAATTTTCAAAATATTTAGATTGTGGAAACTCTTCCCATGGTCAAAAGTTGCTCCCTAGAAACCCTAGGCAGGGTTTTGACCTACAGTCACTAAATAGCAATAACTTGCACAAAAATTTATGAAAATATACCAAAAAAAGTGCATTAGAAATATAAATCTCTCCTCTAACTTCTCAAATTGGTTTCAATACCATACCATATAGTACCAATCCATACAGCGTGAATTACAGTTAGTTTTCCAGACATTTACACAGAAAATCCAAATAGAATGTGGCAAAAATGCATATCTTCTCATTCCAAAATTTTACAACCCTTGGGATCAATGATACAAGGCTTATTTAGCATGTTCCAATCATTTCCAATTGAAAAACTGACCAACAACCTCTTAGTTAACTCTAATGACAAATTTTACATCTTTTTGACAAGTTTTAGCAACTTTTACAATATGACTCCAAAAAATCATAAAACATACAAAAATGACTCCAAATGAATAAAAATGGTCTAAAATGACCTTATTGACCCCAAAAAAACCAAAACAACCAAATTTATCAACATGACACAATTTTCCTCAAAAAGAGTGCACCAAGATGTCTTGCATCACTACTACATGTGCAAATGCCACTACACTAGCAGATTATGACCGTTACTACAACACTCACACTAGTTCCTAATGGATGATTATCCCACATGATGGAGAATTAGTTCAAATTATTCTAGAGATGGAGCAACATAGAACCATCTACGCCAGGGGTCACAGTATGCTAGCACATTTGAACTATGATCTAGGGAAATTTTCTTACCAGGGGTTGGATAGTATAGTCCAATGTACACTATTATAGGTTTGGTGCTTTGAGACTTGCACTAGAAGCATAGGTTATCCTATCATAGAATCTATGGGATACCCATGGGCCTACATTTATCCACTGAGGTGGGCATGGTAGGAGGGTGGTTTGCTTCACTAGCATGTTTGATTTGATTGATTGGAGGAGGTGATATCTCATGGAAACCATATATCATGATCTACCATAGTGGAAAAATGAGATACATGAGCTAATTAGACTTGAATAGGATCGATTTGTTCTAGGATGACATGACTATATAGTGAGACCTTTCTATTATTACCATGTCATGAGTCAGTTCAGTCAGATACAGGTTCCACCACAGGCTCAACCAAGGTTTCTATGATCAACACGAAGTTCCCCTAGACTTGGAGACACTCATCCTCTTACTATTGAGGATGTTTACATTAGCGACTTAGAGAACAAGGACCATGACATGCCCCCAATCTCTGATGTCGATGACATAGGCACCACACAAGCCTACGACTAGTGGTGGGTTGGAACATGACCATCCCATGTGTTTCCTAGACATCACCTTGTGAAACATGCAAGACCTATTCTTGGGCATAGAGATGATAGGGAAGATGAACAAGTTGATGAAGATATAGATGATAATGATATAGATCTTGAAATATTTCTAGATGAGGAGGAGGAGGAGGATACCCAGTCTATGAGTGAGGACACTAATGAGACAGATGATCCAATTGCCCCCAAGAGGAGAGATTCACCTCCTACATGGGTCACTAGATCATGTGCAGTAGCCATAATAGAGATCTACATTCATGAGAATGGGGAGGCTAGCAGTAGAGAGCCATCCACAATTCCAACATAGGATGGGATCGTTGCTACTCAATTATATCCTGACTAGAGGACTGGAGATCCAAGTGATGATGTGGTATTTTATGCTTTCATTACACTTCTACCTTTATATATATGCTTTATTTATATATGTCATGATTTTTACTGATATCCTTTTATGATTTTCATCTTGGAGGGTCCACATGAGAGTGGTGTGAGCTCTACCAGCGAGTGACCACTAAGATGGTACCTCCATTGTGTGTATAGGATGATATACCCTTAGAGTGCATGCCCCCACCTTCTGCAGGGTTACATGTAGACCTCTTCAATCCAGTAGCAAGATTGGGTGTGACATACAAGAGTACCAACAGATGTGTCAACCAATTTCTAGCAGAGCTTTTGAAACTTTAAGAATCTTGAGGTCTGACTGATAGAAGGATGGACGACGCCCTATGAACAGGCATCTCTAGGCTACAAGAGGATCTTGCTAGGGTGTAGGAAGATAGAGACCACATCGATCCGGAATACATTGAGGAACTTATACGGGAGGAGAGAGAAGTTGGAAAGGTGAAGGGCCTACGAGTGTCCATGAGTAGATTATGATCACATTCTATTGTAACTTGACGGGCACCAACACTACACCTCAAGGGGTCTCGCAGTCATAGACCACCTTAGCATTGTTTTACTAATTATATGTACTTGAACTCTTTATGCATAATATATCTTCATTTATGTTTTTGTTCTCATGCGCTTATGTTGAATTTGATGTTGATGTGATTTATTAAATAATCCTTAGAATATTTAATAAATGTCTCCTTGATCTAATGTTTATGTGATCTAATAAAAACTATTAAGTTTACATTAGATACTACATTGTGATTGAGTATATGCTATGTTAAATTAAATGCACTTATGATCTAACTTTGAGAACACTAAATTCAGATAAGGAACAAATCTAACAAAAAACAAAAGATGAATTTTAATAGTATGCAAACTAAAGTAACAATTCAAACTAACTTGAATAATCATCGGGCATGTGCAAAAATATGTGGGGCTAAATTGTTGCTAAAATTAAAAAAAACATTTGATAGGCCATAACACGAGCATATTATAACACGGGCACATTATAATAAGCTCGCGCTATGGATTGGTGTGACAAATCCTAAGGATTGGCCACATCGATCTTGTAATGCACTCACAGTATACCGTGAGTACGTTATAATGTGCTCGCAGTATAACATAAGTGCATTACTTGTTATTAAAACTAGAAAAAAAAGAAAATTGAAATCATTTTGTGTGATTGTGTTTTTTGCAAACCATGCCCAAAAACCTTGAATTTGCACACTCACATTATAGAAGGAGGATTTTTTGCATTTTTTGCATCAATTTGTTGCAAGTTTTTTGCCAGGATGCCGCCACTTTGATAGGGAAGTCGAATAAGTAAGGATTTTTTTTGTTGTGAATTTGTTAGTTTTAGGTTGTTTTTTATATTCATTTGTTTAATTTGTAGGAAATGATAATGATCCTAAAAACCCTCTTCAAAACCCTCTTGAAAATCCTCAAAAAATAGAGCAACAAGAACATGAACAAAATCCTCAACCACAACAACAATCTTCTCCACCAATCCCTTAGCATCCTCCTAGAACTCAACAAAATTTAATGTGGTTAATTGAAAAAAATAAAAAAAAATTGAGTTAATCATGAGGTTGAATGCTCCAGTAGGTTCAACCATGGAAAGAAGAACACTTGCAAATTCACCTAAAGAAATGTTAAAACATGTAGATGAAATCAACAAACAATCAGGTGGTTGGAAAGATAGAAGGTAGGTGGCTAGGAATTTTTAGCAGGATAAATTATCATATAAAGAAGTAAAAGCTGAAAAGATTAGAAAATTACATTTTTTATCCTTATTCATCAACCCACACACAAATAAAAATCTTGACCTCAATGCGAAGAGGTTTCCTATCCATTGGTACCACCACCAAGGGATTATGATTTTTTTTTGGATAGGTGGTACATGGTTTTTGACTACCCACCATGCAAAAATTGCTAAGTCCCACAATATTTCCTGAGGAAACTATACTGTGATTTCATCCTGAACAAAATCCTGAATTATTTTGATATGAGGGAGTTCCATGGGATAGGTGGGGGGTTAGCTCAAGATAGACCTGATGCACTACAGGATCCTAGGCGGAAAACAAGATGAGTTATCACTAGGTTGGATCATGAGCACATTGTTATCCCTTCCATCATGAAGGAGAGTGCCGAGGTAGACACTTTGCAAGTGAAACAAAGAAAAATGAGGTGGGGGGAATGCCCACCTATTTTACTTGGTTCATTGAATAATTTTTTAAGGACCCTAATAGGATTGACTATAAACTTGGCAAGGTGAGTCAATACTCAATTAGGAGGACCTAGGAAGAGGGTTCTTTAAGCTTTTAGGGGTTCACCACTAAGAAAATGTTTGGAAAAGAAAAGTAATCATTCAACCTGCAAAACCTAGTTATGCAAGCTAAATGAAGGAATCAAATGATGAAATTATGCAATAGCAAGATAGGATATGTGTACCTAGGAAGTTTGGAGATGTGATGAGGATTCTGAAAATGTAAAGAAGTTGTCAAAATATGCTAGGGAGGACAAAGATTCCCTTACTATTGTCCTAGTCCTATTACTATTTTTTGAGGAAGATACAAAATCTTCATATCTTGAAACAAAATCTCAAAGAATCTCTAAAATATACCCTTGGGAGGACTAAGATGCCCTAGGTGGTGTATTAGTCCCATTCTGAATTTTTTAAAAACTCTGAATGTGATCCTAAGCTCCAAGGTCTTTAGTTGCTTCTTCTTAGATCTCAGGTTCTAAAACTTCTAGATTTGACCTGTAGGTGAGTTTTCGTGAAGATGACAACTTTGTAATGCAACTTTGCATCTTTGTAATCTTGCACTCCAAATGATATTCAATTCTTCAACCTAAATCTACAATCACAAGCATGCAAGAGAGGAAGAACTTGTTGAATGTTAGTAAATGGGGGTTTTCCTTGGTCAAACCCCTTGTTGGTAATCAAACCTTGAAATGAAATGAAATAATGGAGGAAAATGATGAATGAACAACATGCAGTGTTACAATACACTAAACCCTTATTGTGAAATCTAAAAACTTGTATGAAGTGGCTAGCTTGAATGTAGATCTTTAGTTGCTTGATAGATCTTGCTTGAATCAAAATCCTACATCATAAATGTTATCACAAAAACACATAATGCAATAATCTCCTCTGATATGATGCTTGAATGTTGATGATGGCTCCAAAATTCTTGAAGAGCTGCTCTTGAATGCTCTTGAGTGAGTACTTGAAGGCTTGATTGCTTATTATGGTCTTGGATTGCTTAGATATCTTGCATGTTATGAAAATGAGTGAATGAATGTTGTATTTATACTTATCTATGCTTAATATCCCAAAATTACACCACAATAAGAAAAGGGACACAAACTCAAGGCTTAATATCTATGCTTAATATCTATACTTATCTATGTTTAATATCTATGCTTAATATCTATACTTATCTATGCTTAATATCTATACTTATATATGGTTAATATCTAGGCTTAATATCTATGCTTAATATCTATACTTATCTATGCTTAATATCTATGCTTAATATCTTAGTCTCGAGGCTCAAATCTCGGGGCACTGACTCCAAAAAGGGACCTTTCCAAGTGTACTCAAAATCAGGGTCTAAAGACCCTTGTAGGACTAAGACGCCCAAGGTGGAATTTTAGTCCCGACCAAAAAATTAGGGACATTCAGACAAAATCACTAAATTATCATTTACCCTTTGATGATTGTTGGGATTAACCAAAACAATATGTGTTTTATTAGCCTTCTAGATGCAAAGTATGAACAATTAAGAAATAGGATAAATAAAGAAAGGTGGGCCCAAACAAGTGTGAAAAATCAAGGGTATGCATTTTTCTACACTACATTGATCCCCCACTTTAGTGAGAGGATGAACTTGCTTGAAAATCACACTAAATTATCCAACCACCCAATCAAGAGGGGTTCCAATGTAAAAATGATAGTAAGATAGGATGACAATAACCAAGAGGGTGGCCAAGCCCCCATGATCAATATTCTATGGGAAACCAACATAGGAACAAGAGAACACACATGTGGATGATATATGAAGCCATAACCAGATCAAAAACATACACCATCAAAGAAAAGAAAAAGGAAAAAGGAAAAATAAAAATGCAACAGATCAAGCTTCGATTGGTTGTCCAACATGATGGATCGGGTCTAGGCTATTTGTCCAAAATAAGTTTACAAGTGGAACACGTTGTCCACTATGCAAACAAAACACATGCTTAGAAGGGCTAGTGAAGCTAGGTTTTAACTAGGTGATCCCCAAGAGGTTCATATCAAATCCATACCCCCATGACTATGATAATGACGAAAAGAAAATGCATGCTCACAAGGGCTAGTGAAGCTAGTTGTTCACTAGGTGAGCCTTAGGAGACTGTATCAAAGCCATACCTCCATGACTTTACTAAGGCACAAAAATGCATGCTCACAATGGTTAGTGAAGCAAGTTGTTCACTAGGTGAGCCCCAAGGAACCATATCAAAGTGATACCTTCATGACTTTAATAAGGTACAAAAATGCAATGCAATAAGAAATAAGGATGTTCGAAGGGATTTTACTTAGTTCATGCAAGGTATTAATCTTAGGGGAAATTTTTCCTAATGTCTCCAAAAGATGACCAATCAAAGGATAAAATATTTACAACTTAGGGCATGCAGTGTGTCGCATCACCACTAAGAGGAATGTAATATGATAAGATGGATCACACTCTTGAAGGACATTACTCCCAATGTCACCACAAAGATAAAACACATTACATTAAATAGGAAAATCACAACAAGGAACATGGAAACAAATGCAAATGAAATCATGCCAAAAATAATGCCAATGTATGCCCCCACTTTAAAGAAATTGCTAACACCATGCTATGATCAATTAATTTAATGTAGACAAACATGAAAAGGAAAAGAAAAATGAAAAAGAGAGGGTTAGTCCCCAGAAACACATAAGGGATCTATGGATTCATGGTCAATATCTATCTTTGCTTCAATAATATCAGAAAGCTCAGAACTATCATCATTCCCCAAATACACATAGAACTAGAAGAATGACACAAAGATAGTGAAAACAAAGAAAACACCTTTTGGGTCAACATGGAAGAGAATTAGGGTGTATCGATGCCTTGCATCATCCCCAAAAGGAAAAAAGAGAAAAAAATGAAAATGAAAGGAAAAGATAATGAAAAATCTTTTGGGTCAACATGGAGGAGACATAGGGTGTTTTGATGCCTTGCATCATCCCCAAAAGGAAAACACAAGACAAAAATGAAAATGAATGGTAAAGACTAATGAAGAGGCGAAAATCTTATGTAGAGAAGAATGAAGGTACAAATAAAGGAATGCACAAAGAGAGGGAATATCAAACAAAACATCATGCGGGATCACATTAGGCACATGCAATAAAACAAAGAAAAAAGACTAGTGAGGCACAAGTGATTCAACCATCTAGTAGGTCATCCACGTCCTAGTCTTGTTCAGTATATGCAGAATGCATATCACTAGAGAGAGGGACAACGTCAAGTGTTGTACTTAGAGAATCACCAAGTTCAACACATGGTGCATCACTCAGTTTAGGAGGATCATCATGGTTGTTATCATCTAAGGTCATAGAAGAGGAAAATAAAAAAATTCAATTCGTTATGCACGTGTTCATCAATTTTAGCTATTTCTTCATTGTCATCCAAGTTAACCATAATAGGAGGATGAATGATAATATCCATAAAAGTTGTTGGTTCTTGTTGTATTGGAAATATAGCATTAGTTTTTTCTTGTAAGAGAGGAGGTTCATCATTTATTGCTATTGTCAAGTTGGGGTTGTGATTTTCAATGGTGTTTTCTTCGTTCATCTTTCGAGCAATAGCACAACATCTACACCTATGCTCTCTAGCATTTTTGTTTCTTTTATTATGGTTTTCAAGTTGTGTTTGGCTAGGAGCAGGTTTTTCAACCATATATTTATTTTCTTCTTGTGAGGGAAGACTGGAAGAAACCATGGGAGGTTGTTCAACCACTTTCTCTTTAACTTTATAAACATGCTCAGGAGTCAGATTAGGACTGGTTTGGTTTTCTCTTGGTCTTTGGTAGGAAATAGGAAAAGGATTTTTGATGGGTAGGTCTTGGTTTGATGGAAGGAATTTAATATCACTATTGTTTGCTTGAAGGGGTGGAGGTGGAGGCATTCTTTCAAGGGATAAATTGGCTATGAATTTTTATTTGAACTTTTAGTAGGATAAGACAAGGAAGTCCTCACGGGGTCTTATAGGTTGCATGGGTTAAGGCCAAAAATAGTCTAGGGAAAAGTTTCCATGAGAAGATAGAGGGATAAAGCCACTATGGTTCACAATGAATATTTCATTTCCAACTAGAAACTTTAAGCACTTATGGACAATGAATGGGACTACATTCATGGAGTGAAGCCATTTTTAGCCTAAATTCACATTAAATTGATCTGAATTAGAGATGATAGAGAATGATACCTTTGATTTCTTAGGTCCTACTTGTAAAGGGAGTGTGATCAAGCCCATCGTAGCATGAGCAAAACCATCATGTGTTTTAATCCATGCTTTATGTTTATGATATATGTCTTGAGTAAGTTCATGGACATATAAGAGCTCTTCTGTGATCACATTCTCTCCACAAATAGGATCAATTAAAATCCTAGGAGTGGGATTGTTATTGATTCTATCAGTTGCATAAAGAGGACCATCAGGTGCATGTTCAATTATTTCTTCTAAAGAGAAAGTAATATCAGTAGGAATTATAGTTTTTTGTGCACGAGGCTCGATATCAATCACTCATATCATTGTACTAATAGGACTTTGGTTGTCCTTATCCATAGGATTTTTTTGTTATCATCCATAGGATTTTGTTCGTTATTGCTCATGTTATCTTCATTCGTGTCGACATTCATCACATTGGGCTTAGTTTCACTAGCCTTAATAAATTAAATATTGTGGTTAGGCATGGGATTGGTAAATATTTACATGTTTTGGTTGCAAGGAGCTACAAACTTATTACCTTTTTCATTCGCACCTCCAATTTGAATATGATTGGAATCAATGAGGTCTTGCACAATATGTTTAAGACACTTGCATTGTTCTATATCATGTCCTTTTTGTTGGTGATAATCACAATAGGAATTATGTCTAAAGCTCAAGGGTAATGGCTTGCTAGGGTCAAGGGGATGAATTGAGGTAAGGTAAGCATGTTCTTGTTTAATAGTTGAGTCATGATTTTGTGAAGGGTGTCGAGTAAAGGTGTGAATTATCTTTGTGGATCCCCAAATATATAAGGATTACTCTCCTTTATAGTAGCCACTCGGTTATCAACATGTTGGGTAGGTTGTGAGGTAGGATTTAGTTGAAAGAAACTTTTATTTTATCTTCATAAAGGTTGGTAGGTATTTTTATTTGAGGATTCAAACATTTCAGGACAGATAAAGTGGTTTTCAATTTAGTTCTACAACAAAATTTTGATAATCACGAAGGGAAGTACAATCCCATCTTTGACCAAGACACTACCATTGACGTAAATGATCCACTCCTTGACCTTTACACCAGTCATGATCAAACACCCGACAACCCTATTTAGGCATCGACTATTGAAACTTTCCAAAATGAGACACTTGCCTCCATGGGACACATAGATGATCTTTCTATAGAACAAGAGTCTTCTACTATGGACATATTTACAAATGATCAAGCTATAGCTGAATTCACTGGACTCTATGACACCGACCATAAAGATGGTTTCAACATCAACTTGGAAGTGACAATACCTTTTGAAGAATAGTCAGAATCCAATGTTTCACAAAATCAGTCCAAAGATATCAATCAGTAATATATCCCACATGTCAATGAAGTGACACCATCTTATTATCTAGGATCATCTATCTTTATCTGAGTAGGCTTTCTTGCAAACGAGAATATCCCAGGTAACAGTGTCATATAAACATTGATGGGTTTGCATCTTGCTTCCAAAATAGAAAATACCCCATCGCAAATAAAATCTATCAAAGCATACAATATCAAGGCAAAGGACTAGACATACACGAGCAAGCCATTCGAGAACCAATATAAATTTATGAAATTCCTAGACATCAAGGTCATGTTTATTCCTCAGCCAGAGAATCAAACGATGTCAGTGGTACTTCCCTGATATTGGGGGCAACTTTATCTGATATAAATGTCAAAATAGAGCCCATGAGTAATCCTTGTCATAAGGTTGCTGCCAACATTCCTTCCATACACACTATACATTGTCATTCCAATAAACTTCATGTTTGAACCAACAAAAAGACAATTATTACAAAGCCAAAGTCCAAAATCAAAAGTCAAAGGCCATTCAATCAAATAGAAATCCAACTGGACAAATAAATTTAAAATGGATCCTAAAGAAAAATAAATCAAGAAAAGAAAATATGTTAAATTAAAAATTTAATCAAAATGTGGAGCCACAAGCAAAGAGGACTCCCACATATAATAAATGTCCACCTCCTACTAAATGGTCATCAAGCAAGGCATCTAAAAGTGTTCTTTCCAAACACCATCCTAATCAAAAGACCAAACTCTATCATCCAACATCCCAAGTTTGGAAAATAAAAAGTGATTCATCCAAATTCCCAAACAGTCCTTCCACATCTACAATCATCCATCATACTCCTACATCTTGCCTAAAGTCCAAAACTTCCATGTCACAATTTGTCACATCTTGGCAACAACTCTTTATCATAAGGAATCTCATGGCACTCTATCATGATGTGCATATTCTGATAAGGCCAACTCTAGTATCAAAAAGGATCACAATGAGATCAATCGGTTGTATGCAAGCACTATGATCCTTATGATGCAACTACTTTAGAAAGGTCATTATTGACATATCATGGTACCAGTCTCTACATCAGCATCGTCAATAGATTCAAAATAGTCATTGGTCATCTAAAGCATCGAGGCTATCCAAAAATATCAAAAATACAAAAAAAAAAAGAAAAATTACCAAAATAAAAATTGTCACCATGATGAAAACCTAGCAAATAGGCATCTTGGTGACACTGAAAAAAATCAAAAAGTCAAGAAAAAATTACAGAGAAAAATTTCGTCCAATAGTGAAAACATGGCAAATAGGTTCCCTGGACAAGTACCATGATGAAAACTTGGAAAACAGGCATCATGTGTAAAATAAATCATCTATGTGGACCATTACACTTGGGGGAAAGTCATCTCATCTCCCATACTCTTCCCATGACATTTTCTTATAACATTTCCACTTATCCATCTAAGCATTAGCCTTTCCATCCTTTGATCTTGATAACGATTGGTGTACAAACATAAATCATGCTTTGGGAAACCTCTTGATGTGTCTATCCTATGGTCATATACTCATCATGTAACATCATGTCATTACCATCATAGCCTCATTAATCCTATGCGACATGGTCCTTGAAAATCATATGACAATTCCTTTAGTATCATGTCTCCCATCTTTTACCAAGGCCACCTATCATTCTTTCATGTATGTCACCTATCTTGGTTTTTCCTTGTCAAATGGTCTAAAGATACTCCATCATACCTTTCAGTCCTAAAAATATATCATTCCAATTGTGACAAGCCTTACAATCTTCCCATGCCAACCATGTCAAACCATGTCATTGTAATCATCGTCACTTGTTGATTGGTATTCAACTTGAATAGGGGAACAATCATGTTTTTGATTGGAATCATTCACATGCATTTGTCACAGTCCACATCAAAAAAATTCACCAAAATGAAAAGAAAATCATAAAATGGAAAAAAGACAAAAAAAATCAGAAAATGGAAAAATGAAAAAAAAAATCCTAAAATTTCAAAATCCAAAAAAATCAAAACATGTCAAAACAAAAAAAAAATCCAAATAACTATCAAAATCCCCAAAAAAAAGTCAAATTCAGTCATGTCCAGTCAGTCTTTGTCATTTTCGTACTACGTTGCCTCTCTGACTAAAATGTATGAAAGGCCATTTGTCGATGTGCCCCTGAGGCTCCCTAGGTTAGTCTTTAGCATTCGTCACATAAGTCCAACAATGTCAATCCTGTCAAACATAGTCACATCAGATAAATAAGTCAAAAATAGTTAAATGTAGACATAGGGCAGTCATTTGAAACATAAAAATTTCAATCATGAACTAATAGACAACACAATCTAATCTGTCATACAGTCAAAATCAGTCAAATTGAGAAAACAATGTCAATCTTGTCACTCTTTGGTCCTCTTCAAGATGTGTCCTTGGATTTCGACCTCGTCAAAATTTCATTAACCGTTTTTGGGATGTGTCCTTCCTGACAATAGGCCCTGTCAAAACTGTCAACACCAACGAATTGGAAAACCTATCAAACCGTCAAAACTGTCAAACTGTCACAAAATCAATCTTTGGCAAACATAATTAAATGACTGTTAATTTTTTTTCTGGTCCATTTTTTTCTTATCTTTTGTCGTTTTGTCTCTTGGTCATGTTACTAGCTACCTCAAGGATGTCCCATGAAGGATTTAGAGGTGTGATGATGTCTCCTAACCTATTTTTTCTTTTCTTTGATTGCTATCTACAGATTGTCTTGACAAAAAGACTGGGGGAGCTTTTCCCTTAGTATGAGTTAGGAGATTCATTGTTTATGACTATCTGTTTTACAAGTGGATGACCTAGCACACCTTTGTCTATATCATACCATAGTGTTTGTTGACTATTTCATTCACTTTTTACTACCCAATGATGATTCAAGCAATGTCTATTGGTTCTTTAGAAAATTTTGAAGGTTTCTTTCCCATCCCACCCTTCCTTATTTCCCCTCTAACATTTCTTCTAGTCTGCATCTTCACTAACACTTCTTCATCTATTTGTCCTCTAGTCTTCTCATCCATTTTGAGAGCATAATCATGTTCTTAGAACCCGGCTGTCCCCTCGAGGGGGCTTACCGCTACCTCCTCGTCATTCTTCCTCATCCTATTCTTCACTAGGTCATATTTTTGGCATATTTTTTGTCACAATGTGATAGGCTGCATTATGACAAAGAGGGGAAAAATGTAGACACATAAAAATCTCCTAGACCTGCAAACCAAATTCTTCTATGGCCAACATCTTCTTAACATAATTAAAATATTTAATTATGTCCTATTTTCCAAATTCAACAACTAATTAAATAATTCTTAATTATTTAATTAATTCAAATCTTTTATTCTTCTTGATTATTTAAATAAATTATATTTATTTACTTAAATATGTCATTGTGGACATAGAAATTTGTAAATGGCTAAAACTCTAAACAATACATTAGCTTGATTAATGTTTAAAAAAAAAACAAACCTTCAACATCCCTATGAAATAATACATCATGGTTCAAAATGCAAACAAATGACAAGATAACTAAAGCATATCAAACATGAAGTAAATCCTATCTCATAGTGGATTGGTGCTTCTGTGGAAAGAAGCCCTTTCCCAATCCTTGATAAGCCAATGATGAAGATGCAATGCTAAGATAATGGACAAAATTATCTCTCAATGTGAAGAGAGTAACTTTGCATGAAGTTGTAGATGATAAAATCAAGGATAATCTCTCCATTTGTAGAAGAGTTTGATGAGAGAAGATGCCAAAGGGATGAATGTGGAAAAAAAAACCAACCAATAGGAAGGTGCCACTTGTCACAATGTGAATGGGCCAAGGATGTGCAAGTTTTGAAGAATTTTCCCATAAATGCATATATTTGCAATTTGAAAATGTTGAAATCACAAGGTGGAGGGAGAGTCAAATGGAGTAATGGCCAATTGGCTCAATGCAAAAGGACTTGTAAGGTGACATAAATTCCTTGTTGGAAGAACTCATCCCACTTGAAATTCAATTTGAATTTGGGGGAATATTCTCTAAAGATGCCTTGTTGAGGGAAAATGAAGATTTAATAAATGAATTAAATGATTTATTTGCACAGGTGGGAAAAGCTAGAAGATGTGACATGAGTTTAGATTAAATTAATCGGGATTAGATGAATTTAATGAGGTATTAGATGATTTTAATTTTTGACTTAGATTTATGGATTATAATAAATAAAAATGAGATGAAAAGTGATTTAGACTTAGTTAAATAAATGTTTTGATTTATTTAGCTAAAGGGAATGATGTTAGTGGTTTAATTAAATAAGTTTTATTTATTTAAATAAATGAAGAACTTTAGAAGTTAATTAAATAAGATTGGTTTATTTAATTAAAGAGGGACCTTAGGATTGATTTATGATTTAATTAAGTAAAATTAATTGATTTGATTAATAGAGGAATTCAGATGGACTAATTAAATAGTTAATAGAGGGGTGATTATAGAAGAATTGAAGTTAGTTGATCAGGACATTTTTCATGTCTACATTTTTCCCCTCTTTGAAGAAATACACTTGTTGTATTGGTTCAACGAATAAACTTACCACAATCAAACTAAAAAAAATTATGATTTTTTTGAATGCCCAAACAAAAAGTACACTGGTATATTTCCCCCTCGAGAGATCAAGCGAAAAGATTTGATTTGAGGGTCCATCTTGCAATAAACAGGTTCAAGATGGACATATGGATGGTTGCAATGATGATGCAAATGATATAGTTTTAAGATTCTTAGAATAACCAATCTATATTATTCTAAACAACTTAAATGATGATATGATGTCATGATGCCTATATGATTATGCAATGGATGTTTTATGCAAATGTATGGTTTTATGAGATGCTTAGACTAATAGATCTATATTATGATCATGAACATGCATGTGATATGATCAATGTTTCTTATATGATATGATATGATATGCAGTATGCTGATGGTTTGTGGATGCAAGATGGATGCACTAGTGATTATGATTACCTGATCATGATGATGTTAACGCCGAAAGGAGATAGAAGAAAGAAATATATTCCAACAAGACATGAGTTGATGATGATGAGAGATGGATGATTCAATTATTAGGAATTGGGACTTTAAAAGGGATACTTACCTTATGTTCAATAACACATGTAGGAATGATGCATCAAGGTATAAAGAACCAAGATGGTGTTGTACCTAGTATGATGGACTTTGAATCGACAAACAGATAGGAGTATTCTTGTTCACACTTGACATACAAAAACTTTGCTAGGATGCACTTAACAAAGCAAGTATTCACCAAGTTATACTACAATAATGTCCAACAAGAATAATAGACAAAAAGGTAACGATCAATGCCCCATTCCTTTCTCTCTAGATCATTTTGATTAAACATCATCGAGATGTCATTGGAATGAGCACAATAAGATAAATCCAAAAATAAAATATCAAGTACACAAACAAGTCAATGTTCTTCATACCTATAGCCAAAGGGATTTTCTTTGTTTATGATAAGAACTGAAATGATTGCCAATAGATAATGCCCATTCTAGGAAGGATGCATCCTAGGACATGTTAGTGGATGGCGGCACAAAATTTTGTTTATCCAAAGTTTTTTTCCAATAGATAATGCCCATTGTAGGAAGGATACATCCTAGGACATGTTAGTGGATGGTGGAAATTTTATAGGTTGTTTGAAAAGGCTGTTGATATAAGGTTGATTGACATGTTTGCTAATGATCAAGAGTTTGATTTTGCGTTTAAAGGTTTGTTGCTTCGATTTTGATTTTTTTCTTTTGAAGTTTATTTTTTCTGATTGTTGTGGTTGTTTCTATTTGTGTTGCCAAAGGATGAAGGTGACAATCAATTTATTATGGATGATTGATTATTGCTGGTGAAAGCGAAAAATGAGACAGATGAGTTTTTTCAAATATTTGGATGTTTTTGATGTTTTTTTGAAATGTTTTGAGGCTGTTTTTGGTATTTTCAAGATGCTTTACAAATTTTTTTGGGGTTTTCTAAGATTTTATGAATTTTTTTGGATTTTGTATCTTGGGGGCTAATCAAAGATTAGCCTTCCCTATGTTTAAGCTCAGAGATGATGTAGTTCAGATTCCATGTTTTTGATATTTTTTCTGATTTTTATGAGTGTTTTTGGATTCTCGCATGATTTTGACGATTTGGATATGGATATGTGACGATATCAATGCTCTATTTTGGGATTTTTTTGAAAAAAAAGCTAAGGTTGATTGATTGGATCGATGGATTGATGATGATAACATTGTTGAGGATGCACAACAATGCAAGGATAGTGTTAAGAAACACAAGGATTAGGATGGATATCCCAATATGATGAGGGATTGATTTTATAACATTGTTGAGGATAGAAAACAATGTAAGGATAGTGTTAAGAAACACAAGGATTGGGAAGAATATCCCAAGATAATGATGGATTGATTGGATTTGATCGATCAAGATTTTGAAGCTTGGTTTGAAACAAAAGATGTTTGAAGGATTTGACGTGACGTTGAAGTATGCATTACATACGATTGATATTTATTTTTTGGATTAATGTTCGATGAAAGATGCAGCTTGATAAGGAATGTCTTCTTGTCAAAATGTGTCATGGGCTAGCGATTTGGATTTTGGCTCACAAATGCTTTGACCAATTTGATTTCACGTTTGTCAATGTTTAGATCACCACATAAGTTGGAGGATATAGATCAAGATTTTTTCCTGAAACAAGATGTAAATACTTTCCCCTAGTGTCTAGCAATGTATGGAATGCAATGGGTGAATGCTTGGATAGGTGTGTGGATGGTTGGATATGGTAAGCATGCAAAGGATGCCAAGGATTATCTTGTGATAAGATAAGGTGTTTGAAGAGAGGATGCTTCATGGCTTAGATAATGTTGGGTAGGATAGGATCAGTGAAAATGACTCATGTCCAAATGTCTACCATAAGAAAGTGTAAAGTGTGCACCAAAATTTTTCAAGATTAAGATAATGTGGAAGATGGATGGTAATGGGTGAAAATTGATTGGATAAATGTTCCATGGATGAATGGATTTATTATAGTTGAGATAGATGGAATGTTGGATTTATTATGGATAGGATGAGATGCTTCCACCTGAACTGGCGCATGTATATGCTCGATTCTACATATGACACCTGTTTGCCAAGTTTTCATCATGGTACCTATCCAAAGCACCACCATAGTGGTTTTCACTACAAGATGATTTTTCTCTTTACTGTTTTTAATCTTTTTTCTAATTTTTGGTGGATTTTCATATTTTTATTTATTTTTATTTTTCTAAAAGATTTTAAGCTCATCTTGAATCAATATGCGGTGTTGATGTAGATTCTTTTGTCATGATGTACCATTAATAGCCTGCTTGAAGAAGTTTCTTTGCTAAGATATGTGCACTTGAATGCAACTTTTTATTTTCTTTTGTTGATACTAGAGTTAACTTTGTCTTTGTGTGTATATTGCAACAGAGTGCCTTTTGAATCCTTATGATGAAGGGTGGCTGCCAATACATGGTCAATGTGAGTACTGGATATCATGCGTGGAGGTGTGGATGGAGTGTGTTTAGGGATAAAATATGGATTGGTTGATAGTTTGGAACATTTGAATCTCCAAACTAGGGAAGATGAGCAATGGTGGGTGGATACAAAAGTGTGCGTGAAATTAGGACCAACTACTTGATATACTTTGTACATTGCTTGAGACACTTCCTTTCTCTATTTTGGACATCTTTGATGGATACTTTTCACTTTTTCATTTTTCCTCATAGTTTCTTTGACTAATGGAGTTTCATAGGGATAATATTTCTTTGTATTCTTTGGTATCCACTTGTATTTGATTTTTCCATTGTGATTCTTAGCTTCTTTTTCTTTGATGACATTCTTTGTACTTTGATTCAAATATTTCTTTTGATGTTGGTCCCAATTCATGGATGGGGTGATGAGTGGATGAAGATTCACGACATGGCTGGTTGAGGTATTGGCATCAGTTTCATCATAAGGACTCTTTGTGCTCCCTATGTTGATGTTTTCTTGAGACATAGTTTCCCCAGTATGGTGGTAGTAGCTCCTTTGTTCCATGATTCTGCTTGTTTTAAAATGTATTGTTTAGTAAGCCTCCTCTGATAAATGATCATTGTAGATGATGTTATTAGAATTTGTTGTTTTTCTAACTCTAAAATATCATGTTTTGTCTGACCTGTTTCCTTGACTAGACAATGTTGGATATCTTCATACATGATGTCCTTAGTCCTAATTTGGGATATATCTGATCCTAATGTTGACAACTTAGTTTGACTATAGGAATCAATAACCTTCTCTTTTAGTGATAATGTCAGGAGTAAAGGAATCCTGTTATGAATGAAGCTCATCTACGCGTCCCTCCAAAGAAAGCATCTCGTGGGTAGATGGAGGAATATGTGTTATGTGCACATGAACATCATTTGTGACATCTTGTAGAGATAGGAGAGTGTCTATTAGATCATTGTAGTACCTTGGAGATAGAAATTCTTGATCTTGAATGATTTTAAAATTGCTTTCGACATGCTCTAGATCAAGTTCTTGGCATGGGTTAGTTTCGAAGGATGGATTGCCTACAAAGAGTTCTTGGATATCTTCATCAGGTATGGGAAATGGCTCAATATGTTCTTGATATTTGAGTGGAATTAGGTCAAATGTTGTGTTGAGAATCCCTTCAGTATGTGTAACCATGAGGTCAAAGGGTGTCAACATGTCTTAGAAAGGACCATTGCTAGACCTTGGTGACAAATGTTGATCATGCTTTGGAATAAATTCTTGAGATATGTTCTCTAACTCAGTAGGTGATGTAGAGACATTTTCAACATGATCATTGGTCGATGGGTCATGGATTATGTCAATAGGATCAAATAATTCTAACACTCCTTGAAATAGATCAGTAAAAAGTGGCTCTTGATGTATAGTGAGTTGATCGTAAAATGGGGTAGAAACATCTTTAATGTGCTTATTGATGGATAGGTCTTGAACATTGTTTTCAACAATTGCGACAGAGAGATTGTGAATGTCTTCAACCATAGGGTCAAGTGATGTTGACATTTCTTTAATTGGATCATTGTTGGGTATTTTTGGTGGATTTTGATCATGATTGAAAAGTGACCCTTGATTTATGTTGATTTAACATTCATATGAGGTAGAAACATCTCAAATGTGCTCATTGATTGATAGATTTTGATCATTGCTTTCACCAATTGCGGTGGAGAGATTGTCATTGCTATCGCTAGGGGTTGAATCCTGATCATTGTCCCCAATAGTGATTATATTTTGATCAATAAGGTCTTGGATGATATTTTTGAGTCGAATACAATTTGATGTTGTGTGTCCCTTTGTTTTTTGAAAATCACAATGGTGCTCCTCATTATACCCTAGTGGTTTAACTAGGGGTTCTTGATAGTTCCCATAGATGGGGAGCTTGATGATATTTTCTTATACCAATTGTTGTAGGAATGATTTGATTGGTCTCCCAAGTGGTGTGTATTTTTGTTTGTTCCCTTGTGAGATTTACACTTTGAATTGACCTTGTGGTGGTTGATTTAGGAGATGTGGTGATTGATCTTCGAGATGGGGTAATTGGGTTTGTTGTTCATGTTGTTGATCTTGATATCTAACCTCTTCACATTAGAGATGCGGTTGTAGACACAAGTCAATGCTTTGATGACATGGTTTAACCAATGGAAGAGTGTATTGATTTTGGAGTGAAGATATCTCTTGGCTCAATAATTCAATTAGTTTGGCATGTGAAGCAAATTGCTCTAGAAAATTTTATCTTGATTTTGAAGTGTACTCCCTTGATTTGGCTTTTGTTCAAGCAGATTTGGGATGTACACTTGTGGTATTCGAATGGGATCATCAACAAATTAATTTTGGACAATGTTCTGATTTGGGATGATGTTTAGATTTGGCATTATAGGTTGAAATTGAACATTGTTGTGGTTTGGAATCACATTGCCCTGATTTAGGTAACTTTGATTTTGCATGGTGTTACCTTGGTTTGGATCAATACATGGAGTTGTTAACATATTGCTAGGACTTTGAACATTGGTGTGATTCACAAACGTATCTATCCCAAAGTTTACCAAGTGTGGATTTAAAATGTTCATGTTTTGTAAACTTGTACTTGGCATGTATGGATTTGGTCGAATGGTGTTGTTCCTTTGTGTAAGACTCATGCATAGGGTGTTTGGTTGATAGATTTGTAGGTTTGGACTTTGATTTAAATATACCATGGGGAAAGGTGTTCCAAAATTTAGATTGGGCCTACTCACATTTGTTGTACCATTGAGGTTTGTTGGAGTGAATGATCCCATGTATGGATTGTATAAATGTGAGTTTTGATAATCCATTGGTATTGTAAGGCTTTGAAAGTTTGGTTTACTTGGATCAATCATGTTGTATGGAGAAATTTTATATTCCATGTTCTTCTTGTGTTTTGACCTTTTTGCAAAAGTGACCCCTAAGGTTTTTAGGACCAATGATGAGATGAAGGATGAAAGGGGTGAATGATATGGGTGTTGAAATTTTAGGAACTTTGGATCAATGCTAGACATAGGGTTTGATTTTGATTGGTTTGATTGGATAATGAACTTATAAACCCTAAGATGTTGGATGTTTTAGGATAAACTTGTTCAAAGAAGTGTTAATTTAACTAAGTGTGTGAGGAAGGATTCATCCAAACACACCTAAACAAGTGATTTTGATTTGGTTTAAGGATGTACCCAAGTTTAGATAATGATGTTTCCAAAGATCTAAAGTTGTCTATGAGATGGTATGATTGATTTTTGGGATAGATTGAAGTGTTTGATTTGATCCTAAATGAACCTAATAGGGACCTTGTTTACAAGAACAAGATAGTGAAGAACATGCTTTTCTCTAAGATTAATTCAAAACCAAAAGACCAATATTTGCATGAAAACCATATGACCAAAGGAGACCATGCACATGTGTGGGGTTTAATTTGAGTTGACTTTGCTTAATGAGTTCTTTTTATCACAAACACACTTCTTGATTAGGTTTTCAAACTGCATGTCTAATGTCCCAACTTCTTATCATCCCACAAAGTGTGTCATTTGGAAATTAAGGAAATTAAGGAAAAATTTTCCTATTGTTGACCTTAGTAGGAGCAAATTGAGATGAAATATAGATGCTTAGAAGCCTCTAAGGATAGAATCCCAAGGGAAATAAATAGCATGTGAATTCGTTCAAGGATATTTGCTTCTCCTAAAGGATTTTGTAACCAAGAACAAGTACAACCCTATGGATATGAAAGATTGTATTTGTTGAATCCCCACTTGGAAAACTCCAACTACAGGTTCTTTTAGTGTATGTTTAGAGGCTTGACCCCACAACTCAACACTTCTTTCGGGGCAGCCAATCATTAGTACCCATGATTCTCCCATGGCATACTTTCCATTTCTACTAAATGTCGTAAAAGTGTGGGGCAGCTTCAGAACGGTCGTTCTTGCACCAAAAAATAGATAATGATTTTCGCCTTTCTACACAAGGGTTTTATTCAGACTTTCCATTCGTGGATATTGACCCATGCGGTGAGAGACCATTGCTGCCCTTCTCGTTGGGACCAACTGCGTGATACTGGCCTTTGTTCCAGTATCCACTTTTATATCCTAGCTAGAAATACACTTGGCTTTAGTGTGTTACCAATTGGGTCATTCCCTTGGGTGAGTACTTTTTCCCAAAGGTAGGCCCTCTGAGATAAACAAAAGCGAGCAAAAAAATCTATAACTTGTTCAATCTTTGTTGAGAAACAAAGGGAGAATACACGCGATAGGTTTACTCACACTCACAAGATTATTTTTTCAATTTAGTCCGAAAATGAAATGTGGAGGAAATTACTTTATCCCAACCTAAGACCACCAAAAAGCCTTTTGATTCTCAAGATCGTCGTGAGGCACGAGAGAAGCACATACGTCTTTTCAATGGTGTTAGTTTGAGTAATAAATCACAAAAAAAAGTAGCACATGTTCTTTTTAAACCCATAAAGCAATAATGACTTTTTTTTTTAAGCACCAAAGGAAATGTGAAAATTTTCCTTGTTCAATTGTTAAATCCAAAAACCAACTCTAGTAAGTTTGTGTCCTAAAGTTTTTTTTAAGCCCTTTTGTTGCAAAAATTGAAATGTTCTTTTTAGAGCCCAAAGAAAAGATGTGAGTTGATTTAAAAAAGAAAACTAAAGCATAGGACAAAATCCTTAAGAATTTAAAAAAGAAAACTAAAGCATAGGACAAAATGCTCCTCTTTCCTCCTTGCTTTTCCTTTTCCTTCCATTTCCTTTTCCTATAAACAATAGAAATTTATCACAAATAAGAAATATGACCTTTAAGGAATCAATGATAACATAATGAATACAATTTAAAACCAATAAAATTCCTAAACTTGTCAAAATGAGAAAATGTCCCTATGAGAGATGAAGATTTATAGCTATCCTTTGGATTTGATAGGCACATTTAATTTCACCCCACAATAGAGACTACTTGTATATTACGAATCCTCAAGTCATAAAACCAACACAGTTAATTAATATAAATCAAACATGTTCAACGCTGCATCTCCACAAATTCGTATCATATGGGTTTGTAATGATTGACCCATACCATAGACAAAGTCAGCATCTAAAACAATAAACAAACTAGAAATTTTGGCTTAGCTTCTTTGCATTTTGTTCAAATTTAGAAATAAAATATCTCAAAAGATCACCTAGCCACTTGTCTTTACTATGCCACCCACCGTTGCCAACTGCAATTATTTTGCTTGATGGTAATGATTTACTCAGCAACATAGTAGAAGCAATGGCGACATTAGTAGCAGTTCAAGCAATCCAAAATGAACTGTGGAAGAAATGTGGAGCGCAAACAAGGCAATCCTAGAAGAAATGTGGAGCACAGACAAGGCATGTGAACTATTTGATAGAATGCCTCAAAGAACAATGACTTATGGTACATTCATAATTGTGTTGTGTGACAACATGAATGTAGACCATAAGAAAATTGCAAGAATTAATTTGTTGAAAAGGCGTACGAAACTTTTTGCGCATTTTATCATTTAAGAAAATGATCACAGAATAAAATAAATAACTAATGCAAGAATGCACAGTCACCATAAAAATAAAGTACAAACTTTATCAGTGTACTGCCATTTTATCTCCTCCCACCCGCTTGACAAGTAACAAAATATTCTCAACAGACATATATATTTTGAAAACAATAGAGAGATTTTTATCTAACATTCAAATCATATCCCATTGATCCATTGTTGGAGAAATAAATGTAGTTGGTAGGTGAATAAGGACAATGAAAAATTCATTTGAAATTTTTTCACAGTAAATGTAAATGGCATGTGTACAGTTGTATTCCATAACCTACTTTGGCATGCTCTCAACCATTAAACAGGGATGCAAATACTTCGTAGAATGTGTGAAAGAAACATTTTCAATAATTGTAGGATATACGTTGACTGGATTTTATGAGAAGGTTTTAAACACTTTGGACAACGACATTAACTTCAACTGCAAAATACCCCAAGAATCAGCGGTAAAAGGAATGGTCGATTAGCAAACATTTCCTTAATATGAAAGGGTTTGCATTGCAATATGTAACATGCGGTGAAGCAGCTCCCAACTGGTAAAACAACCCAATGCCACTCTTCCTTTCTAGAATTTCCTTACTCTCCTCTTGTGATAAGTGATGGTTACTATGGTCAAAGGGTATGCACAAGATAGACTTGTTGAAAAGGCTTTAGAAACTTTCAAGCAAATGCATTTGGCAGGTATAAAGACAAATTCCTCTTCCTTTTTCACATCCTTCCCTCTTGGTGAGATGTGTATGCAACACACAAAAACATAGACAAGTCACATGAATAGTTTGAAAAAATTCCTCAAGAAAAAAATGCAATAGGAATCTATAGAATAAAAAGAAATGGTGTGCATGGGTTGATTATGATGGGAAAGTAACGAGGCTACAAGTGTTTCTCTTTTGTAATGGTTCTAAACCTCCAACCCTAATCTTATCACATGATATAGATCTATGGAACTCTCTCCCACAAAACATCAAAATTGGTGTATCGACTTCTACTGGAGCCTCAATAGAGATGGTGAGGATTTTTCAGTAGGTAGCATGCTTTAACTACAATGCTATGTAGTTAGTAATCAATATTTGAAACACAGTCATTTCCCCAAATACCACAATCTTAAAAACTAAAATAGTTTGAAAATTCCTCCAAATATGGCTCGACTCCCTTCATATAAGCCATAGTTTTAAGCAAATGGGATTACCTGTGTATTCTCTACGGTGCAGACATTTTGTCTGAAGAAAATTTGAATGCCAAACATTTTAAAATCATAAGTATTTAGATGATAAAACAATAGATCGCTTTCATTCTAGTTTGGGACTAGAACATTGTAAGAGATTTCACAATATTCATGAGTTGATAAAATAGTCAATAATCAAGTTTTTTTTTTTTAACCCAGTTAACCCATTCATTTGGATTCTAGAAAATGGTAAAAAAAATGCAGTAAAGAATGAAATTTCTTGTTTCCAAGATCTAGCTTTGGAAACGGATATGGACATTCATTAAAGCATAACAAATTGTGATTGCAAGTGCTCTTATGAGAAAGAAACACAAATCAACCGCCAAAACATTGTTTAACTCAGATGTAGAAGTTGGTTTCAAGACCAGAGACAATGTAGGCATATTAAGAATTAAACTATTCATGAATGGAAAATCACATATTAGCAATTACCATGACAGAATAATTTCTTCCTTACGCTACTTAAAGCCCAAAATCATTTTCTATATCAATATTTAAAATGACAAAAGCTGCAAATGAGAAACAGACATGAAGTTTCTAATGAAGAACAAAATATAACTGCAAGGTTAATCCCTCCTTCTAGCGCCAATATGTCAACATCAAAATTTTTAAATGGCTAAAACTCTAAACAATAAATTAGCATGATAAGTGTTTTAAAAAAAATCAAACCTTCAACATCAATATGAAATAATACATCATGGTTCAAAATGCAAACAAATGACAAGATAACTAAAGCATATCAAACATGAAGTAAATCCTATCTCATAGTGGATTGGTGCTTCTGTGGAAAGAAGCCCTTTCCCAATCCTTGATAAGCCAATGATGAAGATGCAATGCTAAGATACTGGACAAAATTAGCTCTCAATGTGAAGAGAGTAACTTTGCATGAAGTTGTAGATGATAAAATCAAGGATAATCTCCCCATTTGTGGTAGAGTTTGATGAGAGAAGATGCCAAAGGGATGAATGTGGGAAAAAAACAAACCAATAGGAAGGAGCCACTTGTCACAATGTGAATGGGCCAAGGATGTGCAATTTTTGAAGAATTTTCCCATAAATGCATATATTTGAAATTTGAAAATGTTGAAATCACAAGGTGGAGAGAGAGTCAAATGGAGTAATGGCCACTTGGATCAATGCAAAAGGACTTGTAAGGTGACATAAATTACTTGTTGGAAGGACTCATCCCACTTTGATTTGAATTCAAATTTGGTGGAATATTCTCTAAAGATACCTTGTTGAGGGAAAATGAGGATTTAATAAATAAATTTAATGATAAGCTAGAGGATGTGGCATGAGTTTAGATTAAATTAATCAGGATTAGATTAATTTAATGAGGGATTAGATGATTTGAAATTTTGACTTAGATTTATGGATTAAAATAAATCAAAAGGAGATGAAAAGTGATTTAGACATAGTTAAATAAATGTTTTGATTTATTTAGCTAAAGGGAATGATGTTAGTGGTTTAATTAAATAAGTTTTATTTATTTAATTAAATGAAGAACTTTAGAAGTTAATTAAATAAGATTCATTTATTTAATTAAAGAGGGACCTTATGATTGATTTATGATTTAATTAAGAAAAATTGATTGATTTGATTAATAGAGGAATTGAGATGGATTAATTAAATGGTTAATAGAGGGGTGATTATAGAAGAATTGAAGTTAGTTGATCAGGACATTTTTCATGTCTACATTTTTCCCCTCTTTGAAGCAATGCACTTGTTGTGTTGGTTCAAAGAATGAACTTACCACGATCAAACTTAAAAAAATATCTAATTTTTTTGAATGCCCCAATGGAAAGAAGTACACTGGTATATTGCCCCCTCAATAGATCGAGCGAAAAGATTCGATTTGAGGGTCCATCTTGCAATAAACAGGTTCAAGATGGACATATGGATGGTTACAATGATGATGCAAATGATATGGTCTTAAGATGCTTAGAATAACCAATCTATATTATTCTAAACAACTTAAATGATGATATGATGTGATGATGCCTATATGATTATGCAATGGATGTTTTATGCAAATGTATGGTTTTATGAGATGCTTAGACTAATAGATCTATATTATGATGATGAGCATGCATGTGAGATGATCAGTTTTTCTTATATGATATGATATGATATGCAGTATGCTGATGGTTTGTGGATGCAAGATGGATGCACTGGCGATGATGATTACCTGATCATGATGATGTTAGCACCGAAAGGAGATAGAAGAAAGCAAGAGATTCCAACAAGACATAAGTCGATGATGATGAGAGATCGATGATTTGATTATTAGGAATTGGGACTTTAAAAAGGCTACTTACCTTATGTTCGATAACACATTTAGGCACAATGCATCAAGGTATAAAGAACCAAGATGGTGTTGTACCTAGTGCGATGGACTTTGAATCAACAAACAGATAGGAGTATTCTTGTTCACACTTGACATACAAAACCCTTGCTAGGATACACTTAACAAAGCAAGTATTCACCAAGTTATATTACAAGAATGTCCAAAAAGCATAACAGACAAAAAGGTAATGATCAATGCCCCATTCATTTTTCTCTATATCATTTTGATTAGACATCATCGAGATGTCAATGGAATGAGCACAATAAGATAAATCAAAAAAGAAAAGATCAAGTACACAAACAAGTCAATGTTCTTCATACCTATAGCCAAAGGTATTTTTTTGTTTATGATAAGAACTGAAATGATTGCCAATAGATAATGCCCATTCTAGGAAGGATGCATCCTAGGACATGTTAGTGGATGGCGGCACAAAATTTTGTTTATCCAAAGTGTTTTTCCAATAGATAATGCCCATTGTAGGAAGGATACATCCTAGGACATGTTAGTGGATGGTGGAAATTTTATAGGTTGTTCAAAAAGGCTATTGATATAAGGTTGATTGACATGTTTGCTAATGCTCAAGAGTTTGATTTTGCGTTTAAAGGTTTGTTGCTTCGATTTTGATTTTTTGCTTTTGAAGTTTGTTTTTTCTGATTGTTGTGGTTGTTTCTATTTGTGTTGCCAAAGGATGAAGGTGACAATCAATTTATTATGGATGATTGATTATTGCTGGTGAAAGCAAAAATGAGATAGATGGGTTTTTTCAAATATTTGGATGTTTTTGATGTTTTTTTGAAATGTTTTGAGGCTATTTTTGGTATTTTCAAGATGATTTACAATTTTTTGGGGGTTTTCTAAGATTTTATGAATGTTTTTGGATTTTGTGTCTCACGGGCTAATCAAAGATTAGCCTTGCCTACGTTGAAGCTCATAGACGATGTAGTTTAGATTCCATGTTTTTGATATTTTTCTAATTTTTATGAGTGTTTTTGGATTTTTGCATGATTTTGACGATTTGGATATGGATATGTGATGATATCAATACTCTATTTTGGGATTTTTTTGAAAACCAAGCTAAGGTTGATTGATTGGATTGATGGATTGACGATGATAACATTCTTGAGGATACAAACCAATGCAAGGATAGTGTTAAGCAGCACAAGGATTAGATGGATATCCCAAGATGATGAGGGATTGATTGGATAACATTGTTGAGGATACACAAAAATGCAAGGATAGTGTTAAGCAACATAAGGATTGGGAAGGATATCCCAAGATAATGATGGATTGATTGGATTTGATCGATCAAGATTTTGAAGCTTGGTTTGAAACAAAAGATGTTTGAAGGATTTGATGCGACGTTGAAGTATGTGTTAGATGTGACTAATCTTGATTGTTTGGATTAATGTTCAATGAAAGATGAAGCTTGATAAGGAATGTATTCTTGTCAAAATGTTTCATGGGCTAGTGATTTGGATTTTGGCTCACAAATGCTTTGACCAATTTGATTTCACATTTGTGAATGTTCAAATCACCACATAAGTTGGAGGATATAGATCAAGCTACATTCCTGAAGCAAGATACAAATACTTGCCCCCAGTGTCTAGCAATGTATGGAATACCATGGGTGGATGCCTGGATAGGTGTGTGGATGGTTGGATATGGTAAGCATGCAAAGGATGTCAAGGATTATCTTGTGATAAAATAAGGTGTTTGAATGGAGGGTGGTTCATGGCTCAGATAATGTTGGGTAGGATAGGATCAGTGAAAATGACTCATGTCCAAATGTCTACCATAAGCAGGTGTAAAGTGTGCACCAAAAATTTTCAAGATCAAGATAATGTGGAAGATGGATGGTAATGGGTGAGAATGGATTGGATAAATGGTGCATGGATGAATGGATTTATTATGGCTAAGATGGATGGAATGTTGGATTTATTATGGATAGGATGAGATGCTTCCACCTGAACTAGCGCATGTAGATGCTTGATTCTACACATGACACCTATTTTCTAGGTTTTCATCATGGTACCTATCCAAAGCACCACCATAGTCGTTTTCACTAGAGGATGATCTTTCTCTTTACTATTTTTAATCCTTTTTCTAATTTTGGGTGGATTTTCATTTTTATTTTTTTTAATTTTTCTAAAAGATTTTAAGCTCATGTTGAATCACCTTGTGGTGTTGATGTAGATGCTTCTATCATGATGTGCCATTAATAGCTTGCTTGAATATGTTTCTTTTGTAAGATATGTGCACTTGAATGCAACTTTTGATCTACTTTGCTGATACCAAAGTTAACTTTTTCTTTGTGCGTACATTGCAATAGAGCACCTTTTGAATCCTTATGATGAAGGGTGGCTACAAATACATGGTCAATGTGAGAATTGGATATCATGCATGGAGGTGTGGATGGAGTGTGTTTAGGGATAAAAGATGGATTGGTTGATAGTTTGGAACATTTGACACTCCAAACATGGGAAGATGAGCAATGGTGGGTGGATATAGAAATGTGCATGAAATTAGGAACAACTACTTGATATACTTTGTACATTGCTTAAAATGCTTGCTTTTTCTTTTTTGGACATATTTGATGGATACTTTTCCCGTTTTCATTTTTCCCCATAGTTTCTTTGACTAATGGATTTTGATAGGGGTAATCTTTCTTTTTATTCTTTGGTATCCACTTGTATTTGATTTTTCCATTGTGCTTCTTAGCTTCTTTTTCTTTGATGAAATTCTTCGTACTTTGATTCAAATATTTCTTTTGATGTTGGTCCCAATTCATGGATGGGGTGATGAGTGGATGAAGATTCATGACATGGCTGGTTGTAGTATTGGCATTAGTTTCATCATAAGGACTCTTTGTGCTCCCTATGTTGATGTTTGCTTGAGACATAGTTTCCCCAATATGGTGGTAGTAGCTCCTTTGTGCCATGATTCTGCTTGTTTTCAAATTTCTTGTTTAGTAAGCTTCCTCTAGTAAATGATCACTGTAGATGATGTTATTGGAATTTGTTGTTCTACTAACTCCAAAATATCCTATTATGTCTAACTTGTTTCCTTGACTAGACAATGTTGGATATCTTCATACATGATGTCCTTATTCCTAATTTGGGATATATCTAATCCTTATGTTGACAAGTTAGTTTGACTAAAGGAATTGATAACCTGCTCTTTTTGTGTGATAATGTCAGAAGTAAAGGAATCATGTTCTAAACGAAGATCATCTATTCATCCCTCCAAAGAAAGCATCTCGTGGGTAGATGGAGGAATATGTGTTATGTGGACGTGAACATCATTTGTGACATCTTGTAGAGATAGGAGAGTGTCTATTAGATCATTGTATTAGCTTGGAGATATAAATTCTTGATCTTGAATAATTTCAAAATTACTTTCGACATGCTCTAGATCAAGTTCTTGGCATTGGTTAGCTTCAAAGGATGGATTTCTTACAAAGAGTTCTTGGATGTCTTCATCAGGTATGGGGAATGGCTCAATATCCTCGTGATCTTTGAGTGGACTTAGGTCAAATGTTGAGCTGAGGATCCCTTCAGTATCTGTAACCATGAGGTCAAAGGGTGTCAACATGTCTTGTAAAGGACCATTGCTAGACCTTGGTGACAAATGTTGATCATGCTTTGGAATAAATTCTTGAGATATGTTCTCTAACTCATTAGGTGATGTAGAGACATTTTCAACATGATCATTGGTCGATGGGTCATGGATTATGTCAATAGGATCAAATAATTCTAACACTCCTTGAAATAGATCAGTAAAAAGTGGCTCTTGATGTATGGTGAGTTGATCATCAAATGAGGTAGAAACATCTTCAATATGCTCATTGATTGATAGATTTTGATCATTTTTTTCACCAATTGTCATGGAGAGATTCTCAATGTTATCGCCAATGGTTGAATCCTAATCATTGTCCCCAATAGTGATTATATTTTGATCAATAGGGTCTTGGATGAGATTTTTGAGTCGAATACAATTTGATGTTGTGTGTCCCTTTGTTTTGTGAAAATCACAATAGTGCTCCTCATTATACCCTAGTGGTTTAACTAGGGGTTCTTGATAGTTCCCATAGATGGGGAGCTTGATGATATTTTCTTGTACCAATTGTTGCAGGACTGATTCGATTGGTCTCCCAAGTGGTGTGTATTTTTGTTTGTTCCTTTGTGAGATTTACACTTTGAATTGACCTTGTGGTGGTTGATTTAGGAGATGTGGTGATTGATCTTTGAAATGTGGCAATTGATCTTTGAGATGGGGTAATTGGGTTTGTTGTTGATGTTTTTGATCTTGATATCCAACCTCTTGACATTAGAGATGCGGTTGTAGACACAATTGAATGCTTTGATGACATGGTTTAACCAATGGAAGAGTGTATTTATTTTGGAGTGAAGATATCTCTTGGCTCAATAATTCAATTAGTTTGGCATGTGAATCAAGTTGCTCTAGCAAAATTTTATCTTGATTAAATTTAATTTTACTCCCTTGATTTGGCTTTTGTTCAAACAAATTTGGGATGTACACTTGTGGTATTCGTATGGGATCATCGAAAAATTGATTTTGGACTATTTTCTGACTTGGGATGATGTTTAGATTTGGCATTATAGGTTGAAATTGAACATTGTTGTGGTTGGGAATCACATTGCCTTGATTTAGGTAACTTTTTTTTTGCATGGTGTTACCTTGATTTGTATCAATACATGGAGTTGTTAACATATTGCTTGGACTTTGAACATTGGTGTGATTCACAAATGTGTCTATCCCAAAGTTTACCAAGTGTGGATTTAAAATGTTCATGTTTGGTAAACTTTTACTTGGCATATATGGATTTGGTGGAATGATGATGTTCCTTTCTGGAAGACTCATGCATTGGGTGTTTGGTTGATAGATTTGTAGGTTTGGACTTTGATTTAAATCTAACATTGGGAAAGGTGTTCCAAAATTCAAATTGGGCCTACTCACATTTGTTGTACCATTGAGGTTTGTAGGAGCGAATGATCCCATCTATGGATTGTATAAATGTGAGTTTTGATAATCCATTGGTATTGTAAGGCTTTGAAAGTTTGGTTGACTTGGATCACTCATGATGTATGGAGAAAGTTTATATTCCATGTTCTTCTTGTGTTTTGACCTTGTTGCAAAAGTGACCCCTAAGGTGTTTAGGAACAATGATGAGATGAAGGATGAAAGGGGTGAATGATATGGGTGTTGAACTTTTAGGAACTTTGGATCAATGCTAGACTTAGGGTTTGATTTTGATTGATTTGATTGGATAATGAACTTGTAAACCCTAAGATGTTGGATGTTATTTTAGCATAAACTTGTTCAAAGAAGTGTTAATTTAATTAAGTGTGTGAGGAAGGATTCATCCAAACACACCTAAACAAGTGATTTTGATTTGGTTTAAGGATGTACCAAAGTTTAGATAATGATTTTTCCAAACCTCTAAAGTTGTCTATGACATGGTATGATTAATTTTTGGGATAGAATGAAGTGTTTGATTTGATCCTAAATGAACCTAATAGGGACCTTGTTTACAAGAACAAGATAGTGAAGAACATGCTTTTCTCTAAGATTAATTCAAAACGAAAGGACCAATATTTGCATGAAAACCATACGACCAAAGGAGACCATGAACATGTGTGGGGTTTAATTTGAGTTGACTTTTCTTAATGAGTTATTTTTATCACAAACACACTTCTTGATTAGGTTTTCAAACTGCATGTCTAATGTCATAACTTCTTATTATCCAACAAAGTGTGTCATGTGTAAATTAAGGAAATTAAGGCAAAAGTTTCCTATTGTTGACCTTAGTAGAAGAAAATTGAGATGAAATATAGATGCTTAGAAGCCTCTAAGGATAGAATCCCAAGGGAAATCAATAACATGTGAATTTGTTCAAGGATATTTGCTTCTCCTAAAGGTTTTGAGATTTGATGCTCATGTTGAATGTTTGTTTTCCAATGTTTTTGAGCAAGCAAAGTGTTTTGTAACCAAGAACAAGTACAACCCTATGGATATGAAAGACTGTATTTGTTGAATCCCCACTTGGACAAGTACAGTTACACTTACTTTTAGTGGATGTTTAGATGCTTGACCCATCAACTCAACACTTCTTTCGGGGAAGCCAAGCATCAGTACCCATGAATCTCCCATGGCATACTTTCCATCTCTACTAAAATTCATAAAAGTGTGGGGAGGCTTCAGAACGACCGTTCTTTCACCAACAAATAGATAAGGATTTTGGCCTTTCTACACAAGGGTTTTAATTCATACTTTCTATTCATGGATATTGACCCATGTGGCGAGAGACCATTATTGGCCTTCTCGTTGGGACCAACCACGTGATACTGGCCTTTGTTCAAGTACCCACTTTTATATCCCAGCTTGAAATACACTTTCCTTTAGTGTGTTACCTAATTGTGGGTTGTCATATTTAAGTTTAACCATTAATCTTGGGGAATCTTGCATCTTTCAATCTTGGCCATTCCTCTAAAATTCACTTTTCTATAAAAATGCAATTTTAGTCTCATTTGCAATCTCTCTCATATATTTTAATCTCTTGCAATCTTGTCTTAGAAATACTCTTTTGGTATTTTAGGCATACTTTAGGCTTGCTTACTAGCTACATAATTGTCATAGTATTGCATTTTATATCAAATCCCTCAACATTTTGCTTTGGTCTTGGCATAGTCATAGATTGCTCATATAAAATCTGAGGGAAAAATACATAATATTGTAGTGAGTAGAGAAGGTGTAATGGAGGTTGAAGACACAAGCTGATATCTCTCTTTTTTTTCTTGTTATTTTCTCCTTTGTACTTCATTATTTACTTTGGGTTTTAGTTTATTATGCACTAATCTGCTAACCTAGAATTTTCCCCAAGTTACATTGGTGAATCCAACATGAAAATCGTTATTTTTGTATGGCTTTTTACGTTTTTGCAAGTACAGTTATGGAACATTGCATTTGTTGTTTTCTGAGCTACAAACATTCTATTGTGACACATTTGATGTGCAGAGTGATGCATCCGCTATCCTGAGACACATTCGACTAAAAAGGGGCCGCATTTGTTCTACTACGATGCATTTGAGATCCTTAATGATGTATTTGCATACCACAATGCATTAGATCTGCATATCGACACATTTGAATAGTAAATTCCTATGTATGAGTTTGAGCCACATTTGAGGTGGATAATGGCTCATTTTCTCTGCTGCGATGCATTCGCTCTATTATGACACATTTGTATGGTAAATTATTGTTTTCTTTTCTTCTGATAATTTTCCAAATTTCTCATTTCAATCTAATAGTTTAGAGGTTTTTGTAGGTTACTAATCTACTATTGCAATATGTGGCATTAAATTTTCATGGGTCCAAGGCATCTTTTTGAGACTAGTAACAATTGGTTTTGTAGGCTCAATTGTCCAAGTATTTGATTTTAAAACCTCTTGTGTTTGTTTTAGATTAGAAAACACTTCCATTGGTGGTTTAAAAATAACATTTACTTGTCATTTTCTTGATTGTGCTTGAAGTTGGTAGGTGATTATGCTCTCACCTTGTGTAAACTAGGTGATAAAATAACCAGACCCATCTATTTTATGTGTCACCCTGATTCAATAATCAAAGTATCCTCTCCCCTTGCATACTTGTGTGATCCTTGGTGTAAGAGAAACATTTATTGACTTTAGGAATTGGTCCTTCCTTGGTCGAAAAAAGTACTCACCCCAAGGCGACTCAAACCTACAATGAAGCTCTTTGGCCGAGCTACCCCTGACTAGTATATAAATGTGAATCCTAATGGAAAGCCTAGGATTACGAGTGTGGATGTGTCACATGGACAAGTGAACTTCCCAAAACCATGTTGAGCATTATCTCTTTAGGTTGGAGTTCCTCCATATCAGTGCTAATCTTGCCCCATGTGTGGCCACTTGAATGGGGGTCTTGAACTAATTTTTTTTGTGTAGCTACCAAAATACCTTCTATTTGCTAGTACACCAATGGTCCTTGTGAAGGAATCCACATTCTCACAGTTCTTAGTAGAGGTGATCAGCCTACCATGGGAGTTTTATGGGGGCAGGAAGCTTGGTTGACCTAAGAAGTGAGTGCACTGTAAGGGTGAGCCCATGTGGCCAAGCTTCTGAATTCATCCCCTAAGAATAAGTGTGGTTGGGGAAACCCATGTGGAATCTAGCAAATATTGTCCTTTCTTAACCTAGGATTGTGCTTGTCTTCATTGTGCGTGCTTTCAACTTTTCAAGATATTGTGTTTGCAATGTGTTTACTAAAGACATCAAACAAACAAACACCTTTCACATACCTAGAAATAGTCATTCAACTTGAAACAAATCTAAAATTTAGTCAAAATTGCAAACAAACCGAACCTTCATTCTACTTGCAATGGATTTGTTGAAACACATTTGCTACTCTACACCGTATTTGACACTTCATGTGCCACAATTTCTCTGCTAAGCCGCATTTGATACCTTTTGTGATGCATTTTTCTATTCTAAACTGCATTGGGCCTTTTAAATGACACAATTGCTTTATTGAGCCACATTTGTAACTTAAAAAAACACATTTTCTTATCTTGTGATGCATTTGAAAAACTATAACACATTTGTGTCTTGCAATGATGCAATTTCTTGGCAAAAATAAATAGTCCAAAATTTGAGTCCAAGCACTATCAATAATCATCTTTCCTATATTGTGATGCATATACCATTTTTCAATGCAATTGCGACCTAGAACAATGCATTTTCTATTTTGAACCACATTTGACACCTGAAATGATGCATTTATCTGTCATTTAGAAAAATCATAGTCACTATCCAAAATTTGAAACCAAGCACTTTCAATCTATCTTTAGACATCTTTCCTTAGTGGTATCTATCCAAAATTAGACAAACAACATAGTTTATGCTTGATTCATACCTTTGCATTATCATTCTCTAGGCTTCACTAACATGTCTTCCATTAACCTTGATTTTATTGCTAGTCAAGTTGAATATGAATTGTTATGTAATAGACAATACCAACAAGCCTTGGACTTCAAGAGACAATTCATCCAATCCAAAAACCAATGCTCTTCCTACCAACAATCCATAAGTTCTAGTAATCCAACCATCTACCCTCACTATCAAGAGTCACTTAACACAAGCCATGCCATCAATACACAACAACCGTCTAATTGTCACCCTTATCCTAACCTTGACAAGGGAAACAAACCATCCACCAATCCCTTTCAGGCCTCCATGTCGTATCCTAGTCATTCACCTATTAATCTATTCTAACTTTCCATGTCATATCCTAGTCATTCACCTACTAATCCAATCCACGTCTCCATATCCTATTCTAGTCCCCCATCCATTAATACCTTCCAAGTCTCCAGTCCTTCATCCACTAATCCTTTCCAGGTCACTTCATCCCAACATACATTTACTCATGAAAATCCTATCCTTGTCCAAGGTCTTATCCTATTGTCTAAACTTTAGGATACATGTCAAGATGAAAGTACAAAGCATGACATCATAACATCATGTTCATGTCAAGATCAAAGTAGTCCATCCCATGACCCCGTCCTTAAGTCCATTCAAGAAATCCTTCTAAACAATAATGGCATCCAAAACACAACTATCCTTGATAGAGATCCCATGCCTAATCATGTCATCCAAGACAATACCATATTTTACCAAGACACTACCATTCACCAAAATGATCCACTCCTTGACCTTTATTCCATTCATGAGAAAACACTTGACGAACCTATTCAAGCCCCGACTATTGAAACTTTCCAAAATGAGACACTTTCCTCCATGAGACACATATATAATCTTTCTCCAAAATAAGAGTCTTCTACTATGGAAATATTTGCAAATGATCAAGCTATAGTTGAATTCACTGGACTCTATGACAATGACCATAAATATGGTTTTGACATCGACTTGGAAGCAACAAGACCTTTTGAAGAACAATCAGAATCCAATGTTTCAAAAAATCAGTCCAAAGATATCAATCAACAATATATCCCACATGTCAACGAAGCGACAACATCTTATCAGCTAGGATCATCTATCTTTATCTGAGTAGGCTTTCTTGCAGGTGATAATATCCCAAGTAACATTGTCCATATAAAAAATGATGGGTTTTGCATCTTGCTTCCAAAATAACAAATACCCCATCCTAAATAAAATGTGTCAGAGCGTGCAATATCAAGGAAAAGGACTACACATACATGAGAAAGGTATTCGATAACCAATACAATTTTATGAGAATCCTAGATGTCAAAGTCTTGGTTATTCCTCATCCAAAGAATCAAACAATGTAGGTGGTACTTCCTTGATACTGGAGGAAATTTTATCCGATACAAATGTCAAAATAGAGGCCATGAATAATCCTTTTCATAAGGTTGTTGCCAACATTCCTTCCATCCACACCATACACTGTCATTCTAATAAACTTCTCATTTGGAATCAACAAAAATACAATTATTATAAAGCCAAAGTCCAAAATCAAAATTCAAAGGCCATTGAATCAAACAAAAATCCAAGTGGACAAATAAAGTTAAAATGGATCTAAAATAAAAATCAATCAAGCAAAGAAAATATGTCAAATTAAAAAAGTCAATCAAAATATGGAGTCACAAGCAAAGAGGACTCCCACATATAGTCAATGTCCACCTCCTTAGAAAAGGTCATCAAGCAAGGCGTCTAAAGGTGTTGGTTCCAAACACCATCCTAATCAAAAGTCCAAACTCCATCATCCAACATCCCAAGTTTGGAAAATAAATAGTGATTCATCCAAATGTCCAAACAATATTTCCACATCTACCATCATCTGTCATACTCCTACATCTCGCCTAAAGTCCAAAAATCCCACATCAAAAATTCATCACATCTTGGTAGAAACTCTTTATCACAAGGACTCTCATGGCACTGTATCGTGATGTGCGTATTCTAATAAGGCCAACTCTAGTATCAAAAAGGATCACAATGAAATCAATTAGTTATATGCAAGCGTTATGATCCTAACGAGGCAACTATTTTAGAAAGGTCATTATTGGCACATCATGGTACCAATCTCTACATCAAAATTGTCAGTGGATTCAAAACAATCAGTGGTCATCTAAAGCATCAAGGCTATCCAGAAATATAAACAATACAAAAAAGCTGAAAAATTACAAAAAAAAAATTGTCACCCTGATGAAAAGCTGGCAAACAGGCATCTTGGTAACACTGAAAAAATCAAAAAGTCAAGAAAATAGTAAAGAGATTTTTTTTGTCCAATGGTGAAAAACTAGCAAACAAGTGCCCTAGACAAGTAACATGATGAAAACCTGGAAAACAGGCGTCATGTGTAAAATAAATCATCTATTTGAACCATTACACTTATGAGAAAGTCATCTCATCTCCCATACTCTTCCCATGACATTTCCTTATAACATTTCCATTTATCCATCTAAGCATTGGCCTTTCCATCCTTTGATCTTGATAACGACTGGCGTACAAACATAAATCATTGTTTGGTAAACCTCTTGACATGTCTATCCTTTGGTCATATACTTAGCATGAAACATCATGTCATTACCGTCATAGCCTCATTAATCCTATGAGACATAGTCCTTGAAAATCATATGAAAATTCCTTTAGTCTCATGCCTCCCATCTTTTACCAAGGCCACCTATCATTCTTTCATGTATGTCACCTATCTTGGCTTTCCCTTGTCAAATGGTCTAAGGATACTCCATTGTACCTTTCAATCCTGAAAATATGTCATTCCAAATCCAACAAGCCTTACAATCTTCCCATGTGAACCATGTCAAACCAGATCATCATCATCATCATCACTTGTTGATTGGTATTCAACTTGACTAGGGGCACAAGCATATTTTTCATTGGCATCATTTGCATGTATTTGTCAAGGTCCACATCAAAACATTTCACAAAACTGAAAAAAATATCATAAAACTTCAAAATCCAAATAAAATCAAAACATGTGAAAAATACAAAAACATCCAAATAACTATCAAAATCCCAAAAAAAAAGTCAAAGTTAGTCATGTCTAGTTAGTCTTTATCATTTTCGAACTACGTTGCCTCTTTGACTAAAATGTAGGAAAGGCCATCTGTCGATGTGCCCCCAAGGCTCCCTAGGTTAGTCTTTAGCATTCATCACATAATTCCAACAATGCCAGTCCCATCAAACATAGTCGCATCAATCAAATAAGCTAGACATAGTCAAACACAGACACGCAATAGTCATTTGAAACATCAACATTTCAATCGTGAACTAATAGACAACATAATCCAATCTGTCATACATTCAAAATCAATCAAATTGCCAAAACCATGTCAATCTTGTCACTTTTTGGTCCTCTTCAAGATGTGTCCTTCTTGGATTTAGATCTCGTCAAAATGTCATTAGCCTTTTTCAAGATGTGTCCTTCCTGACAATCGACCCTGTCAAAACTCTCAACATTGTTGAATTGGCAAACCTATCAAACCATCAAAACTATTAAACTATCACACAATCAATCTTTGGCAAACAAAAATTGGCAAACACAATCAAATGACTATTAAAAAAAAATTTGGTCTATTTTTGTCTTATCTTTTTTCTTTTTGTCTCTTGGTCATGTTACTAGTTATGTCGAGGATGTCCCATGAAGGATTTAGAGGTGTAATGATGTCTCCTGACCTATTTTGTCTTTTCTTTGACTATTGTTTGTGGATTATCTTGACAAAAATACTGAGGAAACTTTTCCCTTAGTATGAGTTAGGAAATTCCTTGTCTGCGACTGTCTGTTTTGCAAGTGGATGACCTTGCACACCTTGGTCTACATCAAACCATGGTGTTTTTTGTCCATTTGTGTCTTTTTTACTGCTGAATGATGATTCGAGAAATGTCTATTAGTTCTTTGGAAAATTTTGAAAGTTTCTTTCCCATCCCACCCTTCTTCATTTCCCCTCTAACATTTCTTCTAGTCTACATCTTCACTAACACTTATTTGTCCCTTTGTCCTCTAGTCTTCTCATCCATTTTGAGAGCATACTCATGTTCCTTGAACCCAACTGTCCTCTCGATGGGGCATACCACTACCTCCTTGTCATTCTTCCTCATCCAATTCTTCACTGAGGCATATTTTTGACTTATTTTCTTTGTCACAATGCGACATGTTGCATTATGACAAAGGGGCAAAATGTAGACACATAAAAATTTCCTAGACCCGCAAACCACATTCTTCAATGTCAAACATCTTCTTAACATAATTAAAATATTTAATTATGTCCTATTGTCCAAATTCAACTATTAATTAAATAATTCTTAATTATTTAATTAATTCACATATTTTATTCTTCCCGATTATTTAAATAAATTATATTTATTTATTTAAATACATCATTAATATCTTAAGTCATCCTATAATTAAATAAATTCCTATGATTTATTTAATTATTGATCACCTTATTCACCTCATCCATAATTAAATAATTATCTTTAATTATTTAATTGCCTTATTTGATTTTTCCTCTAAATTTAAATAAAATTATTTATTTAAATTGTCCCACTTTCTAATTTCTCTCCAAGTAAATAATTCAAATTAGTTATTTATTGTCACATGACCCCACCTTTTTGAATGAAATTAATTTTTAATTGAAAATAGCAATTTTCTTCCATAAATCAAGTAATTTCTAATATTATTTGATTTTCCAGCTCTCTCTTTTTCTATGTCATCCTTATCTTGTCACATGAAATCTTCTCCCTTGATTTGATTTTTCTAAAATCAAATCTCAACCACTCATTTCAAATTTTACCTAATATTTCCCTAACCCTAATTGTGGGTTTTCATATTTAATTTTAACCATTGATCTTAGGGCACCTCTCATCTTTCAATCTTAGCCATTCCTCTAAAATTGACTTTTCTATAAAAAGCCAATTTTAGTCTCATTTTCCATCTTTCTCATATCTCCTAATCTCTTGTAATCTTTTCTTAAGAATACTCTTTTGTCATTTTAGGCATACTTTAGGCTTGCTTACTAGTTGAAAAGTTTTCATAGTATTGCATTTTATATCAAATCCTTCAACATTTTTCTTTGGTCTTGGCATAGTCATAGATTACTCACATAAAATATGAGGGAAAACTACATAATATTGCAGTGAATAGAGAAGGTTTAATGGAGGTCAATCATGGAGGTTGAAGACACAAGGTGATATCTTTCTTTGTTTTCATGTTATTTTCTCCTTTGTGCTTGATTATTTACTTTGGTTTTTGGTTTATTATCCACTAATCTACTAACCTAAAATTTTCCCTTAGTTACAATGACTTTAATGGACTCCAAATCAGAAAATTAATGCTCAACAAGGTTGGGTTCACCAAAATGAAATGAAGACTAATGAGGTAGGGGGAATTCCCACCTGTTTTCCTTAGTTCATTTAATAATGTCCTAAGCATCCTAATAGGATTGACTATCACCCTCACAAGGTGAGTCAATTCTCAATTAGGAGGACCTAGGAAGGGTGTTCTTTCAACTTTTAGGGGCTCACCACCAAGCAAATGCTTGGAAAAGACAAGTAAGCATTCAACCTAAAAAACCCCATTATGCAAGCTAAATGAAGGATGCAAATGATGAAATTATGCAATAGCAAGATAGGATGTGTGTACATGGGAAGTTTGGAGATGTGATGAGGATTCTGGAAATGAAAAGAAGTTTTCAAAATACACTAAGGAGGACAAATATTCTCATACTGTTGTCTTAGTCCCGCTATTGTTTCTTGGGATAGATGCAGAATCTTCAAAACTCGAAAGATAATATCAAAGAATCTATAAAAAATACCCTTGGGAGGACTAAGGTGACCAAGGTGGGGTATTAGTCCCTTTTTGAATTTCTAAAAACTCTTAATATGATCCTAAACTCCAAGATCTACACTTGCTTCTTCTCAGTTCTTAGGTTTTGAGACTTTCGGATTTGACTAGTAGGTGAGTTTCCGTGAAGATGACAAATTTTTAATGCAATTTTACAACTTTGTAATCTTGCACTCCAAATGATCTTCAAGTCTTCAACCTAAATCTGCAATCACAAGCATGCAAGAGAGGAAAAACTTGTTAATTATTAGTAAATGTGGGTTTGTCTTTGTCAGACCCCTTATTGGTAATCAAACCTTGAAATGCAATGAAATAATGGAGGGAAATGATGAATGAACAATATGCAATGTTACAACTCACCAAACCTTTGTTGTGAAATATACAAAATTGTATGAAGTGGATAGCTTGAATTTAGATCTTGATTTACTTGGTAGATCTTGCTTGAATCAAAATCCTACATCACAAATGTTAGCACAAAAACACATATGATGCAATAATCTCCTTTGATATGATGTGTGAATCTTGATGATGGATCCAAAATGCTTGAAGAACTGCTCTTCAATGCTCTTAAGTGAGTGCTTGAATGCTTGATTGCTTATTATGCTTTTGGATTGCTTAGATATCTTGCTTGTTATGAAAATGAGTGAATGAACCTTGTATTTATACTTTTCTATGCTTAATATCCCAAAATTACACCACACCAAGCCAACATAGGAAAACATTAATTAAAGGAGGCTAAATCCCTCCAGAACTTGAAATTAAATCCCAAAAATAAGCTAAGGAGAACAAGATGCCATAGGTGGTGTCTTAGTCCCAAGGCTCAAATCTGAGGGAACAGACTCCAAAAAGGGACCTTTCTAGGTGTACTCAAAATCAGGGTCCCAAGACCCCTAGTGGACTAAGAATCCTTAGGTGGCATTTTAGTCCTGACCCAAAAAGTCAGGGATGCTTAGGCAAAATCATTAAATTATCATTTACCCTTTGATAATTTTCTAGATTAGCTAGAGAAATATGTGGTTTATTAGGCTTGTGGATGAAAAATAGGACCAATTAAGAAATAAATAAGGATAAATAAAGCAAGGTGGGCCTAAACAAGTGTGAAAATGCAAGGGTATGCATTTTTCTACACTATAGCAGGCTATCACCTTTTTGACCTAGAGTGTCATCTAACATGCCAGTCCTATACTTCAATGCCATGCAGGGGAGTATTCGAATGGTAGGCTTCCATCCCATTCCTTTTAGGCATGCAAGGTGACTTGTTCATATGACCCCACCGATACTCAGGAGGCTACTATGGAGGATACATATATATCTATGGAGATGGAGAAGGTAGCTGGCATTTTGAATGAGGCGTATGGAATCAATACTTAGGAAAATGTTAGCATGTTCATTGAATTGAATTTATTAAATTTCAATTTTGAAATGCAAGATTAACTAATTTACTTTTATTATTTTAATAAAATTCCAAGGTCATACTGTTGATACTGGATACATTGGACCTACACCTGCTTATTACTCCAGTGCATCTACCATTGAGGTATTTAACTAGTAAACAATTATAAATTTATTACATGTTAATAGAATTGTTATATGAATGGTATTCTAATATCAGATTTTGGATGTTGAATAGGCTAATATTGGAGGTCTTGTGGGAACTGTATAAGTGTAAAATGGCGCCCCTCACAATTTCACCTACATTCTTGCATCCACTTTAGTGTTCACTCCCCTAGCATCTGGAGTAGGCTCATTTTAACCCTTGCATCAACCTTTCTCCCTCTCAGGATGCTCCAACACCCCTTTTCAACAGCCACCCTTGCATGTTGAATTTTTGTTGAACTTTGGGATTTTCCCATTCTTGTCATTTTGTAGTGTGACGTGTCTATACACTAGTGCACCGCACAAATGTCCACATGCCATGCTAGCTAGCATCCTGCGAGGTGTCAACATTCAGATGGTCATTTTCGAGCATTTTTTCCACTTGTCAGCTAATTTTTTCAATGGAAATGACTCAGGATTCCCTATAACCACCTAGGAAGCTTCTTCTCCCTCTTTAAAAGTCCTCTTTTCACTTCATTTGGGGACTTCTTCCACTTCTATTTTCTCTCTAGGCTTCTACACTTTAGCTTTTTCTTGCACAACTTCTTAACAACTTGTTGTAGCAACTTCAAGCTCTCTCAGGCTCTCTTTATAACACCCTTTACAACTTCATCTCCATCATTTCATGCTTGTGAGCATCCTTGGATTCCATATCCCCCACTATTTGCATATTTACTTAGTGATACAAATTCTCCTCCTTGAGTGGGGATTTCTTTTATCACCTCTTATGTGATATGAGTTCTCCTCCTCGAGCAGGGTTTGTTTTTATCACACCTTTATTTGGTGGTGCAGGTTCTACTCTTGAGCAGGTTTTTCCTTCACCACATGCTTTGTTCATTTTTCTCTTTCTCTCTATCTTCTTGGCTGTCTGTGGAGGTGGGAACACCAAAATGGGGGTTTGATTGGGGAAAACCCCTATACAGCTCCAACATTCTTTCTAGATATCATGCTTGTAGGATTTGAAGACATTCATCTAGCTAGAGGATCCATTGCTTAGATGGTTGTAAGTATTTCCTTCCTTTCTCCTCCTTATCTTTATCATTTACTCTTTACTTCAATTCCATTAGGTAGGTGCAAGATCATCATGGAAAAAATAGGCCCTTAAGTGGCAAAAATTTTAGAGAAATCAGAGTTAGGAAACTTGACGTAAAAATTTGAATAAGTTATCTATATTATTTCAAAAATATATAAGAATAGAATCTGTAGAAAATTGAATGTAGTTTCTAAACTACTAGGTTTATTTTTATTTTTTAAATCTATTTGGTGAAAATTTGAAATTTCAATGCAGTAGTACTTAAATTTCATGGAAAAAATAAGAAGTAGGTGTCTGTCTGACCACCCTAACCATAATAAAATGATAATTATTTTTTATAAGATTTTAGATATAAGTAGAGGACTCATGTCTGGATGCGATGCATATTTTTTTGTAATTTTTCAAGTAAATAATTAATTATGAATTTTTTATTACAACTTTTAAAAAATATAAAAAATCGTATGTCTGACCACCTTAACTTGGTCAAAACTTCATGAAATTCATTTTTTCTTTTTTTAATCCTATAGTATGTGGAGCATAGAATATGACACATGTTTCGGATTCAAAAAATGTGATACCGTTTGAAAGCTATATATGTTTTTCAATCAGCCTGTTGATCAAGACTTTAGTCGTAATTCAAATAGAAAGTGAATAATAATTATTTATTAAATTCAAAGTAAAGCATAATTTATATTGGTGGAAAGTTGAGAATCTCCTTTAAAAACCCTTTTCATTTCATCAAGTTTGGGTAAAAAAAATTCATTAGCCACATACCCATAATATCACCACTTTTTGGCCCATCATGATCCTGCACATACCTCATTAGATTCTATTATTTCCATATACTTTGTAAGTTCTAAGTAATTGGAGTACATGTAGTCATTTAGGAATTTTCTAAGATAAACTTGCTTTCTGGTCCATATGAGACATCAGCGCACCTCTGAGATGCCAACGTGTCACGCTATCGTCCGTTTCTTGTCCTATCATCATTTGGCTGAGAGCTAGATATTTTATCCAGAAGATCTCTATGATGTACTCTTTTGGATTCTAAAAATTTCACGTTGTTCCTTGAGGTAGTTTAGGGAATTTTCCCCTATGAGGCTCTCTAAATGAAGATAACTCATGAGTAGTGAATCCCCCTCTTGTACAGGAACACCTCTTAGTGCTAATGGAGTTAGAAAAACCTCCATGTAGGTAATAGAATAAATATTTTAACTAATGAATTGTACTTAATATATTTGTGTAGCTTATATTCATATCTTTGATTACATTGCATTGGACAACTTTCAAAATCAAAGCATTACTTCACATTCCATAACTAATTACTAGATGTTGATGGATAAAAAAATTTCAACTACAATAGAGTTGTTTAGAAAGTTAACATAAGTAGTGATGCAATTACTTTAGATAGCATAAGTAATAACTAGGAACAGTTGCCAATTGCATTCGCTTGTCATGGAATTCCATGAGACCACATTTTATTGAGGCATCTTTTCAAATTGTTCACTAGCTTTTCTATTCTATGGATGCTTGGAAGAAATATATGAAAAAATAATAGTAAGCAATAACATAGAGAAGGAAATGAGGTGCTTAAAAACTTGCCTCAAAGAAATGTGGTCTCATGGTGATTTCCATCACCATGAGACCACATTTCTTTGAGGCATTTTTTCAAACAGCTCACCGCCTTTTCTATGCTACCACATTTTCCATACATGTCTACCAAAGCATTTTATCAAAGAGTTGACTTCCTTGCTGCTATGCCTAAAAGCCTAAAAAAGGTGCTTTCCAACAAACTATGGGTTACTGGTAAAAAATCTATCAAAGAATAATAGTAAGCAATAGCATAGACAAGGCAGTAGTAGTTTGAAAAAATGCCTTGAAAAAATGTGGTCTCATGGTGATGGAATGCCATTCCATCACCATGACACCACATTTCTTAGAGGAATTTTTTCAAATAGCTCACTACCTTTTCTATGCTACCACATTTTCCATACATGTCTACCAAAGCATTTTATCAAACTGTTGATGCCAAAAATTGGCAAGGTAACAACCCTTTGTGAGAAACTCAGTTTATGGGGGACTTATTGTGCTAAACTGAATGACCTCCAAATTTTTAAAGAAGTCGACTTCTTCTATAAATGGGGTTTAGGAATGGGAAATGGAAGTAGATAGAAAATAAAAGATCTAACTAAGGTGGTGCGCCAGAATTTAGATGAAAAACATGATAAACCTATCTTTTGGATATGATTTAAGGACTTTCTTAGCAATTTACCATATCGTAGAATAATAGAAATTAAAGATTGCATTATGAACAACTCATTCAATGACATAAAATAATAATCATGCTCATTTACCGAAAAGAAGAGTCAAAAGACGTGATCTAAACAAACAAACTTGCATTGAAATTATAGAAGTACAAAAAATAAACCACTCAAATAATAATGGCATCGCATAAAGTTCATCAATAACATAAGAAATGGAGAGGCCGAACAATTACACAGTCTATGATTTCTTGCAATAATATAAACAATACAAAGGCCTAGTCTTTCTAAAAATCTTGTAATTCTAAAAACTGGTGAAATAGTATGTGATCTCCAAACTTGTAACCTTGAATGTTGGGACCTTCAAAACTAGAAACCTTCCTTTGAAGCAAAGAGCAGTACTTATATGAAGACTTCCCTCACCTAGCAAGAAACAATTGAAAATATTTGAAATCCTAGCAATGATGTCAAGGAAATGATTTTCCCTAGCCGTTGTAATAGAAAAGATTTGAGACATAACATTTGGTCGACCCCCATTCAAGTGCATCCCCTGTGAATGATGGAAGTGGTCCAACAAAGTCCCATGTAGACAAGTGTCGCCTCTTTGGATAGGCAGTTAGAACACATGGAAAAAGATCACAACCCTTGGTTCGCTTTAATCCTTCGCTGAAGAAGCTTGCACTGAAGGGACGCATGGCAGCATATCGCTACCCATGGCCGATTTCCCTTTCCTTTACTGAGAACTTGTGTCAAGATGACACATAGCAAGCTGTTTATTATTGATTCCACCTGCGGGGCCCACCAAATCTTTATGTGAATGGGAGCTATGTGGCATGCGAGCGGGGGTCAATGAGGGAGTGAAAGGAAGCAATCAAAATGACCCATGGTGAAGACATGTGGGAGCATTTCAAGGGCTGATAGAAGAGCAAGGAGAAAAATCCTTCAGAGAGTGATGAGGAGACACATGGCTGAGGCCACGGTGACAATCAAAAGAGGGCCAATGAAATTCATTGAAGGCATGGGCCGGTACTTAGTAAAAAAAAGGAACCCGAAGGGAGAATGGTGAATTTTGAATTCACAGCTTCTGGTAATTATCAGGGGAATTTCACATGAGGAACATGGAACCCAAAATTTTCTCTTGTTCACAGAAAAAAGTGCCATCCATTGGTGATAGAATTAGACCTTGAAAAGGCTAGCCTATAGGGGTGGCCAATCATCCTTAGATGGTCTCGCTATATTGAAAAAATTCTCCTACACTCCGCCCAAGTTGAGCATTTCTTTATAAGGCAGTGTCTCAGGTTAACCAGCCCCTACCTTGTAATGGAACAGTAGCTATGCAAGAGGATGAATGAAACCTTTAATGTCTGCAGCAGTAAGAGGATGGCTAAAACTCTGGAAAGTGGCTAGGCCTTGCTCCTTCTCTTCAATTCTTTCTGCAATTTGTTCGACTCTGGCGATTGACCCATCTTCAAAAAATGGAGACAGAAGACCCATCTTGCTTAGCTGGGAGAAATTTTCCTACATGTCACCCATTGTCTAGTTCAAAGTAGTCATGACCACCTTAGTCTGCTAGAAGGCTGTGTGGCAATGGATGAACTTGTTTGCCATCTGGGCAGCAATATCCTGATCTTCAATCCCTACCTTGGAAAATTCTTCATCAGAGACCAAATATAACTTCATTAGAAAATTCTTTGCTTCCGAAACCTTTTCTAAGATAAACCACGGGAATCACTTTATTGCTCCATGAAGCTCTTGACTCAATGTTGCTACCTTTGAGATGAACTAGAGAGTTGGTTGTACTATTAGGTAGGTCTTAACCTTTTCCCAATAAGAAATATATAGCTAATGATACAATGGGATGAGGTCTAGCCACACGAAGCAGGCTTGGAGAGAGACCTTTAGAGAGGCGATCTCTGCATCCTTTGAGTTAATAACCTCTATTAATTCTGCATTCCTCTATTTTGTGGATGCTAGTTTCTCCCCAAAGCTACTTATCTCTTTACGCTTGTTCTCTTTTTCTCCGACGTGGTTCGCCAATACTGTGTCATGAGAGGACTTTACCTCTTGAAGTTCCTTTTCTAATAGGGCCCTTTGGATCATAAATTCTAGATGATTCTTTTCTAATTCTTGATCATATAGAGTGTGCTCAGCTACTATTTCCTTTTTTTTTGCTGTAGATTTTGTTGCATCAAAGTCAATCGGCTCTGATATTTCTAGTTCCTTTCCCGTAGCTCGTTGATCAGTGTGGTGTCATTGGATTGGGACTTATTGAGTTTCTCTTGGATTTTTCTCCACTCCAACTCTTCCACTCGCACTTTCTTAGACAAGCGTGCAACTTCAGCTTCTAGTGATTTTTCCTTTGTTTCTAGAAAACTGACCCTTTCCTTCACTAGCTTTAGTTGCTCCTCCTTTTTCATCAACTAACGGCCTGACTTAAGGAAAAAAATCATCACTACCCATTGCATTTCTTCCATGAGTTCCACCTTATCCTATGGATGTGTTGCAATCAGATCAAGCCCCATGTCATACATGTAATCGACCAATAGCATCTCACCTTGTGGTTTGGTAACATTTAGGTACATGGTGGAAAAACTTAGTGTTTGTTGTACTTCATTGTAAACTATAAACACCTTGGAATTTTCCTCCCTTTTATCATCCTTTTCTTTTTGCTTTTGGATCCTGAGGGCTCGCATTTTCTTTGTGGTTTCTCCCTAGGATATGAATTTGGTTGGCGATTGAACCAACCCGCCAGTGATAGGTATACCAGGAGGTAGGGAAAAATGGAATACAAGTGTGGAAGGCCCCTATATTTTCTTTTGTGGGAGATTGACATGTTTTAGGGAGAAAAAGGGAACCTACCATAGCTTGGTCTGTGAACTAGCAGAAGGGCTCATCAGTTGTTGTGGTGATGGGGTTGTCATAATCAAGTCCATTTATTGGGCATACTAGGTTAGACCCGAGGTAGTAGAGGCAATAGGGGTGCTAACAGCAACTAAGATTTCAAAAAGAGAGGCAAGGAGAGATTGAGCAGTGGTGGCTAGTGTTGAGGTTTGTGGAGGCATCAGAATAGAGGTCCCAGTTTGGGTGAATCGGGGCAAACCTCCTACAAACATTGTGGTAGGGGTAGATAAAGTAGGGTTGATGCTTGTAGCAATGGGCGATGAAAAAATGGAAGATGATACCAAAGATTGAGAAGTAAGAAGAGCAGAAGCAAAAATTACCTGTTGACTAGATGTGGGTGGTGCTTCAATTTTCACTGACTATTCAGTTACTTCAACTTCTTGGCTCACTGTGAACACTTGGCCTACAGTAGCTACTTGTGATCCTTCTCCTAGAATATCCTTTGTGTGTTGCCATTTAGTGAGCGAGGAGTCTTTGATCTCCACAGTTTCTATATTTTTTAGTTGTTGTTGTTGGGGCACTCTTGATGTTCTCAAAGCCCAGGTAAGTGTCTACAACGCTTGTGACATATTCAGTTGTACATTTGAAGTAACATAGGCAGACTGCCCTATATAATTTCTTCTCTGTTGGTCGGAGGATGCTAATGTCTAAACTTCCTCTTCTGCTTGCTCTTCTCCTTCATTGGGGTTGTTTCCTCCATTATCACTTGAGTCGAGAACATGGTACTCCTTATCCCAAAGATTTTCAAACTGATTATCCTCTTTTATGTTGTCATAAGGATTATCAAGTTGTTTTGTTTATTGTCAATACACCCAAAAGACTCTGATCCTCTCATTGGTCCATTCCTCTACATTTCTTAGCTGATTGTATAGAGTATTTCCCATTTTGTTGTTCTCATCATAATCCACCACAACAAGATAGAACCTATTCCATGGTTTCTTATTGTTTTCCATGGGGATATAAATTAGGTTAACCAACAATTCATCTTCATCCTCCAGCAGGTTGTGCCTCCATTCCTAGTAAAGTCGAGGGATGTGAGTTACTTTGAGATGATCATAAGAAAGATCATTGAAAGGGTTGTAATCCCACTAATCGTAGATCATTACCAACCCCAAATGATCTAGTTTATCCTACAATATCGAGTGTGTCTGTTTCTTTTTCATGGCTATTGTTTTGAAACTTTATGGATAAGTGAAGAAACCCTTCCTCTTAACTCTTTTTCCATTCAAAAAGGTAATATCAATAATGCAAGCATGTTGAAACAATTCCAGAGCCAACACTCAATTAGTCACACATGTCAAAAGGTGGAAGGGTCCCCTAGTGAAGCCTCACATTTAGATGAATGTAAAATCGGCTCTAAAAAACCAGTCACACTATAGAGTGAAATTCTAAATAAACTCTATCTGAGTCAAGGTGAGTTAATTGATACACTCCTCTCCCAGTAAATCTTGCAAAATTGAAGTCAAGAAATAATCTGAAAATGTGTAATAATCAAAAGTAGAAGAGAGGAGAGGGGTCCAGAAAGAAACTAGCTTTATCCTCTTCTTTTCTCCAAACATAGACAACTCCATACACTGAACAAAGAAATCAGGGTTTTGATATAAAAACATATAAGCAAGATAAGAGACAACTTTGAACTTTCATTCAACTGGGTACTTGTTAATTTTCTCTAACATCTTCATTACAAGGCACTCTCCAAAATTATACCAGAAGTAAGATTTTTTCTTGCAGAATTGGAAAACCAAGCCTAATTGAAAAGTGTGCACCTCTTGGTCAGTGTCCAGACCTAAAAAAAATTCCATCATTGAAAAGGAATCTTGCAAGTCTTCCTAGAAAGAACCATGTGGCATAGGAATTTTTGGTGGCTTCTCATGTTCTACTTCAACCCTCTGGGTTTCCTTGTTATAAAATTATTGAGCCTTATCCTTGGTGTTCCATATTTTATCTCCCTGCTTAGGAGTGAACATCTGCACTCCATCCCTCTTTGCATAGGGTCTAGAATGCACAACATATACCATAAGGTAGCCGAATTGATGTTAACTAACATAGTCCGGCCCTCAATAGTGTTGGTGCTTGGGTTGAAACGCTTAATGGCCTCATCGACCAATTTTGAGTAGTATTGCACAGGTGGGACCATATATTATGGAAGCCCACTAAACCTTACTTTTTCTACAGCTGAAAGTGGCCATTTGGACACCTTCAATCGTGCACAGGCCGCTTCCCTCAATCCTTTAGGGTTTTTTACAAGAAAGGGATCATGAACATTATCCCAATCTTCTTTAACTAAGCTCTGGTCTTTGTAGATTTTTGGCTTGTCTAGCTACCTTGTGTTCGCCCATTTTGGCTTGTCAAGAATACCCACCATAGCAAATGAAATATCCTCAAATAATTTAATGTCTAGTGCTTCTTGTAGGGCTTTAGCTAATTTTTGCATCACCATTGGCCTACCTATCTGGCTTGAACTTTCTACCATTGTTAATTTGCAGGAAGTTTTCTGCTTAGCTTGATTTTTTCTACAATTTCACCTTGGCTCTAGCTATGCTCTAGAAAAAATTTATTTTTTCTTTGAGAAGCATTCTTAAAAGAAAACTTTTAAGTGATTTAAAACTTTTACATGCAATACTTAGCTATTTTTTCTCAAGGTGGTAGATGAGAGTCACCTTCTTTTGCATTTAATGTGGCATGTACTGCCAACTCTTTGGATTGTGTGAGATGAATTACTTGCCATTTTGGTGTGACAAGAATTCATAATTGTGATAAGCAACCGTATTATATAGCATGATTTTCTTGGAATTTGAGTTGATGCTTTGTAAGCAGCCTAAGCATTCATATGCATTGGCAATTAATATCTCGAAAGGAATGATTAAGCCAAAGATGTGATCAGTATTTGAAAAGATACAAGCTATACCTTAGAATGAGAAAAAAACTTGGAAAACAACACCTCAATCCTTAGTTGTCCATAACACCATCTATTTCTGCCACTAGCTTAAGCTAATTAATTAGCCCTTATTAGTTTTGCACGCAACAAACCGTACTAAGCAAATGCAACTGGGTGGGAAATTTGAGCAAGCCAGGGCACAAATTTCAAGTTGGTACTTGATTAATGTCACATTTATGGTAAGAGGATTACCACACCTTTCTTTTCCTTTTCTCTAAATAGGCATCTAAGTAGTGGTGAAATCACACTTAGTGATCTGAGTAGAATTGGTATTAGGTAATTGGTGTAGTAGTTTAGCATTTGTAGTTGTGTAGCATTCTCATAGGCTAGATTTAAGTGCTTTGCAAGAATAGTTTTAAGGTATTCATAGAGAGTCTGACAATATGAACACCCCAATTAGGCTAGTATCACATAAGTCTCAAACTTCCTTTTTAGGAGAGATTTCTACCAAGTGCTTAAAAAGGATGATGAAGAACAAGCATTCACTGTCCATCATAGCCATTAAATGGGTCTTGGGATGGGACTACCTCGAGTACGAGGACAAGTATCGAGTTAGCACTGATGTGTGCTCACACTTTGTGGCCTCTATGCTAGATAATGGAATTCCCAAGCCATTGATTCTTCATCAGGTGAAGGAAATTTTCCCGAAGAAATACCTGAACAACCTCAGTGAGGTCATTGCAAATGTTGCATATGGTGCGGGAATTTTGACTGCAAGCGACCTTTGGAGGTTTATAGAAGATGACATATTCATGTCATGTCTACCATTTCTGAGTGGCTTTCACCTCCAAATGTGATATGAGCACCACAAGAGGGTAACTCAAGCCTACCACTTCATGTTTTGCATCTACAAAGTCATGTCATTTTATGACATCGACTGGTACACAAACTTTAGGAACTTGGTGTTCCCTCTGCCTACCTTTGCTTTGTTGGATGATGTTGTTGTTGTTGATGCCCCTATTGACAAGGATATTGTGGATAATTCCATTGATGCATTTGTTGCTGCTACTCACGCCATGAATTGAAGACCTACGTTTTTCTCTTTGCTTTCAAAAATCTCATCGTAATTAGTCCCTTTTTGTATACATGCCTGAAAAAGGATTTCGTAAAATATATAAGGAGAAGCAGAATAGAATACAATTTTGGAAGCATGGCCTATGAGCTATTTTGAAAATGTAAATTTTGAAGCATATATAATGAAAATATATCCTTATACAATCATTTTATTGTCTTCCTTTGGATTTTGCAACTGGGTCGTTTTCTTCTTTTTTTAGCATGTATGTATGAATTCAGTTTTGCATGTGGGTGTTTAATTTTGCTCTGTTATGCTATGAGTTTATTTCCCTTACTCTATGTAATAATGGGTCACTTTTTCTTTCTACATTGAACCACAGGATAAAATAAAAACATATAAACATATTTACATGGGTAGGGTAAGCAAGCTTAATTGAATATTTTCAAGTGAATTTCATTGACCGAAATTCCTAGCACTTCCTTTTCCATAGTTTCTAACTCATATACATTATGCTCCTTGCATTCAATTATTTTGAATGGGCCTTTCCAAAGGCTATCAAATTTTTTGTGTTGGCCCAGCTTTGTGGCCCTTTCGTTATACTTTAGCACCAAGTATTTGCACTCTAGACCTTGGTTGGACGTCTTCTTGTCAAACCACCTTTTAACTACTTGTTGGCGGTTAGTCATGGTCATTAGGGACCTTTCCCTTTTCTCTTGTACTTCTAGCAACTCAACTACTACACCTCCATTGCACCATTTTTCTCATCCTCAAGAGATTTTAGCAATTACAGCACTAGGATCTCCATAGAGATAGGCAATAGTGCCTCTTTTTCGTTAACTAGCTCATATGGTGAAGTCTTGAGGACTTTCTTTCGAGTTATGTGGTTCACCCAGAGTGCTGCTCAGAGGTTTTTATGCCACTCCCTTTGGTATTTTGACCTAATTCTTTTGAGGAGTCAGATCAGATTCTTGTTTGCTGATTCGGCTAAGACATTCCCCTACGGGTAATAATTTGATGATGTTTTAAGGAATATGTCATGTATAAGTGTGAATTGACTTACCTTGGAGCCTAATAAAGCCTTATCATTGTTGGAGATGATATTTTTGGGTGTGACAAATCTCGTTATCAATTCTTCTAGGAAATCCACTATCTCTGCCTCTCTTGCATTCTTTAGTGGCACGGCTTCAGTCCATTTCGTCAAGTAATATGTGGCCATTAAGATCCATATATGTCTTGCACTAGAGGCTGGGTTGATCATTCTAATGAAGTCCAAACCCCATTGTGAGAATGGATCATTGACCACTATCGGAGTGAGTGGCATTGCATAATTTTTCCTCCTTCCCACAAAGAACTGACATCCTTACAAGTTTTCACCAAGGAGTAGGAATCGTTGAATAGCATTGGCCAAAAGTACCCTGGGCACATAATTTTGATGGCGGTAGTCTTTGCAAAAAAATTACCACCCGCGAAATTGCTATGGTAAGTGTCGAGGATCCTTTTTGCTTGCTCCATGGTAACACATCATAATAGAATGTTGTTGAAATTTCTTTTGAACATGATCCCTTCATTGAGCGTGAACCCACTATTTTGCAGCTGATAGAATCTCCTCTTCTAAGAAGGAAGGCCTAGCAGATACTTTCTTGTCTGCATAAATTTTATTCTATCCACCAGCCAACAACCTTTGGACTCTTACTCGTTCATTAAGACTAGCCCCAGCTACTCTTCTTCGGTGGCCACTTCGTCATCGTGCACAAGGTATTCGCACAGTCCCCTTCCTTGGACCGTCTTTGTAGGCTTAACCTCAATGTTGTATTTGAGGATCTTGGTGATCCAATTTGCTCTTTTTTCGATGATTTCTCCCTCCATGATATACTTGTGCACATTAGAATGTGCAACATAGACAATCACCTTATTGCAGGAGATTAGGTGTCAGAAATTCTTGAGCCCCTTAACTATTTCAAACACCTACCTTTCTACAAAATTGTATTTTGTTTCATATTCTTTTAGGGTTCGAGAGTGAAATACTATCAGATTTTCACCCTTTCCCTCATTATCTTTCTGAGTTAGGATAATAGTAATGCTTGACTTGCTACTAAATACTTACATTATGAAGTCCTTTGATAGGTCTGGGTTGACCAGAACAAGAGCAGAAGAGATAGAATCCTTGACCTTCTCTAAGGCTTGTGTGACTTCTTTTGTTCATTTGAATATTTGATCCTTTTTCAACATTAGGGTAATTGGCCTAATTATTCCTGTAAAATCAAAAATAAATTTGCTAACAAAATTTACATTCCCCAACAAGGACTAAACTCCTTTCTTGTTGACTGGGAGGGGAAGCTCTTTGATTGCTTTCACTCACTTAGGATCAATTGAAATTCCCTCTTTGGACACTACGTGCCCTAGTAGTTTGCATAGCGGTACTCTAAAGACACATTTTTTGGGGTTCACGGATATCCTAAAATCTTGGAATTTCTTGAACACCATCTCCAAATGATCAAAATGATCATCCCTGGATTTGGAGAACATCATCAGATCATCCAAATATATTAGGATGATCTTGTTGATTAGTTCACTGAAGGTGATATCCATTTCCTATTGGAAGGTAACCCCTACATTTGAGAGGCCAAAAGGCATCTTGGAGTATGCAAACATTCCCCATTTGGTAGTGAACATTGTCTTATATTGATCCTCCTCTTTGAAACAGATCTAATTGTAACCAGAGAAGCCATCTAACAGGGAAAACATCTTTTACCCTGCCACTATTTGTAGGATTGACTCCATTAAGGGTAGCGGGTAATGATCCTTCAAGGATGCTCTGTTTAGGTCCCGAAAGTCTACACATTTGAAAATATCTCAATTTTCCTTTCAGACCGAGACCAAATTGGATACCCATGTATTATGCTTGATTGAGAAGACAATCCACGATTAGATTAGCTTTGCTAATTCTTGCACCATTAGTGCTTCAATCTTTGGATTGACTGGTCTTTTTTTTGGCAGACAGGCTTCACACCTTTCGCCAACTCTATTGTATGTTGGATGATATTGGGATCATATCCCTTGAGGTAATCATATGACTAGGCCACCACTCCATATTTTCCACAAAAATTAATAAGCCTTTCATTATCATGATGCGGGAAATCTTTCCCGACTTTGAGCTTTCTTCCATCTCTGACCTGAAGGTTTGCATAGTCACTTTTGTCTGATACAAACTTCCATTTGTCATTTCTTGCATTGTCACAATCAATTTTTTTTTGAGAGTAACAAATCCTTTTGGAAGCTTGTTGGAATTTAGTTCAATAATCTGTCCTTCATAGGCTTCAACAATCTTTGGTTGGAGCTGATTAGAAAATTCTCCCAACTATTGGATAAATGAGGCAATGTGTTCATCACTGTCAAACACTTGCTATCTTTGGTCATTGTTTGGAATCATCGGTCAAAATATTACTCGTATAGAGTGTTTGTTGTGAATGAGATTGGAGGCAGGATCAAAATGAGATCTGATTGATGCCATACGATCCACATCTATATTCTATTCTCGGGGCATCATTTGAATATTGAAGGCTTCAAAACCCTTAATCAGATCCCACACTCAGTGTCTATAGGATCGCATGTAGACATTCTTGGCCATGAAAATCCCTCAAACTTTATTGACTACTAGTTTGGAATCTCCAAACACCATTAGTTTCTTTATGCCCATTTGTTCCACAAGGCTAATACCTTGCACTAGTCCTTCGTATTCAGCTTCATTGTTTGAGCAAGTGAACTAGAAGTGGAAAGACCTCAAAGTATTTTCATTATGTGGGGATATTAAACATATCCCAGCCCCTGCACGATTCTTGCATCTTGCTTCGTCGAAGTGCAACATCCATAGTTTTGAAGCTTGATTGCCTTCAAATTCTTTGACAACCTTTGGGAGCACTTGATTTTCATTGTGGATGACATAGATTCCTAGCCCGGTAGCATGGTAGTTTCCGAAAGAGTCAGTATCTATATGTTCACTCAGGAGAAAATCTTCTTGATCATTCTGGTCTTCAGTCACTTTTCATCTTCTAGTAGCTCAACATAATACATTTCTTGCTTGGTGATAGAGGTATACGCGACTTCAAATTTGATCATAGCTTCATCGGCTACATGTTCTAAATGAAAAGCTTCAGATTCTATCTTCATTTTCACACCATTCTTAGTTCTAAGGATCAAATGCAACCAATCTAGGGACAAATATCCGCCCACCTTTGAAGTAAAATCTGAGGATAGATAGAGGCTGAAAATAGGTGGAAAATTTATGATCATAGTGTCTTGCAACACTGTGATACTAGGGAAAGTGAATAGGGTCAAGGGAAGTGATTTGATGACACCTACAATTTTGACTATGTTTCTATCAAGTTGCATCAATCCTCTTTTTAAGGGTTCATAGCTGAGTCCTAAAGCTTTAGCTATTTTTTTAGGCATAATTGTGGTGCTAGCACCAGAATCAATCATGGAATTGTGTAATAGTTTCTCCCCTATAATAAGAGGTAAGAAGAAGGGTTGAGACTTTGGCTTATCTCTTGCTTCAACAAAGGCTTTTGTTGTGCTATTTGTAAAAAAATTGGCTAAATATGGTTGATGAACAACCTTTATTTTGGGAAAATGCTCCATTGGTGTTGCGCTTATGTCTTCCTAGAGGGCCTCATGTAGTAGCATCTTCTAATTCCAAGATGGCTAGAATATCCCACAAAGATACATTAGCGGATGATTTCTTCAATTGTTCCAGCACATTGAATGTTGGTGGATTTAGAGGTTTCTACTCCTTTTCTCTTGTTATAACAACTTCCCTTCATGGCTAGTTGCGAACTGGCTAGTTGTGGGACAACTGGTTTTCCTGTAAATCTCCTCTTTGAGCAAGTGTTGTAGCCAGATTGTACTTGTGGAATTTTAGATGTGGATGTATCATTGGCCAACACTGCTTCTTCTTCTTCCATCCATGAGAAGAGTGTGTGATCGGGAGCAATGTTTGCTTCTTATTCTAGTGACATCCCTTTGTATTTGTGCAGTGAGCACCACATTGTCCATTTGTGAAGAGGTATACACATAGCTTCCGGGATCTGACTTTGTGGCTTGGTTTCTCTACTCTGCCACCTTTTATTGTAGGTTTTCATATGGGAAATTTTGGGGCATGTGTGAATTGCTGCAAGGGAAGCACCAAGGATTGGTGTCATCTGCTAATTTTTTTTGTCCCACAATCATCTCTCTGCTTGAACTTAGATTAGAGCTTTGTAGTGGAGTGGGTAACAATACCATTTGATTTGTTGTTTGGGCCTATGGATTGGCATGACTGCCTCCTTGGAACTGGTTTTGTTGGTAAGAGGACCTTCCGCCTTGATAATTCTGGTAAGTGGGCTTCAAAGGTACAGCTTGATTGTGCTTGATAACAGTTATCGCATTAACAATAGTTCACAAAATTTCCATGAACTCGCTCATCTCTTCCTTTGAAGCGCTGGATGTGGAGGAAACATTTTGCAGTGGGCTCAAATATGCGTACATGGATTGAGGAGGAGCTGGTGCGCTGGTAGAAGGCATCTCCTGAGTAGGCACTGATATTTTTGGAAATATGGGGATGATGGGCCGAGGTGGCAACTTCCCGGTGTCTATCAAATTGTTCTCTACTTTAATAGCGATGCTATATGCGCCTAGTAGGGTTGTTCTGCCAAGAGACTAGATCATCATTGAAATGTTAGGATTGATATACTTCAAGTAGAACATGAATGCTAGATCAGGCAGTGGGCGGATATCAACTTGAATCCTCTATCAACTTATATGGAACAGAGCATTGAAGTCAGCCATGCCTTAATGTGGGACTCGCTTTATGACTAAGAATTGATAATATAATGATGATCGGTCTCCTTTATTTGAGAATCTTTGATAGAAAGGCTCCCCAAGCTCATCCCAAGTACTGATAGTGTTTTCTTGCAACATGTGGTACCAATCCAATGCCTTTCACCTAAAAGAGGCAACAAGCAGCCTTAACGCCACATTTTGGGTTGTAACCTCATGTACCAGACATACATCTACAACATCTTGCAAGTGTTCGGATGGTGTTCTTGAGCCATCCCTGGTAAATTTAGGTATAGCATTTAAGGTGGAAAATGGGATAGCAACCCAAATGACACGCACTACTGGTGCAACAAGAGGTATTTTGGTGTCCCATGTCACATAATTTCTATTAACGGTAGGCAACATGGCTAGTGAAAAAGGAGGAGGAAGTGAAATGTTCACTAATTGGGTTGCAGGCTCTACTGTCCCTAATGGTGATACTAATAAACTAGGATTATTTGTTGTCTGGGACCTAGTAATAGGTCGACGGCTCATACACCTTTCTTGAAATTAGGTTAATTGAAGCTCAATCCCACCAGGCATGCTAGAAAAAAGAAAAATAGTTGATGCCAAAAATTGGCAAGGTAACAACCCTTTGTGGGAACTTGTAGAGATGGAGGCACACGAGCGTGGGCACAGGCAGGAAAAAAGGAATTTCAAAAATCCAAGAAAAGGAAATGGAAATGGAGCAAGATCAGAGAAATCTCAGTTGAATCAAGAGTTGGAATCGAGTAAGAAGCAAGGTAAGGATGAACAGGATGAGGTGGACTCCGGAAACAAAATCCAGGTGGAACCTAGTGGAAAGGATATTTTGGCGGTAAATCCTGCAGCTTCCCCTGCCAATCAAAAAAACAAGAAAGCTAAAGATGCAGTGGGGACCACGGGTGGCATTGGAGGAATCGCAAACCCTGGACCTCTCTGTTCGAGGTAAAAACAAATGGAAAATAATCTTTCCCTCCAGTGAAAAATATCTCTTCCCCGAAAAAAGGTAAGTTTGCAATTTCTGTACCAGACTTGCTAATTGATCATTATATCGCTCTAATGGAAAGAACCCTGGTTGGGAAGTTGATGGGCCCTAGACCAAATATTAAAGTGGTCAGATAGTTCATTAAAAATAAATGGAGAACAAATGGTAAAGTCTCAGTTGTTGCTCTTCCAAAGGGTTTCTTTGCGTTTGAATTTACCTACAGAGAGGACATCTTGGCTGTTAGAAGTGAGGGTCCTTGGGTTATAGGGAAATCTTCCCTAGCTCTAAAGAAGTGGTCCTCTAACTTGGACCTTTGAGACTTCATTTTTGAGAATGTCCCAGTTTGGGTTAGACTTCCGGGCCTACCCTTGGAGTATTGGAATGAAGATATCTTTTACATGGTATAGCGAGTTCCTTTGGTGAACTCCTTTCTATTGATACAATGATAGCTGCTAGAAAAAGATTGGTTTTTGCTAGAATATGTGTGGGGGTTTCTCAAGAAGCTGACCTTCCTTCTTTGATTGAGATCCAGTCTAAACTTGGGTCCTGGTTGCAGGATATAGAGTTTGAAACCATTCCATTTTCCTGCTTCAAGTGTAGTAAATTTGGGCACTGGGCTAAAAAATGTCCCTTAAACGCCACCAAAGACAAAGAGATACCAGCTGGTTCTTTAAAATCGGTATGGCGAAAAAAATCAGGAGATAGTATGGAAAATAAAGAGTCTAACATTCAGGGCTTGGAAAATAAAGAGTCTAATGGTCAAAGCACCTCTATTGAGATTGAAGTGGTCATGGAAAATAATGGAGAGATTCCACTAGAACCCCAATATATGAATCCTATTAAAACTTTATCTTCTAAGGGAAATGGATCCAATGAGGATCTGTCGGCTAGGGAAGAAGATCTGAACCAAAAAGCTAAATCCTTTTCCCATGTGACAATCCCAACAAAGAAAAATGATGAGAATCTGGGCTTGGAGGATATTCCTAGTAAGGGTTTGTCCTTGGACCTAAACATCCCTTTCCCTTTCCTGTCTTCTGAAGGTCTTTCCCCTCCGGGTGCTGAGAACTTTACGGATCCCAAATCCTTTAATGTGGTCAAGGACTCCATCAAAAATCCAGACCATTCTTCTGATCTTTCCAGTAACTTCTCGTCTTTTCATGTGAATGGTAATATGAAAACATTACCATGGGAACAAAGGATCCTAACTGATAAGGAGTGGGAATCTAGCAAAGAGACAGATAGCCAAGAAGAGACTGATAAAGAAGAGAACTTCTCAAAGAAGAAGAAAGAAAAAATAAACAATGGAAGACTCCAAGTGGCATTTCTACCAGATCAAAAGCAAAGGTAGACTATGGAGAATTAAAGAACTCACGAGGGAAAAATCCTTCTAAATGGACAAGAGAGCATAATAGTTTTCAGGATATAGCAGATGGGTCTCATAAAACCATCCCGAAATGCCTTAATTCCCCTAGTAATTCATGAAGATTATGTCTTGGAATATCAAGGGACTCAATAGTCCCCATAAGCAGGATTTTCTTCACAATTTTGTTAGATATCACAAGCCTGATATTCTTCTAATTCAGGAGACTAAAATGTCTAAGGAAAAAGTTGAAAAGGTGAAACTTTTCCAGCACTGTAGTACTCATGGTAATAATTCAATTGGAGCTTCTGGAGGCATTGCTACCTTCTGGAATAGTCACATAATCAAAGGGGATCTGATCTTGGAAGGAACGAACCATACTGCCACTAGATTCACACATATAAGGGACAACTTCAGCTGGATCCAATTGAATATCTATGCCCCCAATGGAAAAGGAATGAGAAAATCCTTTTGGTTGGAGCTGACTGCCTTTAGGAGGATTTTTGATAGAGAGGCTTGGGTTGTTATGGGCGACTTCAATACGCCCTTAATGAATGGATAAAAAATTTGGAGGGTCCCAGATCAATGTGGAGAGTAAAGAGGATCTTAAGAATTTCATTGACAACCAGGGGCTGATAGATTTGGATTTACATGGAGCTTCCTTTACTTGGTCTAATTGCAGAAAGGGGATGGATCTTATACAGGTTAGATTAGATAGATCTTTAGTTTCCAATCATTGGTTTTTTTATTATTACTGCTCTCTTAAAGCTCTCTCTAGGATTGGTTTTGATCATTTCCCTATTAGTTTTGTTGCGGATCCCATAAAAAAGAAGAAAAACATCCCTTTCAGATTTGAAAAAATGTGGCTTTCTCATCCTGCTCTTAAAGAGGAAATTAGGAAATGGTGGAATATAAGTATTTCTGGTACTGCTATGTTTAGATTTGCTAAAAACTAAGGGAAGTGAAATGTAATCTGAAAAAATGGAAAAAGGAGTCCTTTGGGAACATCTTTAGGATCAAGTTTGACCTCCAGATGGATTTGGGAGAGATTCAATATAAAATCCATAAGGGGGGATATTTGTATGATACAAAGGAAAAAGAGAATGAGATCCTCACTAAGATGCATGACATTATCGGAAAGGAGGAGGAGTTCTGGAGGCAAAGATCAAGAGCTCTATGGTTATCTACAGGTGACAAAAATACTAGGCACTTTCATCTATTGGCTTCAAAACATAGAGCAATCAACAAAATATCTCAAATTGAAGTGAATGGCATCAGGTATGAGGAGGAGGAGGATATTAGAAATCATGTTGTTTCTTTCTTCAAACATCTTCTTTCGGCGAATGATGAAATTAACCAAAATGATCAGCATCATGTAGTTGAAGCTATATGGAGAATTATCAACCAGGAAAATAACTCTTTTCTATCTACTATCCCTACCAATGAGGAAGTCAAGCAGGCTATTTTCTCCTTTGGTGGGAGTAAAGCTCCGGGTCTGGATCGTTTCCCTTTATTTTTCTTTCAATGGCTCTGGGAGATTGTTGGAGACGATGTGGTGAATGCTATTAAAGAGTTTTTTGGAGCCAGATGTCTCCTAAAAGAATTAAATGCCACCTTCTTGGTTCTTATCCCCAAGAAACCTGGAGCTATTAACTTTGAGGCTTTTAGACCCATAAGCCTTTGTAACTCGATCTATAAAATCATTTCTAAGGTTTTAACTTCAAGATTTTTAACCTTTTTTCCTTCTTTGATTTCTCCTCAACAAAATGGCTTTGTTCCTAGCAGAAAAATCCTAGACTCTATTGTTACTGTGCATGAGAATATCCATTCCTTAGTGGAATCGAAGACTGAAGGCTTTTTGTTAAAGCTTGATATATCAAAAGCCTATGACAGAGTTGATTGGATTTTCTTATTTAAAATATTAAAGGCTTTTGGATTTTGTAACAGGGTTCTTCAAATGGTGGAACAACTTGTGTCTACTGCTTCCATATTGGTTATGGTTAATGGATCCCCTACTTCTTTTTTCCAAAACACCAGAGGTCTAAGATAGGGCAATCCTATTTCTCCTATTTTATTCACTATTATGGCTGAAAGTCTTGGCAGAAATCTGAAAAAGTTGGTTGACTATAGATCTCTTCTTGGTCTCAACCCTTCCTCTGGTAACCTGGTCTATTCTCATCAACAATTCGTTGATGATACTATGTTAATGGGTAAAGCTTCAGTCTCAGAAGGTAAAACTTTAAAACATCTGCTCGATAAATATGGGAGAGCTTCAGGACAGTTGATCAACAATTGAAAAAAAGTTCTTTGTTCTTCTTCAACATGCCAGTTCATAGGCAGAACAAAATTGCCAGAATGCTTGGCTGTAGGGTGGACTCCTTACCTGCCACCTATCTTGTTTTACCCTTAAGCCTTAAACCTCCTGAATCCTTTTGGATCTTGTTGGTTGAGAGATTTAGCAAGAAGCTTGCTGGTTGGAAAGGAGCTCTGTTAAGTCAAGCAGGAAAATGTCAACTCCTCAAAGCCTCACTTTAGAATTTTCCCATCTATGCTCTGAGCCTCTTCAAGATTCCTGCTAAATTTTTTGATGCTATAGAAAAGATTCAAAAAATATTTCTATGGTCGGGTGTTGAAGAAAAGAAAAGACTACCTTTAATTGGATGGGATCTAGTTTGCAGACCAAAAAAGGCCAGAGGATTAGGTTTTAGAAGAATTAGAACGGTTAACAAAACCCTTCTAGCAAAACAAATTTGGAGAATTTTCTCATCTTCAGGGGAATGGACAGATAACCTAGCTAGCAAATATTTAGAAAAAAATCATTCCTTTATTATTCTAAAGGATTCCCACCTTCTTCCAAGAGGCTCAACTTGTTGGAATAATCTAATCAATGGAAAAAATGTAGTGGACTCTGGAACTAGGTGGCAAGTTAGAAGCGGAAACCATACTAGATTCTAGGAGGATAGATGGCTTTTGAAGGAGCCCCTTATAAAAATCAACTCCTTCAGTGAATGGGCTGAGAATTGCAAGGGTCGTTTTGGTTCTTATGTAAAAGACTACAGAGTGAATGGAAAATGAGTGGATCTGTGTTTTGTCAGTCAGGCTCTTGCTCCTATTCAGTCTTCTTTGCTGGCTGTTAGACTTTGTTCTGATCAGTTGGAAGATCATCTTGTCTGGTTTGACGAAGCTTCAGGCAATTATTTTATTTTGTCTTCCTTTGCCAGGATTACTTCTTCCTAGGATTCTCCTCCTTTCTGGTCGAAGGCTTGGTTCAAACATTTGATCCCTAAAATCAACATTTTTTTCTGGATCCTTCTCCAAAACAAGGTTCTCACGATTGATAACCTTTACAAACACGGATTTCAAATACCTAACAAATATTTTCTTTATAAAATGGAGGTCGAGTTCGTGCGTCATTTGTTCCTTCATTGCTCTTTTGCTGTTGCAATTTGGGAAAAAAAATCAATTTTTGGCATCTTTCTTGGGTTTTTCTCTCATCTATTGAAGACTTCTTCCTTCAATGGAAAGCCCCGACTAAAAATTATGTGCTCAGGCTTTTATGGGATTTCTCTTTTCCTCATGTTGCTTGGGGTCTTTGGAAAGAATGCAACAATAGAATTTACAGAGATAAAGAAGCTCCCATGGATATTGTTTTTGATAAAATCTTCAGACTCTTGAAAGAAAATGTCAATGTATTTTCCCAGAAGGTTGGAAATTCTAAGAAAGCGGTACACTCGTCCTATGACCTTATAGTTGCTAAGGATTGGAATATTAGCCTTGATGTGCCTTGTGCCCCTAAGAAAGCCAATAAGGTCAAAGAGGGTGTTCGCTGGTCTTTTCTGCCTAATGGATGGGTCAAAGCTAACTTTGATGGTGCGGCTAAAGGTAATCCAGGGGCGGCAGGCTATGGTGGAGTCATAAGGGACTCCTTTAGCAATTTCCTTGGTGTGACAACCTCTCCTCTCAGTTCCCAAACCAATCATTTGGTAGAGGTTGTTGGTGCTTTTCACATTATAAATTTAGCCCAAAGTCTTAACTTTAAAAATCTCTGGCTTGAAGGTGACTCCAAAAATATTATTGATTGCCTCTGTGGCAAGTCTCCCCCATCGTGGACAATAAAATCTTGGATTGATGACGCCATCTTGACTCTGGCTAAGTTTGACAAAATTAAAATATCACATGCTTATAGAGAAGTCAATGTTGTTGCGGATTTTTTTGCTAATGAAGGAGTTAGGAGTAATGATATGAGCACTTGGCTTAATATTAGTGATCTAAGTTCTAATTTGTGTGCTTTATTGAATTATGATAAATCACATGGACAAGAGGCATGTTATCCCTTTAATGAGGACAGGTTGGATTTATCACATCAAAATCATTAGATTGTATGGGACCGAGCTCAGTTTCTTAGTCTGCAAGGAAGTGTCACACACTTTGTGGGTTCTTAGATTTGGCGGGGCCAGTTCTAGTAAAGATCTCATCTGTGTCTGCCCCACGGTGCTTGCCAAGATGGGTGGAGATAAGAAAAGAATTGAGCCAGACATCTATGAGATGCACACAAAAAATGTTAAGGCTTGGAATAAAGTTAAAAGCAGCGGGTTACTTCCTTTCCTGGAGAAGCTCCATGGTTCCAAGCAGGAGGCTACGAACCTTTTTGAGAAAAATTGGAATAATGGGAACCTTACCCTATTTGGTAGGAATGTGGAGCTCAATGAAAATTTGATAGCTGAAGTGACAGGTTTGTCTACTGATGGGAAGAAGTTTTTTAGGGACAGGGTTTTTTCTAACAAGGCCATTATCAGATTTCCAAAAAAAGAAAAAGAACGGATAAATCTAGTGAAAATGGCTAATAGCTACTTTGAAGCAAACACCATAAAAGCCCTTTGGAGAAAAGTTCTACGGGTCATCATGGAGTACATAACTGTGGATGGTCATTTCACCAAGGTCTATGGCTATCACTTTGCTCTGCTCAACCACTTCCGCTACAAGGTAAGGGTTTCGCTCCGCTACTATCTTTTTTGTTCTCTGAGGAAAAGTTTGGATGATCATAAGAAAAACCCTAGAAGATTCCCTATTCTGCATACTGGGCTGATTAGATTAATTGTTGAGCTTTACCAAAAAATTCACGTCCCTGCTAATCTGGAAGCCCCTCCTAATTCTGAGGAAGACGATACTAAACCTAACTGCTCAGATTTTTTTCCCAATTTAAGTCCGGCTAGAATCAAGTCCTAAGCCCGCCTGCTGTCCTTTCTAGCGAAAAAAACCCTAACCCTTTTTCTGTTAAAGCTCATGCTGAGTTTGAGTCGGGAAGCCCCTCCCTCAAGACCAGTCTTGTTGATAAGAATCCCCAGGCTAAAAACCTTGTCTCCTATTCTGAAGATTCCCCTGAATCTGAGGCATTTGGTGCCAACAATACTGAGCCAAGTGTCGACCCGTTGTTGGATAGAACTGCTAGATCCAACTCCCCTGTTACTCCAGACCCTGATAAAACTTGTTTCAACACTAGTAAGGATCCCTCTATGGATGTTCTGAATTTAGCTAAAAATAATGCTGATACCCATTTCAAACTTTTGAAATGGACTTTCAATGAAATTAATGAGCTAAAGATAAAAAATTGGGCCCTTCAAAGTAAATTGGAAGAGTTGGGAGCCAAGATTGCTGTGATTGAAAAGAAAGATGTGGATCGAAGAGATTACAGTCTTAGCAAAGAAACTCTATACCACGCTAACAAGAACAAAAATATTGAAATTGAGGTTGAAAAAATGAAAAACACCATCAAAATCATTGTTGAGCAAAACAATCAAATGGCTAGACACAACGCCATAATAATTAATGCTATGAATGAGAAGTTAGATAGAGCCCAACAGGGGTCTCTGGTGGTGGATCTGGAGGAAACCAAGGATAAAAGCCAGGAGATGGATGCTAGCATTTCAAAGAGAACTAGAGCCAACCTGAAGAGAAAGGCTCCCCCTACTCTGAAGATGATTCAAATTTTTAATAAGGGAGTCCATGACATGCAAAACTTGGAGGCGGAGACAGAGTTTGTTCTTAAGACTCTGGGTTAATTGCGGCTGATTTTTTGTTGTCTGCTCTGCTGGCTCTTTTTGCTTGACCTTTCTAGTCTATTGCGGTTGGTTGTTGCTTGCTCTGGTCTTAACCTTTTGTGCAGCTGGTGTTTTTTGTTAGAATTTTGTGTCATTTCTTTATGGATGTAAACTTTGTGATTTCGGTTCCCTGTAAAACCTGTTTTACCCTTTATCAAAAACAACCCTTTGTGGGAGGGCCTGCTTAACAATTTACCATATCCTAGAATAACAAAAATTAAAGATTGTAGTATGAACAACTCGTTTAATGACATAAAATAATAATCACACCCATTTACCAAAAAGAAGAGTCGAACGAGATGATCTAAACCATCAAACTTGCATTCAAATTATAGAAGTACAACAAATAAACCACTCAAACAATAATGGCACAACATAAAGTTCATCAATAGCATAAGAAATAGAAAGTCCAAATAATGGGACAGTCTATTATTTCTTGCAGTAATCTAAACAATACAAAGGCCTGGTCTCCCTAAAAATCTTGTAATTCTAAAAACTGGTGAAATAACATGTGATCTCAAAACTTGTAACCTTGAACATTAGGACATTCGGAACTAGAACCCTTCCTCTAAAGTTGTGCCATAGAAAAATGGTCCCTTGTCATTTTCATGGCCTTTTAGGTTTTGTTTAATGGTGTTCGAACTATGTTGCTTTCATTTTATGTTGTATCATGTCTTGAACATGCTTATTTAGGTACTAAAAGTCAAAGAACAACATCTTGTGAAGGTGTTGTGAAGTGTTGTAAAACATTTCTACATTCTTCTAGACTCTATTTAATGCAATTCACCTAAAACCCACCTTTTCACTCATCAACAAGTCCTATTTTGAAGTGTTGTAAAGTCTTGTAAGAAGCTCACACTCTTCTAGGCACATCTTCACTATTTACACCCTTCTCATGCTTTATTTTGTCTCTGTATGCCCTCATATGACTTAATTAAGTGGATTTTTGCATATTATCTAGACAAATAACATTAAATACAATAGTTTTCCTAACACATGTTTTTAGGTCCTAGGTGGAACCCATTCGCCATTGGTGGAAAATGAGTCCTCCTTGACCCCAAATTCAAAATATTTCAAAATTCCTTTTGGAATTTTATTAAAAATCACTTGATGTCAACCTGTGATGAGGTATGAATGGATACTAAGGCATAAGAATTGTATAAATAGGCATTTTTCACTCCTAATTCATTCAATAAATCTCCTACAATATTCTCATTCAAACACTTTACATCATCTTTTCAAGCACTATTCAAGCACTTTAAAGCAACCATTAACATTACTTCAGATTTACATTATCAAAGAGTTAGGTGAGTTGATAGAATTTGCATGTTATTAGTTTATCTTTCTCTTTCATTTCATTATATTTTCAAGGATTTAATTACCAGAAGTAGGGTTTGATCAAGGAAAACCCCTATTCACTAACCCCTAATCATTTTCCCCCTTTTGCTTGTTTGTTTGCACCCCTTTGTTTGTAGATTTGATAGGTTGTTAGGTGTTGAAGAGTGATTTTCAAGTCAACTAGATGCTTCAAGTCAACTTAAGTCAAAATCAAGCTTAGAGAGACTTATTTGTCCATCTTCTGTAGATCTGACTTTGATAACCCAACAAGCAAACATTATCAGATCTAGTGTTGCAGAACTATATCCCAATTATTTAGGAATTTGGGGAAGGACTAATTTACGACCTATGGTGAATGAGTCCCACCTTAGGACTGGAAACTTGAGTTTTGTTAGATTTCAGATCCCAACAGATAGAAACCAGCTCCCAACAGTTTTCCACTAGTAGGTGGACTAATTCGCCACCCTGGGAAAATGAGTCCCATTGTGAAAAAGTAGTGAATTTAATCAGCATCCAGAACATTCCATAATCATCAAACTTTTCCTAGGTGCACTCTATTTCATCTCATCTCTTTGTGTTTTGCATAATTTCCTCATTTACATAGTTGTTTTTATATCATAATATGTTTTCAAACATAGTTGTAATTACACTTTTGCATTCATTTTCAATCATCTAGATTAGTCAATTGCATTTAGTTAGCTTCATTTACACCACATCACATCACACACATATTAATTTGAATGAATCATTAACATTTTTTACCTGATCTCTCTCCTTTTAGGTGAAAAACCCTAGAAGTGCAAGAGTAGTCCATAAGGTCCCAAAAATCTATGTTTTAGAAGCAAAGAGCAGTATTTATAGAAAGACTTCCACCTCTTGTTGAGCAACAACCAAAAAGATTCATAATCCTAGCAATGATGTCAAGGAAATGATTTTCCTTGACTGTTGTAATAGAAAAGATTCGAGACACAACATTTGGTTGCCCCCCATTCAAGTGCATCCCCTGTAAATGATGGCAGTAGTCCAATAGAGTCCCATGCAAACAAGTGTCACCTCTTTGGATAGGCAGTTAGAACATGTGGCAGAAGATTGCAACCCTTCATTCGCTTTAATCCTTCGCTGAAGAAGCTTGTGCTAAATGGACATGTGGCAACATAGCGCTACTCGTAGTCAATTTCCCTTTCCTTCACTAAGAACTTGTGCCAAGATGACATGTAGCAAGTTGTTTATTATAGACACTACATGTGGGGCCAGCAAAATCTTCATGCGAATGGGAGCTATGTGGCACGTGAGCAAGGGATGATGAGGGAGTGAAAGGAATCAATCAAAATCACTTATGGTGAAGACATGTGGGATCATTTCAGGGGCCGATAGAAGAACAAGGAGAAAAATCCTTTGGAGAGTAATGAGTAGACACATGGTAGAGGTTGTGGTGACAACCAAAAGGGAGTTGATGAAATTTGTTGAAGGTATGGGCCGATACTTAGTAAAAAAAAATAAACCCAAAGGGAGAATGGTGAATTTTGAATTCACACAAACTACTTGAACTTCCTTGCTGCTATGTTTAAAAGCCTAAAAAAGGTGCTTTCCAATAAACTATGGATTCTTAAGAAAAAATTATCAAATCATAATAGTAAGCAATATTATAGACAAGGAAATGAGTAGTTTGAAAAAATTCCTCGAAGAAATGTGTTCTCATAGTGATGGATTGCCATTCCATCACCATGAGACCACATTTCCTTGAGGCATTTTTTCAAACAGCTCACTGCCTTTTCAATGCTACTACATTTTGCATACACGTCTACCAAAGAATTTAATCAATCTACTCACTTCCTTGTTGCCATGGAAAAAAGCATGAATTATGTGTTTTCCAACAAACTATGGATGCTTGGAAAAAATCTATCAAAGCATAATAGTAAGCAATAACATAGACAAGGAAGTGATTAGTTTGAAAAAATTCCTGGAAGAAATGTGGTCTTATGGTGATGGAATGTTATTCCATCACCATGAGAGCCCATTTCTTTGAGGTATTTTTTCAAACAGCTCACCACCTTTTCTATGCTACCACATTTTCCATACATGTATACCAAAGCATTTTATCAAACTAATTGAACTTCCTTGCTGCTATGGCTAAAAGCCTAAAAAAGGTGCTTTCCAACAAACTATGGATGCTTGGAAAAAAATATATCAAAGCATAATAGTAAGTAATAGCATAGACAAGGAAGTGAATAGTTTGAAAAAATCCTTGAAGAAATGCAGTCTCATGGTGATGGAAATTCCATCACCATGAGACCACATTTCTTTGAGATATTTTTTCAAATAGCTCACTGCCTTTTCTATGCTACCACATTTTGCATACATGTCTACCAAAGCATTTTATCTAACTACCGACTTCCTTATTGCTATGGCTAAAAGCCTAAAATAGGTGCTTTCCAACAAACTATAGATGCTTGGAAAAAATCTATCAAAGCATAATAGTAAGCAATATCATAGTCAAGGCAGTGACTAGTTTGAAAAAATTCCTTGAAGAAATGTAGTCTCATGGTGATGGGATGCCATGACACATTTTTTGTAATGCCATTCCATCACCATGAGACCCAATTTCTTTGAGGCATTTTTCCAAATAGTTCACTCCCTTCTCTATGCTACCATAGTTATCGTACATGTCTACCAAAGCATTTTATCAAATGGTTCACTGCCTTGCTGCTGTGGATAAAAGCCTAAAATAGGTGCTTTCGAACAAGCTATGGATAGGTAAAATAGTAAGCATGATATTTAGAAATATATAGTTTAATAAGTACTCAAAATTTTGTTCATTATCTCATACATTATAATCCATGACATGTATCACTATTGTAGTTTTCATGATTGAATAATTTGTTATTTTATTTTCAAATGTTGGAAGAAGATACACCTCCAAATGTTCATAGGGAAATGGAGCTTGGTGTTTCATATACTATAGTATCTTTGATTCCTCTCATGGAGGTATGAGGAAAATTACTAAATTTCAATTTACATTCGTTGTTATAGTTGTTAGTTAGTGAAAAATCAAACCCTTATTGATTCGTGGTTTAATTTCTCTTTGTATGGTTTCTATAGGGATTGATCATGCCACAACATGGACATTTGAATATTTCCCTCAAGGAAATTGATCATTAGATGGTGGTAAGTGATTATTTTGTTAAATTTATCATTTTTTTATAATGTAATTTCGATATATTAATGTCTTTACTTGTTATTGTAATAGATAAGGATTGACTAAGAACTAAATCATAGGAGGGCCACCAGGAGCACTCCTCAACCTTATAATAAATGGGTGACAGACCTATCACCATCCGATCGTAAAGAAAAGGGTAAGAGTTTATTTCAAGATCATGGAGAACAATGACTTTTGATTCCAGATCCCTTTGTTGTATGCCTATATGGCATTTTTTTACATATTTTGTATTACATTTATTTGAAATTGTATGCCTATACATGGCATTCTCATAAGCCTATATGGCTATTTTGTATATATTTTATACTTATATCGACATATATTGATGTATGCCTACATGGCTATTTGGTTTTAATACAAATCTTTTTTATTGGTGGTGTCCATATTTGCATTACAAATCCATGGTTCAATAGATATGACTTACGTGTATTCAAGTGTATAATTTACAAATTATGTGTATACTTTGTGACTTCTGTGTATTCCAATGTATACTTTGCAACTTATGTGTTTTCATGTGTATACCTTGTATTCATGCATATACTTTTATTAATTTGTGTATACTATGTATTCGTGTGTATACTTCAAGGCTTATGTGTATTTGAGTACTTGTGCTTCCCTTATTCACATGTATGCTTGACTTATTCATGTGTATACTTATTAATTGGTTAGCCCTAGCATTGATCATTCCTTTCCTTCATGATTTGTCTTGAATATTAATTGATTGATGCTAAACAACTTTATTAGTTGATGCCAAACAATGTCAATATTTCTAGGAATACTAGTAGAGTTACAAATTACAAAATTTCACAAATTGAAAAGAAAATATTAAATATAAATAAATGTATTGATTATTAACTTGGTAGTTGATTAAGAATGAGTATAATATATATATATATATATATATCAAGAGATGAGCCTTCTACAATGGCAACTGCCAACTAGAAAATAGGCAAAGCATTCTCAATACTTTGAAAGAAATAATCCACCCAAAAGAGCAACAGGAGATAAGGTAAATGAACCAACATAGGAATAATTGAATAAAGAACAATTCACCCTTCACAACTTGGTGAAACCATTTCCAAACTTAGAAGATCTTAAAGATAAAAAAAAATTATGATCTATATAATATAGAATTAGTACCCACTTTGATGACTACAAAATTTTCAACCATGGGCTTATCATGATTTTTCAAATTTGGTAAGAAGGCTTATTTAAGATCCTTGAGCAATGTATTTCCTAATGCTCCCTTGTTCTTACATATCTCAATTTTGTTTAATTCAAAGAGTTCCATCAAATGCTTTATCTAAAAGAAAAAACACATTTTGAATTGGTATTCCATGAGATGTTTCATAAAAATATTCCAATATATTTAATCTTTTGATTGGAACAACTCAATTAAGCAAAGGATACATAATATTAACAACACTTGCAAAACATTATATTCATAGTAGATGATGAGTAGTTAACTTCTTGACACATTATCATACAAACATTTATCTTGAATAGCCTTTAAAAAATTTCACGACATAATCCTCACAGTATAGAATGAATTGTTATGTTCTTGATCCATCACCATATAAACACATCGAAAGATGTATATGTCAAATTTTTGCAATATTTTTTCTTATATAGGAAATCGACTTGGAGAAAACTTTATAATTTATAATACAAATAAGAAACATGGGTGAAAAAATTATTTATCACACCATATAATAAATGTACATGAGAGCATCACATGTTTCTCTTAGATTCCAATTTTCAAGCATAGAAATTCATTTCAAATGAAAATGACAAAATGCTTCACAACCTAAGTTGTTAATTAATGAAAAATAAAATGTTTCCAAGTTCCACCATTGTATGCATTTACAATTGGTTGTATACTATTGTAAGGGAAAGGAGGATAATTAAAAAACATCTTGCACTTGATAGAATTGAGGATGATCATATTCTTTTGGTGTGGAAAACTCAAACTTCTCAACTATCATGTGAATGTTTCTATTTTTTATTGTTTTGCACGCCATCATAAGGGATCGAGCCATTTGAATGTAGCTTGGAGTGATTCAGTGTGTTTGGGTGAAAAAGAGGACCATTCCTAGCGTAAATGTACCTATCAGGATGTGTTGGAATAGTTCATTTGGTCAATGAGTTGCAGAATGAAAGTTGCACCACTTTGCAACTTTACACTACTTGCATTTGACAATTTTTCCATCAAGTTAAAACTGGAAACCATGAGAAAATGACTCCAAGATAAAAAAAAACTGAGAGAGGTTATTGTTGAGGAGCTCGATATGATATTGTAGGCTTAGATAGATATTTTTTAAGTGTAAATTTTTTTGCAAAATGGATCGTCAAAGATTGCAATCATTTAGCACTTTGGACCCTTAATGGATCAAGAAGGTTGAACACAGCTCAGAGTGACTCAACATGTTTGGGTGTGAAATAGGATAATTCCTAGGATAAATGTACCCATATAGATGTGTTAGAATAGTTTGTTTGGTCACACGAGTTGCAGAACAAAAGTTGCATCACTTTACAACTTTAAATTGCTTGCATTTGAATCTTTTTCTATCAAGTGAAAACTGGACACCACAGGAAAATGACTCTAAGATAAAAAAAATAAAATGAGAGATTATTGTAGAGGGGCCCAACATGATCCTATAGGCTTAGATGAAGAGTTTGTATGTGTCATGGTTTCTATGTAATAGCCTATAAAAGATTCCTTCCCTTTTGCACTTTGGACCCTTAAGGGATCAAGCCGGTTAAATGTAGCTTAGACTTATTCATTGTGTTCAAGTGCAAAAGAGGAGCATGCATAGTGTAAATGTACCCATCTAGATGTGTTGGAATAGTTCATTTGGTCACACGAGTTGTAGAACGAAAGTTACATCACTTTGCAACTTTACACTACTTGCATTTGACACTTTTTCCAGTGAAATTGGACACCATGGGAAAATGACTTTGAGTTAACAAAAACTGAGAGAGGTTATTGTAGAGGGCCCAATATGATCCTATAGGCTTAGATGGAGATTTTATAAGCATCATGGTTTCTAAGTAATATCCAGTCAAAGATTGCTTCCCTTTTGCACTTTTGACCCTTAAGGGATCAAGCCGGTTGAGCATAGCTTAGAGTGATTTGGTGTGTTTGGGTAAAAAAGAGGACCATGCCTAGCATAAAAATACCCATATAGATGTGTTGGAATAGTTCGTTTGTTCACACAAGTTGCAAAATGAAAGTTGCATCACTTTGCAACTTTACATTACTTGCATTTGACACTTTTTCCATCAAGTGAAAACTGGACACCACGAGAAAATGAATTTGAGATAACAAAAACTGAGAAAGGTTATTGTAGAGGGGCCCAACATGATCTCATAGGCTCAAATGAAGAGTTTGTATGCATTACAATTTATGAGTAGTAGCCCATCCAAAATTGTTTCCCTTTTGCACTTTTGACCCTTAAGGGATCGAGTCGGTTCAACGTATCTCAGAGTGATTCAATGTGTTTGGGTGTGAAAAATGACCATTCCTAGTGTAAACATACCCATACAGGTGTGTTGGAATAGTTTTTTTGGTGACATGAGTGTAGAATGAAAGTTGCACCACCTTAGAACTTTACACTACTTGCATTTGACACTTTTTCTATCAAGTAAAAACTGGACACCACAGGAAAAAAACTCTGAGATAACAAAAATTGAAAGAGGTTATTGTAGAGGGGCCCAAGAAAATCACATAGGCTCATATAGAGAGATTGTAAGCATCACAGTTTTTGAGTAATAGCCTATCAAAGATTACAACCATTTTGCACTTTGGACCCTTAAGGGATCGAGCCAATTGAACATAGCTCAGAGTGATTCGACATGTTTGCATGTGAAAGAGGACCATGCCTAGCATAAATGTACCCATCTGGATGTGTTTTAATAGTTTGTTTGGTCACACGAGTTGTAGAACGAAATTTGAACCACTTTGCAACTTTACACTGCTTACAATTGACACTTTTTCCATGAAGTCAATATTGGACACCACAGAAAAATGACTCTGAGATAGCAATAACCGAGATAGTTTATTGTAGAAGTGCCCTACGTGATCCCAATTCCTCAAACAAAATTCCTATAACTGACATGGTATCCAGGTAATAGGCCATCAAAGATTTCTGCCCTTTTGCAATTTGGATTGTTAAGAGATTACATTGCATGAATTACAAATGTTTGAGGGGAGCAATAAATTTCAAAATTTGAGTAAATATAATTACAAATGTTTATGTGAATAGATGGTATGTTATTTTGATATTGATATATAATCATTAGGTTGATTTGTTTTAATAAATGATTTTTTCATAATAAGTTAGTCAATTGGTGCTAGTTATAATAGGGAGAGAATAAAAGAAGAAAAGGAATGATTGGTAACCATCAATGGCTATTACACTCACTATATTAATAATATGATTTTTATAATAAAATGATATTTATTTGGCATTCCTAATTCTTGTGTTTGTGCTACAATTGTCTAATATGCTTCATACACCATTCTAAAACCCAAGTGCTTGTAGTTGTAGTCACAATGCTTTTTCAAAACTATCAAGTGGTAATACAAAATCATGAGAAAAAATTGAAACTATATGAATTCCAACACCCCACTTAAATCGAATATTGAATCAATGTACCCCATTTTCATGCACACAAACTTATCTTATAAGATTATCTCATAATAACCAAAAATTCGATTCAAGGATGCCTTAGGTACTCCTTTCTCACTAATATTTTACAATGTCACTTATACATTTGATATTCTCTTATAATGTCTACATCATAGGTTTTCATGATGAGGTTAACTTCAAATGAATAACTTGAATTTCCCTCACTAAGCTTCACATGCTCTTTTATAATGGCTTAAAATCAGAATTGAGATTTGTCAAGATCATCAAAATAAGGATGTTTCATTTCTTTTTTTGTTGAGACTCTCTTGGATGGCTCATAACATTTTATACAAGGAGAAACCAAACAATTTTTAGTAGTTTACTTACAAATAGGCAAAGTAAAAGTAAAATAAATAAAGAGCATCCAAAATGGGAATGAAGTGAAAATAGATGGAAGGAACTTACAGACAACAAATCCACACCATTTGGTTCCAACTAGAGAATAAAAAGGTTTAAATCTTGAAGCTTCCATTGAGGATAGGCATGCTAGTCTCTCAACTTAGTCATTCCTGGCCAAACATCTTCATTGGGAGTTCCAAGATACCTATTGCACACAACAACCTCTCATGAATAGAATAACTTTAAATTCAAGATGCTCTTATAATGTTTGCATAATAGGTGCTCAAGTTGAGGTTAACTTCAAATGAATAACTTGAAATTACCTTGCTAAGCTTCACATGCACTTTTATAATGGGTTAAAATCATAATTGAGATTTGTTAAGATCATCAAAATAAGGATGTTGCATTGCTTTTTTGGCTGAGATTCTCTTCGATGGCTCATAAATCAACATTTTTTACAAGAGGGCACCAATCAATTTTTTGTAGGTTACTTAAAAATAGGAAAAGTAAAAGAAGAAAAAGAAAGATCATCCAAAATGTAAATGAAATGAAAATAGATGGAAGACACTTATAGACAACAAATCCACACCGTTTGGTTCCATGTTAGGAACAACAAGGCTTAAATCTTGATGCTTCCGTTGAGGATAGGCATGCTAGTCTCTCAACTTAGTCACTCTTGGCCATACATCTTCATTGGGAGTTCCAAGATACCTATTGCACACAACAACCTCTCATGAATAAAACATGAAAAGAATGTAACCAAAATATTACTTTCCAACCTTTTGGAAATAAGTAACCTATTATATAAACAACACAATATAATCTTCCACTAAGTTTACTAATTTATAGATAATATTCTACATCATTTTTTTGCATATTTTTGAGAAAAAATAAAATAACATTGAACATTGTATCCTTTTTCCACAGTTCTAAACATAAAGTGTGCTACATTTGTAATTTTGCTAGCTTCATCAATCACATACATATATGATATAAACATTAGATGATAGCATTTACATCATAGTATTGGTATCATACAATTTAATGTGCATACAAGTATAAATTAATAAGAACCAATGTGCATACTTACAAATTAATCCAACAAACCATCCGAGTCTACTCTACTCTTTATTGAGTTAAGTATTGCCTCATGGTCAAACTCATGCACCTTCCACAAGGTCTTGTTGAAAGGTTCACCCTCATATTTGGTCAAATAAATATTGGATGCCATGAATAGGTTCGAATAATGAAGGATCTTCCAATCCATGTCAAAGTCCTAAAATAGCCAATATTTAACACTCTTATGTGGGTACCTTCTAAGCCACGTTCCAGTAACAACAACTAAGCCTATAGGGTATTTGATACATTTTCTCCATCTCTAACTAGGGCCTCCAATCTATTTTTAGCCTCAACATAATGACAAAAGTAATAGTCTATTCCCTCTTCATTGTCTTCATCTACAATAACTGCATAAACATTCCCTGCATTGACATGTGCAACAAATTAGATAAAATTAGTCAACATTACAAATACAGTACTCAAAGTAAGGTAACAATGGAAATTTTAGAAACTTTGTAAGTAGATATATTACCTAGCTGAACTAAATCTGATATGTGGTCAAATTCAACTGATGAATCCATCTATGTTAGTTCCAATGTCATCGAAGGGTGATACATGTGAAGTGGGCTAAGATAAATTAACGACCATTTCTCAGCCCACTCCTTTGACTCACAATCATCCTAGGATTGCATTGTACATGAAGAACAAAATCATGCCATCTTTTGTGTATTGATACTCTATGAACCTACATTTGTGCTAAGGAAAGAGTGTATCTCACTTGATCCTATTAGTGTGCAAAAATCCTCATATGGTGCAATGTTAGTATCATCCATCAACAAAAAAAATATAGATTTGTATTGCTTCTGGATTCGATTGTGTAAGGATTTTTTGCATCAACATTTCGAATCACACTCCGTGATCCATCATCAGGATGAAAGAGAGCTAGAGGAGAAAATGAACTGAACATGTACCTTTATTACCTAGACCCATCCCTCTCTCAGGTCTCTCTCTCTCTCACTCCCTCTATCTCTCTCTCACTCTCAAGTCTCTCCCTCCCACCCTCTCTCTCTCTCTCCCCTTAACACTTAAACCCTCTACCCTTAACCCTCTACCATTAAACCCTCTACCCTCAACCCTAATCCCTAAACCATCAACCCTAAACCCTTTATCCTCAAACCTAAACTCTCAACTATGAACCCTTAAACCCTCTACCCTCAACCTAATACCCTCTACCCACAACCCTAATCCATCAACCCAATACCCCCAACCCTTAATCCTTAAACCTCAATCCCTCAACCCCTATACCCTCTACCCTATACATTGGATCATCAACCCTCATATATATTTGTTGCTCCCTCCTCTTCTCTCCTCTCTATCTCACTTCCCCATCCATCTCTCCCTCACTCCATCCCTCCCTCTCTACCCTAATCCCTCAACCCTATACCCTAAAACCTTAAACCCTCAAACACACAACACTAAACCCTCAATCCTCAACCCTTAAACCCAAGTAAACTCTCTACCCTAATCCATTAACACTCAACCCTTAAACCCTCAACCCTCTACCCTCAACCCTTAAACCCTAATCCATCAACCCCTAAACCCTCTACCCTATACATTGCACCCTCAACCCTAAACCCTAAAACTTATACTGTCATCCTTCTATCCTCAACCTTAAACATGTTGGAAGAAAAAGGATAGACAACTAAGAGGGGGGGTGAATCAGTTGTCGCAAAATAATAAACTTTTTAAACTTAACTTAACCTCAAATTTGATGAATAAGCAATTAACCATAAACAATTAACACATCAGAGAGACAAAGAACACCAATATTTTTTTATGTGGGAACCCTATTAGGAGAAAAACCATGGTGGATGTTAGTCCACAATATTATACCCTGTTAAAAGTATAATGAAAAAAATAAAGGGGAATGCACATGCATTCAGGCACACTGCCTAGAGCTCACTACTCAATTATAGAAGGGGCTCACTGCCCAACAATATAGAATAGGATTAAAATCTGGAGGGTACAAATTGAGAAAATAGCTTCTGCATAAGCCTGATTATAATTCTAATTAAGCACATAAAACTCCTTCACTTTTCACTCAAACTACTTCACACTTCGCTCGGTCTTCTTCACACTCTGCTCTGCAATCAAATGATATTCGCACATACACACATAGGAGAACATCCAACACATGAAGCACACTTTGTACCAATGAAACAGTTGCTCTTATATACCCTCTACATGAGATTTCATCAACAACTTAGTCAGCTAGAAAAATAAAGCATATTTGGAATGTTAGAAAAAAAATACAATTAAATTTTCAATGTGGATCAAAACATCATTGGCCAAAACAATATTGACGAGCACGCCAAATATTCAAATTTTATTTTCCAAGGATCCATAGCACATTACTACCATCATGTCTGACAAGAACATGAAAACTCAAATGTGCACAAGAAAAAATTTCGACCACAAGCACACTGATCAATGTGGACATACCACAAGGATAGAGCACAATCTAGAGACATCCAAGAAAACCAAGAAACAACAAAGAAGCATTCACAACAACTAGAATTACAAGAATTACACAATCTTCACTCAAGAACACTAACAGAGACCACATAAATACTATCAGACCCTAGCATGATCAAATCTATATGCAGACCTTTGAAAATTCTGATGGATGATCTAGATACTCTCAAGAATAAACCCCATAGCAACTGATCTTCAATATACAAAAAAAGATGCCTTCATACCTACACAGTTCCACTGGGAACCTGGAACACTTTCTTTTAATATTTTCTCAATATCCTTGACATATACAACCTTTAATACACCAAATGCTAATATTTTTTACATCAGTGACAACCACATATCAACAAAACATCGAAAACATCCAACAATCTCCCCCTTTGGCATTGATGGAAACACATGATGTGAAAAATACCATCAACCCAATACACTTGCTTTCCCTTTTTTTCTAACTCTTCTCCTCAATTTCTCTTCTTCCCTTAAAAGTATTTTCACATTGCACTTCTCCCCCTTTGACATCAATGTAAAAGGAAACCACATATTAGCAACACATCCACAACATCCAACAAAATAATCAACCCTCAAACCTTAAACCTTAAACCTTTAAACCCTCTACCCTCTAACCTCAACCCAATACCCTCTACCCTCAAACCTCAACCCTTAAACCCTGATCCCTCAACACCTATACCCTCTACCCTATACATTGGACCCTCAACCCTAATCCCTCAACCCTATACCCTCAACCCTCCACCCTCAACCTTAAACGCTCAACCCTCAACCCTTAAACACTAAACCCATAAGCCCTCTACCCTCTTGCCTATACATTAAAACCTTAACCCTCAATTCTCAACCTCAACCAGTAATCCCTCCACCCTTAACCCTTAAACACTAAACCCTCAACCCCTATACCATCTACCTTATACATTGGACCTTCAACCGTAATCCTTCAACCATATACCCTCAAACCTATACCATAGATCCTCTACCCTCAACCCTTAACCGTCAACCCTAAACCTTTAAAACCTAAACCCATAAACCCTCTACCCTCAACCCTAATCCCTCAACCCTATACCCTCAACCCAATACCCTAAACCATCAACCCAATAGGTCCTTAACCATACACCCTCAATTCTCAACCCTCTACCCTATACATTGGATCCATAACCCTCATATATATTTTTCCCTCCATGCTCTTGTTTCCTTTCTATCTCACTTCTCCCTCAATCTCCTTGTCCATCCATCCCTCCATATCTACCTTAATTGCTCAAACCTAAACCATCAACCCTTCAACACTCAACCCTAAACCCTCAACCCTCATCCCTTAAACCCTAAACCCTTAAACCCTCTACCCTCAACCCACTACCCTCTGTAGTGTAGAAAAGTGCATACCATTACATTTTCATGCATGTTTGGCACTACCTTGCTTCATTTATTCTTTTTTATGTCTTAATTGGTCCTATTTTCCATCCACATGCCTAATAAACCATATATTTCTCTGGCTAATCCCAACAATCAACAAAGGGAAAATGATCATTTAATGATTATGTCATTTAATGATTATGTCTGAGTGTCCTTGATTTTTGGGCTAAGACTAAAACACCACCTGGGCCACCTTAGTCCCCAAGGGTCTTGGGACCCTTATTTTGAATGAACCTTTAATAAGGTCCCTTTTTGGAGTTAGTGCCCCGATATTTCAGCCTCGGGACTAAGACACCACCTAGGGTGTCTTAGTCCTCCTTGGCTTATTTTTGAGATTTAATTTCAAATTTTGGCATGATTTAGCCTCCTTCAATTAATGTTTTCCTATCTCAAGTTGGTGTGATGTAATTTTAGGATATTAAGTATAGATAATTGTAAATACAAGGTTCATTCACTCATTTTCATACAAGCAAGATATCCAAGAGCATAATAAGCATCCAAGGATTCAAGTATTCACTCAAGAGAATTTAAGAGAAGTTATTCAAGAATTTGGATCCATCATCAAGATTAAAACATCATATCAAAGCATATTATTGCATCATGTGTGTTCTTTTGCTAACATTTCTGATGTAGGGTTTTGATTCAAGCAAGAAATTAAAGTCAAGATCTATCAAAGCATTCCATTGATTCAAGATCCATGTCCAAGCTACCCACTTCACACAAGTTTGTAGACTTTACAACAAGGGTTTTGTGAGTTGTAACATTACATGTCGTTCATTCATCATTTCCCTTCATTATTTAATTTCATTTCAAGGTTTAATTACCAACAAGGGGTTTGGACCAAGGAAAACCCCCATTTACTAACAATCAACAAGTTTTTCCTCTCTTGCATGCTTGTGATTGTGGATTTAGGTTGAATACTTGAAGATCATTTGTGGTGCAAGATTTCAAAGTTGCAAAGTTGCATTATAATGTTTTCATCTTCACGGAAACTCACCTACAGGTCAAATCCGAAAGTTTTAGAACCTAAGATCTGAGAAGAAGCAAGTGTAGAACTTGGAGCTCAGGATCACATTAAGAGTTTTTAGAAATTCAGAATGGGACTAATATGCCACCTAGGGCATCTTAGTGCTCCCAAGGGTATTTTTCTGAGATTCTTTGAGATTTTGTTTCAAGATTCAAAGATTCTGCATCTACCCTAAAAAATAGTAGTGGGACTAAGACAATAGTAAGGCCATCTTTGTCCTCCCTTGCATTTTGGACGACTTCTTTGCATTTCTAGAATTCTCATCACATCTCCAGACTTCCCATGTACACATATCCTATCTTGCTGTTGCATAATTTCATCATTTGCATCCTTCATTTAGCTTACATAATTAGATTTTGTATGTTGAATGCTTATTGTCTTTTCCAAGCTTTTGCTTGGTGGTGAACCGCTAAAAGATGAAATAACCCCCTTCTAGGTCCTCCTAATTGAGAATTGTTTCACCTTATGAGGTTTATTGTCAATCCTATTAGGGTTCTTAGGACATTATTGAATGAACTAGGGAAATAGGTGGGCATTCCTTCTTGTCCTCATTTTTTCTTTTAGTTCATTTTGGTGAACCCGACCTTGTTGATCATTCATTTTTTGATTTGGAGTCCATTAAAGTAATAGATCTAGGTTGCATTCATTCTTGCATTGCATCTTGCATTAATGAAATTGCATCTAGGGTTTCATGCATTTGCATTAGTGAAAGTGCATATAGGTTGCATTTTTACTTTCTTACATCATTTCATCTCATTGAAAAATTGAAAAATGCATTATTAATAATCCTAATTACATTTAGAAACATTGTTATTGCATTAAAAATTGAAATAATTGCATTCAACTTTACATTCAAATTGCTTGTTATTAGTTGCTTTTCTTTGCATCCATTTGCATAGTTTCTTGTTTCCAAAAATCATATCTATGAATAGGAAACCCATGAACATTGTAAAAAGTTTAGAATTATTTGTTTTTTCTGAGAAAGACCTCTACTACGACTAAAACAAACTTCCTGGCATCTTAGTCACTCTCAAGGTATTTGGCTTAGAATCCTCTCTCTACTATTTGATATCTATTTCAGTCCCTAGAACTTCCAAATTTCACTAGTAGGACCAAGATGCCCTTATTGAAATCTTAGTCCATGTTGACTTTGACTTTCATGCTTTTAGGGTTTCAAATTGGTTTTCTCTGCTTCTGTTTGCTACCTTTAGTTTCCTTTAATAGTTTTCAGAATTGTTTCTATTCCAATTTCTTTCATTTCAAGTGTACTTGCAAACCTAGGAGATTGTGTTCATTGCACTTTCCTTGGTTTATCCCTTGTATGAGTTGTACTAATTGGTGTCATACTACTAATATTGTGGTTAGATGAAGTGCAAGACTCATGGAATCCCATGATAAAACACTCGTGGATCTTGGGTTATCAAGCTCTCTTAATCCTAGTGTTGGTATTAGTTCACTAGGTATAGACCATACCTTTGATACCTCTTTCTCCATGCCTACATTTCCAACAAGTGCTATGCCAAGTGTTCAAATAGTGGTTGACCATATCCCTTAGGAAGGCATAATGAAAATACATGAAGAATTGGCCCATTTACAAGATAGTGTGAGTACTAAAAATATTTCCAACACTATTATACTAGCCATCGATAGTCTTCACCGCATGATGGAAAGTGATGAAGGACTGGATGTTGTGCATAACATAGCTCACATCTTTGGAAAAAATATTTCCTCCACCACTAATGGTTCTCAAGCTTCAAATAATGTGGAAGCCCAAGGAGGAAATCAAACTCCTCCATCTTCAACCATAGAATCCATTCCCACCTATACAACTCCTCAAGTGACCACAACAATGCAACCAAATACCCATATCCTTCCTACCTCACACATTTCCACTAGTGCTCCTTATACCGATGTGGCCTCTAATATCATACCTCCTCCCACAAGCAATCTATTCAATATGTACACCCCACCACCATATTCCCCTCCATCTCAAACCACAAGAAATGACCCTATCATTAACCACCTCTTACAAAGCCTTTCATCCATACAACGTCAAGTTTCCACCATAAATCAAAATCAAAATGACCCACCTTCATACTATGTCAAGAGCAGCCCATTATCCTTAGAGATATTGAGAACTACAATGCCACAAGGTATGAAGATCCCTAGATTTGAGAAATATGGAGGAATGGGAGATCCTACTAATGATGTAAATGGCTTTACTGCTTTGTGTAGTGCATTTTCCTATCCTACCAAAACTTCAAATAAAAATGTATAGCTTAGCTATCCCTTGAAAATTTTCCTCCACCACTTCAAGAAAAAAATAATGAGCTTAAAACCATTCCAACAAATGAAGATGCACCCATCAAAAATCCTTTTCCTATTTCCTACAAAAGACTAAGAGAAAACCAAACAAGTCTTAATCTACCTCCTAAGAAAATTTACAAAGCCAAAGAGAAAGTGGTTGAACAACCTCCCATGGTTTCTTTCCTTCTTCCCTCACAAGAAGACAATAAATCTATGGTTGAAAAACCTGCTCCTACCCAAACATAACTTGAAAACCGTAATAAAAGAAACAAAAATGATAGAGAGCATAGGCATAGATGTTGTGCTATTGCTCGAAAGATGAACAAAGAAAAAAACATTGAAAATCACAATCTGAATCTAACAGAAGCAATAAACGATGACCCTCCTCTCCTACAAGAACAAACATATCCTATATCTCCAACAAAACAAGGACTAGCACCTTCTATGGATATTATAATTCATCCTCCTGTTGTGGTTAATTTGCATGATGATGAAGAAATAGCTAAAATTGATGAACAAGCGCATAATGAATTTAATTTACTATTTTCCTCTTCTACGAGCTTAGACAATGATCCTCCTAAACTGAGTGATACACCATGCGTTGAACTTGGTGATTCTCCTAGTACAACACTTGATTTTTTTCCTCTTGCTAGTGATCTACATTCCGTGTATACTAAATTAGACTAGGATGTGGATGACCTATTGGATGGTTGACTCGCTTGTGCCTTAATAGTATTTTGCATTTTCTTTTTCTTGATTGTATGTGTTTAATGTGATCCCCCATGATGTTCTATTTGATGTTCCCTCTCTCTTTTTGCATTCCTCTATGTGTACCTTCATTCTTATATATTTCATCAACTTTCACCTTTTCATTGATCTTTACTTTTCATTTGCATTGTTGTCTTTTGTTTTCCTTTTGGGGATGACACAAGGCGTCAAGGCACCATATGTCTCATCCATGTTGACCCAAAATATTTTTCATTATCTTTTCTTTTTCCTTTCCTTTTCATTTTTGTCTTGTGTTTTTCTTTTGGGGATGACGCAAGGTGTCAAGACACCCTATGTCTCTTCCATGTTGACCCAAAAGGGTTTTATTTATATTTTCACTCTTTTTGTGTCATTCTTCTAGTTCTATGTGTATTTTGGGAATGATGACAGTTTTGAGCTCTCTAATATCATTGCAACAAAGACAAATATTGACCTCAAATCGATAGATCCCTTATGTGTTTCTCGAGGGAAACCCTCTCCTTTTCGTTTTCCTTTTCATGTTTGTCTACTGTAAAGTAATTGCTCACACCATGGTGTTTAGAATTTTTTTTAAAGTGGGGGCATATATTAGCATTATTTTTGGCATGATTTCATTTTCATTTGTTTCCATGTTCCTTGATGTGATTCTCTTATTGCATGTGAAGTTTTCTTCCTCTTTGTGGTGACATTGGGAGTAATGTCCTTCAATAGTGTGATCCATCTTAGCACATTACATTCCTCTTAGTGGCGATGCGACACACTACATCCCCTAAGTTGCAAATATTTTATTATTTGATTGGTCCTCTTTTGGAGACATTGGGAACAATGTCCCCTAAGATTAAGACCTTGCGTGAACTAAGTAGAATCCCTTTGAACATCCTTCTTTCTTGTTGTATTTTATTTTTATACCTTATTAAAGTCATCGAGGTATGGATTTGATATGGTCCCCTAGGGCTCACCTAGTGAACAAATAGATTCACTAGCCCTTGTGAGCATGCATTTTTGTCCCTTATTAAAGTCATGGAGGTATGTCTTTGATATGGTTTCCTGGGGCTCACCTAGTGAAAAACTAGCTTCACTAACCCTCATGAGTGTGAATTTTATTTTTGTCCTTATCATAGTCATGGGGGTATGACTTTGATATGGACATCCTAGAGCTCACCTAGTGGACACCTAGCTTCACTAGCCCTTGTGAGCATTCATTTTGTTTGCATAGTGGACAACGTGTTCCACTTGTAAAATTCTTTTGGACAAATAGCCTACACCCAGTCCACCACGTTGGACGGCCAGTTGAAGCTTGATCCGCTAGGTCTTTTTCTTTTTCCTTTTCCATTCTTTGATGGTGTATGTTTGTGATCTAATTATGGCTTCATATATCACCTGCATGTGTGTTCTTTTGTTCCTATGTTGTTTTTTCATAGGATCTTGATCCTGGGGGATTGGCCACCCTCTTGGTTATTGTCATCCTATCTTACTAGCATTTTTACATTTGAACCCCTCTTGATTGCGTGATTGGCTACTTTAGTGTGAGTTTGAAATAAGTTCATCCTCTCACTAAAGTGGGGGCTAAATGTAGTGTAGAAAAAGTCCATAGCCTTGCATTTTCACACTTTTTTGGGCCTTCCTTGCTTCAATTATCCTTCTTAATGTCTTAATTGGTCCTATTTTGAATCCACAAGCCTAATAAACCACATATTTTTATAGCTAGTCCCAAAAATCAACAAAGGGAAAATGATCATTTAATGATTCTATCTAACTATCCTTGATTTTTGGGTTCGGACTAAAACACCACCTAGGGCATCTTAGTCCCCTAAGGGTATTGGGACCCTGATTTTGAATGCACCTTAAAAAGGTCCCTTATTGCAATTTGTGCACCAAGAATTGAGCCTAGGGTATCTTACTCCTCAGCTTATTTTCGGGATTTAATTTCAAATTCTGGTGGGATTTAGCCTCCTTTAATTAATGTTCTCCTATGTCGGCTCGGTGTGATGTATTTTCATGATATTAAGCATAGCTAAGTATAAATACAAGGTTCATTCACTCATTTTCCTATAGGCAAGATATCCAAGAGAATAATAAGCATCCAAGCATTCAAGTATTCACTCAAGAGCATTCAAGAGCAGTTCTTCAAGCATTTGGAGCCATCATCAAGATTCAAGAATCATATCAAAGCATATTCTTGCATCATGTGTGTTTTTGTGCTAACATTTGTGATGTAGGGTTTTGATTCAAGCAAGAAATTAAAGTCAAGATTTATCAAAGCATTCCATTGATTCAAGATCCATATCCAAGCTACCCACTTCACCCAAGTTTGAAAACTTTACAACAAGGGTTTGGTGAGTTGTAACATTGCATGTTGTTAATTCATCATTTCCCTTCATTATTTCATTTCATTTCAAGGTTTAATTACCAAGGGGTTTGACTAAGGCAAACCCCCATTTAATAACAATCAACAAGTTTTTCCTCTCTTACATGCTTATGATTGCAGATTTAGGTTGAAGACTTGAAGATCATTTGGATTACAAGATCGAAAAGTTGCAAAGTTGCAAAGTTGCCATCTTCACTGAAACTCACCTATAGGTCAAATCCAAAAGTTTTAGAACCTAAGATCTAAGAAGAAGCAAGTGAAAACCTTGGAACTTAGGATCACATTCAAAGTTCTCATAAATTCAAAACAAGACTAATACGCCACCTAGGGTGTCTTAGTCTTCCTAGGGGTATTTTTTAGAGATTCTTTGAGATTCTTTTTCGAGTTCTGAAGATTCTACATCTACCCTGAAAATTAGTAGTAGGACTTAGACAATAGTAAGGGAATATTTGTCATCCCTGACATATTTGGATAGCTTGTTTGCATTTTTAGAATCATCATCACATCCCCAGAATTCCCAGATACACATATCATATCTTGTTTTTGCATAGTTTCATCATTTGCATCCTTCATTTAGCTTACATAACTAGGTTTTTTAGGTTGGATTCTTATTGTCTTTTTAAGCATTTGCTTGGTGGTGAACCCTTAAAAATTGAAAGAATCCCCTTCTTAGGTCCTACTAATTGATAATTGACTCACCTTTTGAGGTTTATAGTCAATCATATTAGTGTTCTTAGGACATTATTGAATGAACTAGGAAATAGGTGGGAATTCCTTGCAGCCCTCATTTTTTCTTTTAGTTCACCCTCTACCCTCAACCCTCAACCATTAAACCCTTAAACCAAAGTAAAATATCCACCCTAATCACTCAACCATCAACCCTTAATCCCTCAACCCTTAAACCCTCAACCCTTAAACCCTCAACCTTATACCCTCTACGCTCAACCCTTAACCCTCAACCCTTAAACCCTAATCCTTCAACCCCTATACCCTCTACCCTATACATTACACCCTCAACCCTAATCCCTCAATCCTATACCCTCAATTCTCTACCCTCAACCTTAAACCCTCATCCCTTAATCCCTCAACCTACTCTCTACCCTAATCCATCAACCATCAACCATCAACCCTTAATCCCTCAACCCTTAAACCCTCAACCCTCAAACCTCAACCTTCAACCCTCAACCCTTAAACCCTAATCCCTCAACCCCTATACCATCTAACCTATACATTACAGACTCAACTCTAATCCCTTAACCCTATACCCTCAATCCTCTACCCTCAAACTTAAACCATCAATCCTTAAACCCTAACCCCTTAAACCCTCTACCCTCTACCCTCTATGCTATACATTAAACCATCAACCCTCAATTCTCAACCCTCAACCCTTAAACCCTAAACCCTCAATCCCTATACCCTTTACCCTATACAATTTACCCTCAACCTAATCCTTCAACCATGTACCATAAAACCTATACCCTAAACCCTCTACCCTCAACCATTAACCTTCAACCCTAAACCCTTTAACCCTAAA
>VDFB02373365.1:155854684-155872215 GCA_007258455.2 Sequoia sempervirens
GACCCTCTCACTCCAACCCCTTCTTTCCCACTCTTTCTCCCTTAGTCTCTCCCTTCCACCCACTCTACCCCTCTCAAGACTCTCTCTCACTACCTATCTCTTTGTCTCTCTCAGGTCTCTCCTTCCCACCCTACCTTGACAACTATCTCTTTGTTTCTTAAAATTCTCCCTCCCTCTAAAGCCATACATAAATACATACATACATACATACATACAAGCATAATAAATATGTACATACAATCCTACATACATAAAATCATACATACTTATAGACATACATACATACATGCATTGATACATAAATACATATAATCATGCATACATACATACATACATACATACATGACATACAATCACACATGTACATACAAACATACAAATATATAAACATACATTCAATAGAGTAGCATTTAACATAAAGCAAGACATAACATGAGTGCGTTATAATGTGCTCACATTATGTCTTGCTAGACATGTCCTACACAAACACAAAAACCCATGTCAAAACTAGGATATAATGTGAGTGCATTATAACATGCTCACATTATATCTTGATTTGGGAATCCCTAAGCCTTGGGCTTGTTATTTTTCTTGGAATACCAACCTAAAGGCTTGGAGGGCATTCCTAATGACCAGAGACATTTTTTTGCAAATTCTGCAATATTTCACACAATCAAGTTCATGCTCACTATCAAGATTGCACGTGTTTCAATGTCAAACAAATCAAGCACCTGGGTAATATTAGGATCTCTCTTAGCTATCCAATGATGTAATTTTTTCACTTTTTGACAATGTTAAACTTTTGATCTATAATTTCTTTTGTTTGTGTGTCTCTTTTTTGGAAAAAAATAGTGTTTGGTGTTTTTTTTGTTATAAATTAACCATTGATCAAAATTTCAAATAAATTACATTTTTAGAAAGTAGACTCCATTCTACAAATATAAAAAAAAAAATCAATTAGTTTCTAAAATTTGTAGGGATAGGATGGCCAAAATTCTCTTTTTTAGGAAGTGTCCACTTTCAAAATATTCATTAAAAAATTATCAGAAATATCATGCATCAACTACATACTATTAGCTAATTTCTCACTGGAGTGATTTTAAAAATAATAAAAACAAGTTCACCATGCTACGTTCCCACAAAAGTTTCTATGTTATGTTTTTCTAACAAAAACAACACCAATTTTTGTGGGTCCCTCTTTTGAACCCCCTAATCTCAACCATTTTCAAAATAAATTAGTAGTTTAGAAAGTAGACTTAGAGCACTACAATTATTGTTTTTGTTGCATCTCAAAATTTTGAGTGTAACTATCCTAAATTTCATGTCCAAGGTCAGTATTTCCTGATTTTAAAAAAAAAGTGGCCACTTAAGCCCCCTTTTTTCCCCCCACATTATTTTGCATTTACCCCACCTTAGACACTAAGACACACTAGGATCATTTTTCAAAGAATGAGGCAATGTGAGATAAAAATAGAACACTATCTACTTAATCTAACAACACTACTTTAATAACATACTATTCAAAGATGATGTTAGGTGTAGTATCGACATAGATGTGTGACATTGATAGGTTCTTTTAGAGGTGTACTATCAATTTTTGTTTTTGTATAGGCACCAAATCCATAATTTTCTTCAATTACATAAAGCCCTAGCCAATTAGGGTTGAATTTTACTTTTTCATTCAGAGCAACATTTACATTACATTGATTCTCATACAACACCAAGTCACCTTTATTAAATGTCTGAGGATGACATGATCATTATAACTATGTTGCACTAGTTTGGAATAAGCTTGGAGATGCTCAAGAGAATTGATACATTGCTCATCAAGCATTTCAAGCTAATGCAATCATTTCTCTTTATAGGTACTGTCATTGATAAGCCCCTTGAAGCAATTCACAATGAAGGAATTTTTAACTCTAAAGGAATTATTGTGTTGTCACCATAAACAAGGTTGTAGGGAGTGTTTCTTGTAGATGTTCTAATGCTTGTGTGATAATCCCACAACACATAAGTTAGTTGATTGTGCCATTCTTTAATATGCTTACTTACCCTTTTCCTTAAGATTTGTTCAAGTGTCTTGTTAGTTGATTCTGCTTGACCATTTGATTGTGGGTAATATGGTGTAGAAAAGCGATGTTGAATACAAAATGTTTCCAAGAATCTCTTCAAGTCATTGTTTTTAAATGGAGTTCCATTATCTAAAACTAATGTGGAAGGAAGACCAAAGAAATAAATAATGTGTTCCAATGTGAAATGAAATATTGCTTCAAATGTCATGGAATGAAGAGGGATAGCTTCTACCCACTTCATGAAATATTATGTTGCAATAATTATGAATTTATGGCGAACAAAAGAGGGTAGTGATATTTTTCCAATAAGATCCAAACCCGAAATTGAGAATGGCTAAATAGGAACTTGGGCACGAAGCTCAGAAGAAGGAGCATGAATCAAATTATTGTGTTCTTGAAATTTACATGAAATTTCTTAATGTGAGCATAAAAATCATGTTCCATATGTCTCCAATATCCTATGCAAATTACTTTTTGAACTAACAATCTACCTCCACAAGCACCTGCATGAGCTTGTTCAAGTTCTATAGGGATTTTAGATTTTTTAAGACATCTAAGCAAGAGACCATTAAATGATCATCTATACAAAACAAAAATTCTACTAGAATTATGTACTTAGATGCAATTTTTTTAAGACAAAATCAAGTGTTCTTAGTTGTAGGCTCAGGAAAGGTACCCTCTTTTAAGTAATTGAATAACGTTGTGTACCATTCACTAGAGTTTTTTATGTCAGTTAATAAAACTTCTTTAACTTTTTCATTGATCAAAGGTTTTAAGATCGTTTGGATTGTAATGTGAAATCGACAAAAGGTTCTTCAGAAGATGCAAAGGAAGCAACACCTTCCATTGCATCTACATGTCAATTATCCTTTCATGGTATATTGTCAATGGTATATGATTCAAACGTACATCTAAAAATGTAATTGTAAGGTCTTTGTATCAAATGAGTTTATCATGCTTTGCTTGATATGAACCATTTATTTGTTTAATGACTATTTGAGAATAACCAAATATAGAAATATGGTGAACAACTAAGGATAACATTGCATGTATAGCAGTGATTAAAGCTTCATACTCTATACTATTATTTGTAAATAGGAAGTTTAGATGGAAAGATAATGGAATAGGCTTACCTGAAGGAGGAATTATTATAACCCCATCTCCAGAGCTAGTTTGAAACTTAGAACCATCAAAATATAATTCCCATGATTCTTTTTTTTTTTTGATAGTCAGCACACTTTCATCAAGGAACACGTCCATATTAGGTAATGCTAGGAGACAAGGAGCATCAACTAAATAGTTGGTCAAGGCTTGTCCTTTGATTTAATTTTGAGAGACAAATTTAAGATCAAACTTAGTTAACAACATAACCCATTTAGCTAAGCATCATGATAAATCAGTTTTAGCAAAAAGATGTTTTAAAGGATCAAACTTTGACATTACATGAATCTTCATGTTTAGCAAACTGTAATATCTCAATTTACTAGTAGCAAATACAAGGGCCAAATTTTTTTTTTCTATCATTGTAATTGGGTTTCATAACCAATCAAAGTTCGAATAATGTAATAAACAAGATGTTCTCTACCACTATTGTCTTGCTAAGCCAAAAATGTTGCTAGAGCATGGGCTGATGTTGTTGTATAAAGGATGAATGGTCTTTCTTGCATAGAGGGATATAAAATAGGCGCAGTACTGAGATAATCCTTCAAACTCTCAAAGGCCTATTTACAATCCCCATTCCACTTAAACTCAACTTCTTTCTTAAGGAGTTGTGTAAAGGGTAATGTTTGGTCTACTAAGGATGCTACAAAATGGCAGATAGCTTGAATTCTCCCTTGTAGGGCATGCAACTGAGAAATGATTTTAGGAGGTGGGATGTTAATGATAGCATCAATTTTTCTCATCTCCACCTCAATTCTTGTATGAGATACTATATAACCTAATAGTTTTCCACTATCCACACCAAAGACACACTTTTTTAGATTCAATCTCATGTTATACTTTCACATTCTTTCAAAAAAAAATTAAAGGATGTTAACATTGTCTTATTGAGATAAAGATTTGGCTAGAATATCATCAACATAATATTCCAAAATCTTGTGTATGTAATCATGAAATATCAATGTGATAGCTCTTCGATATGTTGTTCCTATGTTCTTTAATCCAAAAGGAATAACTGCCCAACAAAATGTTCCCCAAGCTATAGTAAATATTGTCTTATATTGATCTTGAGGGTTGATAAATATTTGATTATATCTCGAGAATCTATCCATGAGTGACAACAAAGAATTTTCGGTTTAGTTGAACCTACCATCATGTTGATATTAGGAAGGGGAAAGTCATGGGTAAACCCACAAAAGTGGTTTACAATTTGAGTGTGAAGGAAAAGTGGCAAAAAATGACTCAATGCAAAAAAAAATACTTTTAGGGGTTCGAACGAACTTGTAGGTTTGAGTGAACCCATTAAATATTAGCCCCACATTTCCCGTCCAAAAAAAACAAAGAAAATGCAAAAGGAAAGGGGGTTCTCTCGAACCCACCTTTTCCCTCATTCTCCCCCTCAAGCACTTTGAAAGTATAGATTTGTATTCTTTGAAGCTCGAGTTGAGGATGAAAATGGAGGAGACTTCACAAACCCAACTGGAATTAGGTAGTCCTTGGAACGAGCTATCCAATGACTATAATTTTAATATGTTTTGGTTTTATTATGTTTTTTTTTTAGTTTTATTAAACATAAATTTAAAATCAAGCTCTTTTGTTCGCACATGTGAAAAATAAGAAAATTATCAAAATTTTTGAAAAATATGAGTGCACCATATATTGAAATTATGATCAAGAAAAAATAAACAATTTCAATACATACCAATAGTTACGCATTATATATGGTGCTATGTGAATTGTAATTGGTTTTGACTTTGAAACGATTAAAGAAAAATATTCCAAAAAAACTATCTAACCAATTGGAAAACTAGATATCAGAGTTAAAAATATAAATTCGAAAGAATTAGAATTTTATCCTTCATGGAAAAAAGTTATGTGTTATCGGTGGCGTCACTTTTTTTTTAAAATGTTGTTTTCTTAAAGAACTAGTTTTAGGGGAGATGGAAAAAAGAAGTGATCTGATTCCAAAATTTTTGAAAAAAAATATATTTAGAATCTATAGATAAAATTTCATGAAATTCTAGTTTGGATCATCTTCAAATTCCTCACGGTTTAGCCACTACAGGTGCTCGAAAGTGAATATTTAGTTTAAAAAATTTATTTTAGTGTCCAGTTTGGCCAAAAATTGTAAACCACTGTTGTGGGATCACCCTCATCTTTTAGAGATGATTTATTAAGGTCACAAATATCCATACAAATCCTAATACGTTTATCTAGTTTTGTAACTTCGATGATGTTTGAGATCCATGGAGAATAGTCAATAGGTCGTTTAAAGCCAACTTCAAGGAGTTTTTCAATCATAGCCTTCACTAATAAAGCTATCTTAGGATTCATCTTACGTATCTTTTGTCTTATCGGTTTTGAATATTGTTTAAGAACTATGTTGTGTGTCACTATCTTAGAATCAATACCCAACATGTCCGAATAAGTCCAAGCAAAGAGTTCATGAAATTCGTGTAATAATGTTGCATGATCTTCTTGTTCATCCTCATCACTTGACACTTTCCTATTTGAATCACTTTTTCTTCATTAGATGTATCCATCAATATGTTGATTGTATCTCCAATAGGAAGTGCATTTTGTCTCGTAATTTCATAATTATGTTCTTCTTTATCATTGACAACATCATTGATTTCCTCTTCTTCATCCACTTTTTTAGTACTAACCATAGAACAAGTGACTCCTTGTTTTTTAGGGGGAGTGAATGACTTATCATAAACTCCTAACATTTCTTTCAAAGCTTTATCATCTTCAAAGTATTCCAATGATTCCTCATATGTTGTATCAATCAATTCAAGATGCTTCAAAGTGAGAATTGTCTTAGAGGAACTGCACATGATAGTGTTAATGTTGAGTGAGGGTCTTTTTGTTGATTTCATTATCAGATTAGAAGGGAAATATCCAAGACCACTTTTTTGTTTCTTGTGTTTTAGGCTCTATAGGAACACAAATTATTTGTCCTTTTCTTCCACATCCTTTTCCACTATAACCAAGTTGTTTCAAGAGCTCATAACCTTTTCTATAAATATTTTCCACCTCTTTTGAATTCAGTGGTGGTTGATAGTACACTTCATCAAAATTTGTTATATAACTTGTATCTTCTTCTAAAGTGGATGATGTAGATGCTTGTGAGGGTTCTTTCAAGTTTTGTGTTGACATTACCATTGATTTGTTTCCTTTTTCAGGTTGTTTGTTGTCATCTTATATTCTCCCATGAATGTAGGTGTGAAATCCAAGGAACCCCAATCATCTACTAACTTCATGACTTCAATATTCTTCTCTTTTTCTTGTTCATGCATGATTTAAACTTTTGAAGTTGGTATCAATTTTTTCACATGACTTTGTTTATCTTTTTCAGTGTGCAAACAAATTTCATGTTTAGGGTTGGCCTTGACTATGTAAACTTTATTGTTGTAAACATACTTCATTAAACGATGAAGAGTCAAAGGCACCACCTACATTTCATGAATCCATAGTCTACCTAAAAGAATATTATATGAAATATCATGAGGCCTAACACAGATAGTAGTTTGGATTGTAGGTTTTCCAATGGTAATAGGTAATGCCATCATTCCAAGAGGTTGTTTTCTTATGTTATCAAATCCACAAATGGACAATGGGTCAGGTTCAATCTTACTCTTATCAATTCCAAGCTTATCCAAAAGGTTCACACTACACACATTACTTAAGGGTTGAGCCATTGTCAAGAAGGGTTCTCTTTATTCCTTTCCTATTAATAATGGATATTATCATGAAAGCTTCATATTGTTTTTGAACTTCCATGGAGGGTAAATCACTTTGGTGAAAACAAATGTCTAGGCTAATTGCATTCATTCCTTGAACTAGAGGGCTTCCACATCATTTGGATGTTAGGGTTTGCTTTATGCCAATTTTTTTGTATTGAGATAATATTATGAAAGCTTCATTTTGATTTTGCACTTCCAAAGGGGGGAGTTCACTTTGGTGGAAAGCAATGTCATCATTCAGTCCTTGAATCATGGCTGCTATGTCATTTGGGTTTGCACTAGAGGGAACTACAACTTGTTGCAAGGCTCTTTGAAGCATAGTGCGGTAATTAGGTGACTTCTTAATTAAATCCCATAGGGATATCTTTGTAGGAGTATTCTTAAGTTTTTAAACGAGATCATACCCCTTTCCACTATGTGAAGTTAAACATGGAGCACTAGAAAAAAATGGATTAGGTAAAGGTAAGGGTGTCAGGGTTGGTTGTTGTGGTTGCAGATTATTTCTAGTGTTATATGTATGAGCAACGGTATTATGACTCGGCTACTGCAAAAAAATAGTCTTTGGTGGGTAAAGGATAAGTTTGGGTTGGTTTTGAGTTTGAGGTTTGTGTGAAGGTGGGTAAAGGATTAGAGGATTCTTAGGATGTCCCACGAGATATGTAGGAGTTCCATTAATAAAGGGGGACACTTGCACATTCATAACCTCAATGGTCCTGGTTTGATGTATCTCTAATAAAGGGAAATCTAGTATCACCTTTTTATCATTACCTAAGGAAGCCATATTACTATTGTTGTCATTTTCTTACAGCATGATATTCTCCTTAGGAGGAAATTTTTTATGAGAACTACAAACCACATGTTCTTGATGTATTCAAGGCTTGGTTCTTCCAAAATGACTTCATCGAAAGTAGGGGAATGATCAATGGTTGAATTTTCTTGTTTATCAATAGTGGGAATGTTAGGAGAAGGCTATATTTGATTGTCTAAGGTCTCATTCTCTTGTGTCATATTATCTACCCTAGTAGGAGAGCTTATAATTTATGTTCATCTATGGTTAGGTTTTGTAAAGTAGCTTCATCGCAAGTAGAGGAGGCATCAAGAGAAGGACCATTATGATTTTCATGCTTACCAAATAAATCTTCCCATATGGTAGGAGCATTAGGGAAGGGAGGGACAAGATTCTCATGACTCTTAATAGGTATATATTCTAACACCAACCTATCCTCTTTGCATTGAGGAGGGATATTAGGAAAAGGACAATTTTGATTGTCATGGCTAGCTAAGATATCATCTTCTTTCACTAAAAAATTCTCCCAAGAAAGGGATGAATGTATATTAGGAAAAGTGATGTTTAGAAATGTTTCTATTATCTCATCTTCTTGTTTTCTAATATCCTCCAAAGGGGGATGAGGAGAGAGACAATCAAGACCCTCAATGCTTGTATCTTCTTTCACCAAGATACCTTCATCACCAATAGGAGAGGTATCAGGAGAAGAACAAGTATGATTGTTATGGTTGTCTACACTACCATCCTCACCAATGGTAAATGTAATATTAAGGATTATGTCAATGGTTTGATCTGCTTGCTCTAAGATGTTCTTCATAATTATGAAAGATAGGAGAAGGATAACTAGCATGTTTCTTAATGACCTCATTGTTGTAATCTAAATTGAACTCATAAGAGGGGATGTTGTACTTATGAAATCCATTGCTATCCAAATCAAAGCCACATCTCTTGAAAGAAAACATGCTATCATGGAAAAAGTAAATAAAGTGCGATAAAATGACTTAAAGTGAATTGTTTAAATGAAATCTTTCATATTTGAAACAAGGTAATTTATTGATTATATTATGAAATGATATGAAAATGGGATGTTGTGAATGCAAATTTAGAATGAAGAAATGCATGAAATGGACTAATTTAAGCTAGTTTTAGTGAAATGCATGTAATAGAAATTCAACCCAATGAAACAAGTAACCAATGGCAGCAAAAAAAATCTTAAAAACAAGGTTTTTAATGTTGTAAAAGGTTGTTCAAATATGTTCTAGGACTGATTCACCCAAGGTGACGAATGAGTCCCAGTAGGGATGTTTTCTAAAATTTTCATGAACTTTCAATGGATTTTGATGCTTTTATGTTGTATGATATGTATCGTAAGCAGAAATGCATATTTTGTATATTTTCAATGATTTGAGATGTAGAAATGCAACCTATATGCACTTTCACTAATGCAAAAAATTAGATACCCTAGATTCCAATTAACCAATGCAAATCCCAATGCAAAGTCAATGCAAGCTAGATCTAAGGTAATGATGGACTCCAAATCAAAAAAGAAGGTATTCTAAATGTAGGTTCACCAAAATGATTAATTGAAATTTGTGGACTCTCTTGCACCTTTAGGGTTTTAAACTTAAAAGGAGAGAGACAAGTCTCAACCTTTCACTCAAGAACAAACGCTCGAGATATTAATGCAAAAGAGATTGAGACCTTGCAAAGGGAATTTCCTAGGGACTAAATGATGTATAATGAAGGGTTCACCACCAAGTGTAAACTTGGAAAAGACAATTTGTTTGAAAACACAGTGTGATATGCAAAATGACCTAGAAAATGCTTAGAAATGCAAATAAAGCAAAACAGAAAGCTATAAAATAGAAATTGTGCACCTAGAAATGTGTTGAAGACTGGAAACTTCTTTGAAATTCTAGAATTACTATTTTTTAGGCCTAGTGGGACTCATTCTCCATTTTGGGCGAATCAATCTTGGTTCCGAAAAATTGTATCGGAGCAAGTTTCAAGAAAATGGGTATCGAAATCTGCAAAGATCTCCAAAAAAAACCTACAGTGGGACTCATTCACCACTATTGGGGGATGAGTCACGTTTTGTCGAAAAGTATCCCAGGAGTAGAATCCTTAACTGAAACTTTGCAAGCCTCCAAAGATGGATAAAATAAGCACTTTCCCATTGATTTCCTACAAATTGGATGAATATTTTTCCCTAGATTTGAGTTTCCATGAGCCTTGACACCTTTCCATGACAACTTTGACAAAATTTGCAACTTTATCATTTTGGCACTCTTGAAAGCTTCCAATCCACTTTTCTTCAATCTACAAACCTGCAATTACACATTAAAGAGTGGAAAACTTGTTGATTGTTAGGGGATAGGGGTTTAACTTGGTAAAACACCTTTTAGGTAATTAAACCAAATTATGAAACAAGATAATGAAGCATGAACATGAAATAATGTAATTAGAACCTTGAGATTATGATGGATCTTGAATTGTTGCAACAATTGATGAAGAAATTTTCCCTTGAATGCCTTAGAAATGATCTTGAATGCTTGAATCTTGCTTTCTTGAATTGATGACATGTAGGCTTATGTTGCTTGGATGAAATGAGGATTTGAAATCTTTCTTATATAGGAAATCCACTCAAATGACCATTAATTTGATCCCCAAGGCCACATAGGAGAAATTTAAACTTAAAACCAAATTTTTCGTGCTCAAACCCTAGAAATAACTCAAACTAACCTAGATGTGACTTGTTCATCCAAAGGGGTGAATGGCTTCCATAGGGGCTATTTTTCAGCTAGGATGTCAGGGAATGAAGAAATTAAGCTTTTATGTTGATTTTGTCAGGTTTTTGATCAAAATATTCCTTTGGATGCACAATATGGGATTGTAGGGGCCTATTAATGATGGTATAAAGGTAATAAATGCAATAGGGCCCAAAATCTAATGTGAAAGTGTAAATATATACACTAAATTAAGAAAAAAATGGGTCTATTTAGCTTGGAAGGGCCCTAAATCCCATGTGAATGTGTAAAACACATTACAACACTAGATTAGGTCCACTTGATTTACAAGTCACCTAAATTTAATGTGAATATGTAAATAAATACATTTTACAACATTAAACTAGGACAAAGTTAGGTTAATTTAGCTTAAAGAGGGTGTAAGACCTAATGTGGATGTGTAAAACACCTCACAACACTAGATCAAGGCGACATTAAGTCCAATTTCTCATTAATTATTCCCATATCAAGTGTGAAAATGTCAAGGGACACATTTTTCTACACTACACCTATATAGGAAAGGAAGAGGCAATCGACCTATCATGTGTATTGACAAGTGTCCAATGAAATGGCACAAATAAGTAAACAAGTGTTTTATAGGTGTCAACCTATGGATTACTTGGAATGTGTAAACCAACAACCTATTTTACCAAGTCATCAACCTTGATTCCAAGTGTTGAGTGACCTTTGAGGTGAGATGGAAAACATTCCAACCTCAAAAGGTATACACATTAGGTTTACCAAATAAATTGGTAACCTCTAAAGGCCTAAAAGGCTACACATTCAATTAGACAAGATGTTGTCTAACCTCATCAACCTAAGAACACTTAAGTATAGTGAATAGATAAATTATTCACTCTAATAGTTGTTACACTTACATTTATAATTATGTTTCATAGATGCTATTATATTCCTTAACATGTGGTGCCTAACTTCTGAAGACCATAATTTTTTATCTAGGAACTCAATTAAGTTCATTATTTTTTAAATTGGAGATCTCAAATAGATCTAAGTCACCATAGCTTGCTTTACCTAGGTAAAGTTCATTTCAATATATTTTGAGGCCAAAATTGATCTCTACATTCTATTATATTTGAATAGTAGGATGCAAGGTAGTGACATCTTTCTTAACACCCATTTAGCACTTCCCTCTCTTGTTTAGATCCACCTTCATCCTTTTACCTTAATAAATAATTGTAATAGTCTACAATATGATAATTTGGCACATGAAATGTCCCTAATTTTATAATTCACTTCAATTTCAATCTTTTTCACACTTAAACTCCCCAATTTCATTCCAAATCTATATATTTAACTACCCTAGATGTCCTTGTGAGTGGCAACATCCCTAATATTTAAAAAAATTAGCATACACACATAAACCATAAAAAGCACAATAAGATCCACATATCTAAGAAACACCAAATACTTCATTATTATACCTTCCTAAACTAGCCTCACACACTCACATAGACACTCACATAGATACTAAAATCCGATTGCATATACATTCTATATATGCAATTTCCAAGGATCTATTCTAATCTTTAAAATTTTTAATCAAGCTTGATCGCTAACAAAGATGTATTGAAATTCCACTTTCTCTTGTCTTGAAAGGTGCTTATAATATTATTCTATCTAAATTTCTAAATTTATTGCAGATAATAAAAAGTATAGAAGGTAAGGATGAGACCATAGTCTTACAGAATTAAATTAAAAGGATTAACAACCAAAAGCTATTTTTATTATAATAAAAAGTATAGAAGGCAAGGATGAGACCATAGTCTTATGAAATTAAACTAAAAGAATAAACAACCAAAAGTTATTTTTATTATAATAAAAAACATAGAAGGCAAGGATGAGACCATAGTCTTATGAAATTAAACTAAAAAAAAAAAACAACCAAAAGCTATTTTTATTATAATAAAAAGTATAGAAAGCAAGGATGAGACCATAGTCTTACGGAACTAAACTTAAAGAATAAACAACCAAAAGGTGTTTTTATTATAATAAAAAGTATAGAAGGCAAGAATATGACCATAATCTTCCAGAATTAAAGGAAAAGGATAAACAACCAAAAGCTATGTCTCCTAGGGAATTGACGATCAAAGGCCCCTCGAAACGGCTTTTACATGCATGAAAGACATTTTAGTCGTCTAAGTATCGTTAAAGTTTCTTGCCCGCATTTTATTTTACGAGAAGAAAAGGATAAGCATGGCCAAGGAAAAGTAAAAGTGATGATTTCTGGAATTCGAAACCAAAGGTTTTCTTCCATTACAAGAAAAATTCTCTCGCATCAAGATAAAGACTTAGAATTACTATATGTTAGATTGGAATAAAGGTAAGGTGGTGTTTCATTATATATTAAAATTCTCTCTTATCGGGAGTGTTGTGTAAGACCACCCAGTCAATTAGCCATTCGATTAGTTCTCTACAATGCAAATTAAGAATCTTTTAATAGCTAGTGACAACGTACCCTAGGTGAATTATGGTTAAGGTGATTGAGTTATTTTGTGAGTGTAGGGTATAAGTAAGTTCATTTTTGCTTCAACTATGTCACTTGGATACTTACCATTGTGAACTATTTGTGATCTATATCATTATATGGTTATTTATAAGAACACTCTAGTTGAATTTTCATATGAGATATTTTTGTATAGTTGCTAGTTTTATTTTATATAGTGGTGATGTATAAGATCATTATATAACATGTAAAGCCACTTGGTCTACTTCCTATAAATGCATCTAAATATTTTTAATGTGCGGAAACAAATTACCTCGTGACTCATAGTTCATATAATTTATGATGGTTGTCTTGTTATTTACATACTATTTTACTTACATGGCAATAACAAATCTAGTAAGCACATATTTCATATTCTTAGGTACACAAATAAGAATAATTATGTATAGTTTACTACGTAGTTGTGATTATAAATTTTATCAAAAGATGCTATAAATAAAGATTATATGATCAAGTCATGTTTAAGTGCAACAATACCTCCAATTGTCTAACCCAGAGTACAAAGTAATGGAGATATTAAGAATATTAGAATTAAGATTGAAACTGATAATGCTATTAATAATGTAGCAATAAAATTAAAAGTAAATAAAATAAAATCGAAATCATGTTTAAATTGGCAATAAATTGTCACTTATGCTAAGAAGTGTCATAAATAGTAATAATAGAAAGAATTATTGTTATAAATCTTGTCATAGAGATTAGATCTCTTGACATGCAAATTTAAATGCTAATCAATTTTTGACCATATTGAAGTGGTGGCAAACGAATGGAATTAATTCTATATCTACTCACCACTCATAGATGTCTCTTCAAATATAGATTACTTGACTGGTTTTGTGGTTCTGTGACATTCACGTTGGTTCACAGGCAGTGACATAATGACTCTTACTATCACATTTATGGTGCCCTAAATATTGTTGTGGAATTAGATTTGATAGTATTGTCGATCTTGATTTTGTGGATCCTCCACCCACCGCCTCAATTAATGATAAGATGGTACGCTATGATATAGGGAGAGCCAAGAGTTAATTGGGGGAACTGAAGAGTATTTTACACGTTACAAGAAGGAGCCAAAACTACAGGAAATGGGGATACACCCTTTCACTCGAAAAATGGGTCCGAGCACGCATAATGAATAGACAGAAATGGGGACTCTGGATGGTATCTGAAGGAGGCCACCACCATGCTGAGAGTAGGAGACTTAATCTTCCCTCTATTATATGAAGTGGACCCCAACTCACATCAGGGGGCGGGGACTGGAGGTTGTTAATTAAGGGAGAGGATTTCCAGGGAGAAGGTCTCACATAGGGATCCTTTCATGAGAAATGGATGTGATCTTGTATTGAAGGGCAATATATTTGAAGTGGATTCCTATTTCTCTTCACACAAAATAAAAAAAACAAAATAAAAAGGCTAGATTATCTTATAAAGGCATATATATGTGTTAGTTCGCCTCTTCTAAAGAATGTAGGAGAAGTCAAGCTGCACCTTTCTTTTAGAACAGAGAACTAGAGAGCCTTATAGTCGTATGTAATTCCTTACAGTTGGAGCTTTACATCATGTCAATTTTACAACTCTGCGAAAAGCTGTTGTAGAGTGGCATGATTATTTGGCACCGTTGCCAAACCCAGTGCTTTTTGTAACATAGGAGGATTAACAAGCATGGCGAGCATGAGTTTAGGTTGGAATCGTGTTGAGTTGGGCACTGATTTGTCACTATCTAATCCTTCAATCGTTCGTCAAGATTAGCGCTACCAGGTAGGACCTTATGTCCTTTATTCCTGTAAGATGAATATGTATTATAATTAAGGCGTTGAATATAATTTTAAACCCTTTTATTTCTATTTTGGGATGCGTCCAAACAAAAAAATAAAGTCTTTAAATTATGATGAATCACTCCTGCCAATTACATTTGTGTGAATGTTGCGGAGCCTTTTTAATAAAACCATATGGTACATCTACATAATCCTTGATTTGCCTTGATTTACTGATGTTGAATCAATATTGTTGCTATGGTGACCTGCATGAATATATTCAAAGTCGAGCTAGATAATAAGTAATGTGGAATCTCATACGAGTCTATATGGAATTTAACGTTTGCAGAGTAGAGATAATATTTGTTACAATTTGCTTAAGACTTGATTTAAAAATGAAAATAAAACCAGCATCATAGCTCATTGTATCAGGTCAAAGATAGGATGTCACACCAATAGTAAATTAATAGAGTAGGCTGAACATACTTGGTATTGAAGATAAGGATGAATTTGCATTGACAATCTTACCATATCCCATAGGCACACAATACCAAATATCAAATCATAATGGCAGATTCTCCCAATATCATCTGCAAACTATAGCAAAACCAATAGCATGTATACCAGATTCGTATAACAACAGCAACAAAAAGTACATAAACAATAAATTGCAGACTTAAGTCTACACGTGCTCACAATTATTGCTGGAAAATTTTGAAGGCCTTTGGACAATATCATTTAGTAATAACCTGTAACCGCAACTTTTTGTAAACTGCATTTCCATTCACGATCTGTAGGAATGTCTACAAAAGTTGTTGCACCGATAATATAGTTACCTTTTTAAATAAGGTCACCTAAGAAGTCCTATAAGAGATGCTGCTATGAAAGCTCTAATATGTCATTGAATATAATAACTATGCATGAGGAAATTCTATGGATCTTTCTTGTATCCATTGAATATCATGCATCCAACAGTTTCATTCTATTGGGTATAATGTAAATGTACTATATTCTGACATTTTTGAGTATGTTAACATCTTCCACATATATTTATGTTATAATTTTGGTGAAAAGAAAATTGTAGTTTCATGATGCTGACTTTGACAACACTTATTAGTTAATGTATTTGCATGGTATTGAAGTAATTCACAAGATGTTACAAATGCAAGCATTAGCATTGCTTTATTAAGGAATTTCTTGACCTAGAAAGGTTTAGTTCTCTAAACCAACAATCTGACACATCTTTAATGAGTGCACAGTAACATGGATGAAGTTGTGTAACTCCTCACAGAGTCTAGCATACTAATGATTTTTTTATATATGTTCACTTGCTGTTGATCGTAATTCAGACTGATCTTAAAAAACCTGTGGTTGTCAAATTTATTCGTGTTCTTGTTCTGCTATAAACCACCCCTATTAATTGATTGGGTTTGGCTGCAATATAACAAATTGCTGTTATTCTTTTATTAGAATTTATTTATAGTGCAGCAACAGTTAATGCTCTATTTCTTTTAAAATATTATGATTTGGTTAAGTTGTAATGTAATAATTGCTGTTATTCTTTTATTAGAATTTATTTATAGTGCAGCAATAGTTAATGCTCTATTTCTTTTAAAATATTATGATTTGGTTAAGCTACAATGTAATAATTGCTGTTATTTCTTTATTAGAATTTATTTATAGTGCAGCAATAGTTAATGCTCTATTTCCTTTAAAATAATATGGCTTGGTTAAGCTGCAATGTAATAATTGCTGTTATTCTTTTATAGAATTTATCTATAGTGCAACAAGAGTTAATGCACCATTTCTTTTAAAATAATGTGATTGGGTCTGGCTGCAATATAGTAATTGTTTTTATTCTTTCATTAGAATTTATTTATACCGCAACACTAATTAATGCTATATTTTTAAAAAAAATAATGTGATTAGGTTCGGTTACATATAGTATTTGCTGTTATTCTTTTATTTAGAATTTACTTATACTGCAGCAATAGTTAATATTCTAGTTTCTTAAAAATAATGTGATTGGACGGTGAACCCACTACTACAATTGCAGCAAAGTATAAAGTGGCTAAACCCAACCTTACCCTCTTGGAAGTGTGGGAGTTATTAAATAATAAGTAGGTACTCATTTTAATTATCAAACCTGCCCTCAGTGTCATCATATTTATTTTTCTTTTCAAATTTCAAAGAATAATTGAGGCATACGGTACTTCATAGTTTCCACCCTTTTAAAAGCCATATATCTTGTGTGACTATGTGATTTCGGATTGTTTTGGTAACAACATATGATGAAAAAGTAAATATGAATATTGTTAGTTTTATTTTATTTTATATTCTCCTTTTATAAGTAGACTTCTTAAATATCCTCACTAATTGTTATTGGATCGGTGTAGGTTTCAAATGAATTCTCTATGTCATGCTATTAGGTTGATATATTTTTATAATCATTTTTAGGAAAGTTACTATATTTCAAATTTGTGTTTTACCCTTACCTACATTTCATTGCATAAATTTGTGGGTATTACATGTTGAGAATTATAGTAAGAGTTTTATTAAAGGGTATGTGTCCCACTTTATTTAAAAAAAATTAGGGCTATCCTCTCTATAAAATTAGATGTAAGATTATTAATTAAAAATTATTAAAAAAATTCTTTAACATTTTTTGTGGAAGGATTGAAGAGGCATAACCTTTCAACAT
>VDFB02373365.1:155872315-155992374 GCA_007258455.2 Sequoia sempervirens
TCTTTGTTTCTCTCTATCTAACTCTCTTTATCTCTCTCTTTGTCTATCTGCCTCTCTCCTCCTTTGTCTCATTTTCTCCCCCTCTCTTTCTCTATCTTATTTTCTTTCTATTTTTTCTCTTTTTTCCTCTATATCTTATCTCCATCTCCCTTGAGTCCCTTCTCTCTTTTTGTCTCTATCTACTTTCATCCTTAAGTTTGCAATGGGTACACTAAAAAGGTTTTAAAGGTGAATTATCATATCCTTAATCAAATGACAAACTACCCTAAGCATAAATCTCTAGGGGCACGTTCTATCCTTTGATTGTTGGCATGAAATGACTAATCAAAATTTTTCTTCTCTCTCTCACACACTCTATAACTTTTAATTTAGATTTTAAGTTTGAAATTCATTTTATTATATAAATTAAAATAAAAAATGAAAATAGAATTATTATACAATAATAAAACTTTGATAAGACATAAGTATAAATAAATTATTTCTATTTTTTTTTAATTCTTATTTGTAATTTTATAAAAAAGAAAAATAATAAAAATAAATTTCAAACTTAAACATAAATAAAACATTAAAATAGAATAAACTAAATGGAAAGTCAAAATATATCAAAATCCAAATATTAATAAATATGATAAATTAAAAAAATAATAATAACGAATTATACATATTTTAAGTTAATAAGTGATTAATTTTATTTTTTTTAAAGTAAAACCAAAATTTTAATCTATATTAGAATTAAAATATTTATAAAATATGTATCTTAAAAAAGATAATAAATATAGTACAAACAATATTAATATTAACTGAAAGATAAACTAAATCAACAAATAAAAAATATTATTATAATATTATCAAACTGGCCATAAATATAGTTAAATTATTAAATAGGTTAAAAATAGAAAAATAAAAAAATGATACTTCAAATAAAATATTAAAATAAAAATAAACCATATTAAAATTGTTAAAGCTAAAATTTTAACTTTTACATTAAAAATTACAAGTAACACCAAACTTAAAAATAAAAATAAAATGAAACCTATTAAAAAGGTAAAAAGTCAATTCATAATTTTTAATTTTTCTAATATTGAAAAAACAATTATATTTATTAAAAACTTATTATATATATAAAAAATTATTAAAATAAATTTAAATTTAAATTTAAAAAGATTTATTAAACATATAATTTATTATTTATATATTATAATTATTATAAGAAATCTAAAAATCCAAGTTTGAATTTTTTTAAAGAAAATAAATGCATTCTTATCCTACCTTTCCCTATTTTAAAGCTAAGATTGGATAAGAGTAGTTTTTCTTTTAATTATATTTTATATTATTTAATATTTTAGAAAAATGATCAATCATCTTGCATGCTTCTATGGAATTTTCAACCATTGATTTTCAAAAACAAATTAGATCCACTTCACCTTTTGGCATAAATAGTAAATATAATAATATAAATTTTCTATAAAGTACATATATAATCAAATAATAAATATTTAAAATTAGTTATGTTTTAATATTTTTAAAATCAATTTTAACATTTTAATATATTTATTAATTGGTTATATATGTACTTACAAAAGACTACTATTATGAACTATTTTACTATTATATTTTATCTTAATTTTATTAATTTATATTTATAATGTTAATTATAATCATATTACAAAATAAATACTATTTAAAATAAAAGTATATATTATATAAATCATATATTAAATATTAATTATATATTATATTATATTTCTATTTAATAATTCTTAATACAAAATTTAATAAGTAACAAGTATAATTATAATAACATTTTAAATATAAATTTACATTATATAAAATATAGCATATAATAATTAAAAAGATAAGTTGTATCAATGAAAAATATATATATTTTTAAAAAGCATGCAAAATAGTAAAAAGGAAAAAAAAACAGGTAATATGCAAACTAGTAAATGAATGGAAAGAATGAATCTAATCATCTTGAAACCTTTTTTAAGAAATTTGAACCATTGATCTAACAAATTAGCTTGTGCACTTCATATAAAGAATGCCTTTGGCATAATTAGTGGAAAAACATAGATACATACTATTACAAGAGTATTCTTTTTAGTACTTGCCATTGGCATAGTGTAACAAGTTTGACTTTTTTTAGTTAACTAGTTATTAATAATTTAGATTTCAACCAATCAAAAACAATATTTAAAAAAATTAAAATAAAATTCAATTTTTATAAAGTCAACTTGTAAAATGTTTAACTTTACAAATTATAAAAAACTATTTCTTGTGCATATGATTGGTTAAAAAGTTATGTGTGTTATTGGCGGATTTGTAGGGAAAGCAAGGTAAACACCTTTTAAAGAATGATTTTTCTTTTTTATGCTTTATAAATTCCATTTCATTAAATCTTTGTAAAATAAATAAATGTTACTTATTTTGACATTTTTTTCTTAAAAATGAATTTTTCTATGTAACTAATTTTTATTTTTTATTAAAGAAAATCTTACAAAAATCAATTAACTATTTTATAGGGATTTGAATTCATAGTATTAAAATAATTACAAAAAACTTATATTATTCTTTCCATTATACTAATACCTTTGTTATCTATGCTTTCAATATTTTATGATATAATTTGATTATTATATCCTTTCTTTCTTCTTTTCATTAATATATATATATATATATATATATATATATATATATATATATATATATATATTCTCCTAATAAAATTATAATCTATATTATTTTAGGTCTTTATTATATATAATATACAACCTATTTTAATGTAGTTAATATTATTATATTCTATATATTTATATTAATTTATATTATAGGTTATTTTATTTTTTAGTTCTCCTTTAATATATATTTTTTATATATTAATATATATTATATAAATTATTATGATTTTATCTATTTATATTAATATATATTATAGGTTATATATTATAATCTTTTATATTTTAACCATATATTTTTTTAATTTTAATTGAATCATTTATTTATTTTTTCAATTTATATATAATTTTTTGGTAATTGTTCATCAATCATTTTGTTATATAATTCATCTTTATAATTTACTTAGAGTTATTTATTAATTTTTTGAGACATTTAACCTTTAACCCTTTTTATCCATTTATTTGTGTTATATCATATTACTATATTATTCATTATTCTATTATATTTTCATTTTTTTTTTCCTATTCTCACTTTTACTTCATTTTTCAATCTCCTCCCTCCCTACCCTCTCCCACCACTTAACTCTTCTTAAGGTAATTTCTATAATCATATTCTTCATTATCTTCTTCCTTTGATGAATAATTGAGAGTGGTTTGAAACATCGATTCAAAATATCATGCATAGTTTAATCCAGAAGTTAACTCTTTTTAAGGTCATTTCTATAATCATATTCTTCATTATCCTCTTCCTTTGATGAATCATTGAGTGTGGTTTGAAACATCAATTCAAAATAGCATACATAGTTTAATCTAGAAGTGTTTACTATATCATTCACATAATTTGGAAAAATCATACCATCTATAATCATTGTTTTGTTAATATTTAACAATTATTGATTTGAATGAAGAGATATAGTTACACTTGTATCTACTACAAATCAAACCTAATAATTTTTAAAATATAATTTTTTTTATTTTTTAATATATATATGTATATGAAATTAAAAAAAAATCATTTTTTTATATAACAGTTTTATATTAATATAAGGGGCCGGGTTCTCAGCTTGGTTAAGGTGTTCCTCAGAGTGTTAGCCCACCATGGGTTCGACTCTCCGGCCTCCCCTGGTACCGGTTGGTGTGTCCTCACAAAGACTGCCGTCATGGTAAAAGTTAATGGCCAGGGTTATATGGGGCCGTATTTCAATCTGACTTCTGCTAAAAAAAAAAAAATAAAAAAATATTACTATAAGAGAAGAAACATTGCCAACATGTAATATCTAACTTTTAATGAATTTTAGTATATATTATATTTATTTTATCTATAAAATTTATTTAATATATAATAATTCATAATATAACATTTATTAAATATATTATTTATTTCAAAGTTAGTGATTAAAACTAGGTTTATAATTATGGATAGTTTGTTACAATCATAGTTAGGATTAGAGATAGGTCTAGGATTATGGTACTGGTTTATAATTTATTATTAGGGTTACAGTTAGGGTTAGGGATAGAATTAGAGTTAGGGTATGAGTTAGGATTAGGGTTAATTCATTAAAATAACTAAGTAACAATGTACTAAAACACTATAATTAACAAAACTTTAATTTATTTTTATTCACATTAATAAAAATTACATTTATTTTTTATCAAATCTAAAAAAATAAAATGCAATACTATAAAAGCAAGTACTAGCCACTACATGGCACTTGTTTAGTATAAGAAATCACACATAAACCAATCTAAAAAACAATAGTAATCCCATTCTTTGACAAATGAAGACCTCTTATAAATTCATGGAGATGTGTTCTTATGCTCTAAAGATAACTATTAGTAGTATTTTCTATACCAATATTTTTTTATGATTATTTCTTGCTTTATGTAGAAAAAAAATATCATCTTATGAATATGATGATAGAACATTTTACATTTTTTCCAATACACTTAACCTTGTAAACAATGTATCATATTTTATTTCAAACCAAAATAGTGATAAAATATACATTTTTTAAATCATGCATTGAGGATATTATTCACCATACACAAGGCAAGTCATAAATTCTAAAGATAGAATCACAAACCCAACTATTTAGTTACCCCTCTTATGTATTTAATAACCAAATGAAACTATTATCTTAGTTTTGATTATTATTGTAAGTATTGGATTTTTATATAATATATGTGAGCAATGATTGCTTACCATAAAATTGGGCTTCCATTGAATACTTTCTTTATATATATATTTCTTTATCGTATATACAATAATTGAAAACATACTCTTGAAATATCTTTGAACGATAATAAATAAGCTAACCTTCCTGAATTGGACAATTTATATGGTATAATCTCTTACATGTATGGTTTCACATTAAATAGTAGTTAAAAATTCAGTTGTTCTAAAATAAACATATTTTAATATTTTATTTTAATTCATGTTGTTAATTTGTTATGTATAATTTAAGTATTTATCAATTTTTGAATTGTATAATGCATATGTGTCTTTATAATTTTATATGAAAAATTAAAGTATTGAGAGTTTCTTATGAAGCTAATTTATTGAATCATAATGGAAGACTTAGGTTTCTCTAAAATAGATTATAATTCTACTAATCAATTCTCAATTTTAAAATTTACCTTCATAAAATTTCAATATGTATCTTTCCTCGTATTTGAATAAAAATTACTTGTTAAATTTTCATGAAAGTAACATCTTTCACATACATATATGGATTTGAAATGAATTCATTCCAAAAAGGAAAAAAGGAACATCCACATGTTCGTTGATCCTAAACTTAACTTTATACTAAATGTGCTAACCTCTATTTCTACTCATTACTTCATCTAATTCAAGTAACAAAAATTACAATGATCATAATGATCATATGTGACTAATGTAAGTTTTCCTAAAAATTATTTGAGGTTAAAGTTGACCCATTCTAATAAAAATAAAAAGCAACTATCTTATATCTTATCTCATCTTTATTTGAATCTTGATATGTAATGTTTCATAGACTCATTACTATTGTGAACCACATTATTGCCCAAGAATACTTCCTTATGTATAAGTGTATATAATTCCCTTACCCACATCAAAGATACTCTCTACTTTCCTTCAAAATATGTATTATTATCTTTGTTCTACTCAAATAAAAGATACTCCCCACTTCCTTTCCTTCAAAATGTGTACTCTACTCTTTGATCTTATAAAGATGTAATTTTGAATATAATTTACAATACTTTTTATTTTCATGATTATCAATTATTTATATATATTTACTTTTTATAAAAAAATTAATATTGAATTATATACCACTTCATTTGTCTTATATTTTTAATTCAAACCTTTATGAGCATATAAGAAAGATAATGAAATCATCATCTTCTCCATCTCAACATAATATAGTCTTCTCGTATATTTCCTAACATCACCAAATTCTTTATATGGGTATCATCACCAAGTCCCTTAGATGGTTGTGGGTTTTTCGTAATATACTTTATTAAAATGTCATGATCATGTAAATATTACTTCATTTCGAAAGACCTATTATATTTTTTTTCTATAAACATTTACATTTTGAGTTTTTTTATCTATAAATATTTTCAATTAATAATTTTTTTTGCTTATAGTCTGCACGAGTAGTGGACTTCGCTTGGGTTGTGGGTTTGGTCCCCATAGGTTTCGAGTTTGACACCCACTCTCGGGCTTAACCTGTGGACCGAATTGCAGGTTGTTGTACCCACCCACAGGGGATTAGTCTTGCCTTAGCTTGCCCCTTAGATGTTGGGCTAGGTTGCAGGGATACCCCTATAACAACACAAAAAAATCTACTTATAAAAAATATAATAAAAATTATTCTTAATTAATTAAATAAGACATTTGTTAGTGGTATAAATTTGTATTGACTATTGAATGGACATAACTTTTTCAAACTAAGTAAATGAATTATTAATTTATTTAGACCTTGTAAAAGAAATATAATTTTTTTATCAATTTAATGCAAACTAAAATATATATCAAATTGGGATAACTAATGATCAAATTTCTCAACATTTATAGTACTTTCATCTAGATGAAACTTTTTCTTGACCTCAAATTTTAATGAGAGTTGAATTGAGAACATCGTGTTAGCATGGGGATACTCTTTCAAGTATTAATATGAATTTATTTCTCAACTCTTTCTTTATTCAAAGAATTTTGTAGAAAAATCTAGATTTAAATGAGATCTTCCATGGACTTTTCCAACCTATCAATTTATTTTATATAGATTGGGGGATGCTATTCTCTTCAAGTTTTCTAAATCCTTCTTTAGAATTTTCATTCTTCTTCATCAATGATGCTTCTCACTTATATATTATATTTGTCAATATATGTATAAATCTAAGATAACTAACTCATCTTCTTCACTTGTAATAGTATTTTACTATCTACAATTAATACGTATTTTTTAATATAATAAGAAAATTGCATAATAAAGGAATATATATTCTAATATTAATGTCTTTTAATTACCATATATATTTCACGATCTTCTTGCTTTATTACACTTCCACTCATAATTACTTTACAAATTATCTTTAAGCATACACTTTCTTACTACATTCATATATACAACTCTTTAGAAAACTTAACCATGAATTAATAAATAAAGAAATAAGTATTATGATTTCGTCAAAAGATATCTATGAACAAGTTCATCAAGAATGAATCTCACTATTGACCTAAAATATATATATTTCTTCTTAAATATGAATAAAACTACCGTATACATCAACAAAAAATAACCACAACACTTTCAAAACTAACATGACATAATTGAACATATAATGAAACATCCAAAATTACAATTACACAATTATAAATAATAAATATAATTAAATATTACTACATATTTAAATGTTACAAAAGTTAAGAATTTTTAGATGATTATTCTTAAAACATCGTCTAATTTAATAAAAATATAAAAAAATTTAAAAAATAAAACAATGACCATTAAGAAATATAATATTGTACAAATAAAACACCTTTCTCTCTGTACCTCCTGACGAGGGTCAAACAATTGCAGCTGCAACGATTAGAAATGTTGCTTGCCAAAATGGAATGTGAGTAATAACTTACTAACCTAAACATATTACTTTTCATGATCCCAATTAGCTTTGAAGAAATGTTAGTGGCATAAAATGGAACATGCTTAGATTAAATCTCTCTATACATTCTACAAAAGAGATTGTTTGAAACGAAATTTAGGTCCCAGTTGGGACCTAGTGTAGAATGTTACGACAAAATGGGAAATAGTACATAGTATAGATGCCACAAAGCCATAAACACAACAACGTCCGACATCTGTGGAAATAATGTTAAAGGAAGAAAGGTTTAGGACATCTTTAGATCAACACAGTACGTCATGCTTGGGTATAATCAAGATATCTTCAACAATACAAAGAGAAAGAGATCACCTAAGCACACTTATAAAATTGCTTACTTATCGAGTGCCTTTGTGGGGTAACTATTTTGACACTGATCAAGAGTAGGTAGGGACTCATCATTTCCTTTTGTGTTTGGAAAATGGATTTCCTTATAATCAACCTCTTGAAACCTATTGTGCAAAAGATTGAAGTACTTAATTACAGTCCGCTAAGTGGGCCCCCAATTATAGAAAATTTATTGGAATGAGTGTAGGGTATTGCTCAAAATTTATTAAGGGTAAAATATGCAAAAATTAGACTAATACTTTTGTATGTCGAATAAGTGTACAATAATGGTAATGGTAATGTAATGTGCATGCTAACATACTAGTATTATTATTATGAATGCCATTATTACAAACAAACATCTATCATGTGTAGAAAAATACATATTGATGAAAGGATATTATTACATCTCAATTATTCAAGATGATATATACGACAATGTAACACAATCATGCATACATAAGCAAAAAATAAATTAGGAAATATATCTAGATTCATTCAATTTATTTATTTATAATTAGATGATGTATGATTCAATAAGAATTAAATTTACATGAATATATCACACTATTCTTGACTCATTATCTTCATTGTTTAGTTTCAAAGCATAAACCTACTAAAAGTAGAATCTAACATAGTACACAATCTGTTCTAATTGATTTATTTTCCATAACCATGATAATAATAAAAATATAGATATAGGTGATTTGATCAACACATTACACAATAATAAGATGGGTCATTACTCTAACCTAGATATTCATTAACATACTTAGGGTAAGAAAGAGAATACAAAACCCTAACACATGAAATCTTCTCTAATCCCTATCATGATTAGAGTCACTTTATTCATTTGTTCCTATTCTAATGCAAAGGGTACTCACCTCTCACAAAATAACTCACTCACAATCCTCTCCGCCAATCAACTTCAAAACAATACAAACAAATGCAACAAACAAATAACCAAAGAACTCAATTTAATTTGGCATTCTTCATCAAACAGAACTACAGAACAACAATTACACTTATTGGTTCTTAATGGCCTTTCTCAGGGAAAGTATGTCTTTCCCCTACCCCTTCAAATGTTCCTCTCTCTGCTATGCTACCCCACAATATGCAAACTCCAACTCACTCTTTCCTATATGTTGTTGCCTTCTCCAATTAGCCTCTATGCAACACCTATTTCGTACTTGGTTGTGCATTTTATTTAATCAAAACTGAAAGTAGATTTCATACACAACTTCCCCCCTTAGGTCCTCTTCTCTCTTACATTCTCAAATATATTGTTGGCATGGTATGGCATTTAATTAGTTTTCTAAACATCCTATTACTCCTAGATTAGAAAAACCCCTTGGGTCTATCTCCGCATACTTATTTTGTTTCAAACATCTATTTATGAATAGTTCAGCTCCTTATTATTCCCTGTGAACAACATCCAACCACTACCCTACACACCTCCCTTTTGTGAAAAACTCTATTGCAATTCCTAATTATTAATCTCCTATCTATACAGATTACTTGACTGCTGAAAATCAATTCACAACAAATATTGAAAATAACACAAATACAATTTCACACATAAAATCATAGGAATAGAGAAGAAAATATCCAAATCAATGAACACAATATTTTTGGACAATTTGTCCCTAGAAAAAACCCAAAGGGAAAACCAGTTAAGAAGATGAGGAATTTTTATTAAACTTCAACAAATCAAGAGTTACATAAACTGCTTGCCTCATACTAGCAGAGCTTCAGCAATATTTTTCTTCTCTTAAAATTCTTCCCTCAACTTCTCTTGTTGAAATTCAACTGTTGTCCCCAATGCTATCACTACACCCTTGCTATCACTGCAAATCTATTTGCTATCATTGCAAATCTTTCTCAAGTGTGTGTTCTCCAAATGCTCATTGATCCCCTTTTATAATCTTCTTATTGAGAAACCAATGGGCATGATTTAATCTCAATCGATGGATAAGATTATTTGAACTCTAACAAACACTAATTGACTAGTTTCTATAAGTCTCTAGAGAAATCAATTAATTAATCAATCAATATTCTTGGATTTGGAGAAACTTGTCCAAGCTACATAAATTAACACCCCCTCTTAGCGAGGAAGATGTTCTACATGACACCCAACTTATCTTTGAAGAAGATGAATTTTGCCTTCACCAATGTCTTTGTTAAAATGTTTGATACCTACTTATCTATAGGTATATATTGTAGCTAAACAATCCTTTGTTGTACACAATCCCTAATGAAGTGATACTTGATGTCTATATGCTTAGACCTATCATGAAACACCTGATTCTTAGATAATCTGATGCAACTCTGATTGTCACAGTGTATCACAATAGTCTCAACCCTTTGACCAAACAAGGCTACCAACAACTTTCAAAGCCACATAGCCTCACACATTGCCATGTTAGCTACTATGTATTCTACTTCTGTAGAACTCAAAGTGATATACTTCTACTTCCTATTGTACCAAGAGACAACTCCTGATCCAAAACTAAAAAAACACCCTAAAGTGATTTTTCTATCCATTGTGTTGCCTCTCCAATCTATGTCAATATAGCCTATCAACTTGAAACCATCACCTCGAGCATATATGATCCCATACTCGATTGTACCACACAAATATCACAACACATTCTTTGTTGCTATCCAATGCACTCTCTTCGGCTCAACCATGAACCAACTAAGAGAGTTTACTACAAAGGATATATCTAGCCTAGTGTTGACCAAATACATGAGAGATCAAATCAACTATCTGTATAGGTGGGGTCTACATCCTTCTCCTTGGATGAGTCCACCTTCTTCCAATTCATGATCATAGGTGTAGACATGCCTCTACAATCCTCCATCTCGAACCTCCTCAAGGTTTTGATGCAATATTTCCCTTGTCTAAGGAAAGTATCTCCATCTATTTGCCACACCTCCATGCCTAGAAAGTAGTGCATAAGCCCAAAACCCATCATCTCAAACTCTGCTGCAAGGTCCCTCTTGCACTCCTCTATGACCCCCAGTGAACCTATTAAAAATAATTCATCCACATATAGAACTTAACCAAATAAAATTGTATATGGGGCTCTCTTGCACCTTTAGGGTTTTGGACCTAAAAGGAGAGAGATACAAAAACTTTAACGATTCACTCAAGAACAAACCCTTGAGATTCCAATGCAAAGGAGATTGAAATATGTTAAAGGGGATTTTTCTAGTGGTTGAAAAATAGGTAAAAGGGGTTCACCATCAAGTAGAAACTTGGAAAATGCAAAATGTTTGAAAACACACTGTGATATGCAAAAAGACCAAAGAATGCATATAAAATGTAATATAAGATTATGAAATTGAAAGTGTGCACCTGGAAACTGGAGAGGGATGGAATGGAGCTTTGGAATCTTGAAATTACTACTTTTTAGGCCAACTAGCACTCATATGCCAAGTTGGGCGACTTAGTCCTACTTCAGGTGAATAGTGTCAGAACAAGTTTTAGAAAAATGGGTACTCAAATCTACAAAAATATCTGAAAAACTCCTATAGTGGCACTCATTCACCACCAATGGTGAATTAGTCCACTTTCATATTTCTAGAAATTGAAAAGTGGAATTTCTAGCCCTCGGTCTACTTTTCTAGTCCTCGTTCAGATCCAAGTTTGAAACTGTTGAATTTGACCTATAGGTCTTCTCCAAGTATTTATTGCAACTTTGAAAATCTTGAATTTCTTTGACAACTTGATGACAACTTTTCCAATATTGCTCCTTGTGAAATCTACAACCTAGCCTTGTAAATCAAACACAAAGAGAGGGAAAAATTGTTGTGGGGTTAGTGAATAGGGGTTTGTCTTGGTCAAACCCCTTGTTGGTAGTTAAATCCTTGAAATAGAATGAAATGAAATGGAGAATAATGAATGAAAAATTAATGATGTTGCAACTCACCAAACCATAGCAATAAGGTGTTGCAAACATGTAAATGGTGGCTCTAATGGATGTGGACTTGAACTTTAGCTTGATGTTGATTGATGTTGATTGATCTTGAATGAAGCACTTGCTTGAATCACACAATCCTATATCACAATTGTTAGCTCTAAAACAACATGATGCAACTAGTCTTTGACATGATGATTGATGCTTGAAAAATGCTCTTGAAAGCTTGATAATTTTCCCTTGAAATGCCTTGAAAGCTCTTGTAAATGCTCATATACTCTTTTGAACAAAATTCTTAAATACTTGAATGCTTGGTATGAAAATGAGAGAAATAAACTTGTATTTATACTCAATTATGCAATAATTTTTGAAACTACAACACTACAGGCTGACCTCGGATCTTAGAGAATAAATACATGCCAAAATTTTAAATTAAATTTGAATTTTGAGTTAAAGGGGACTCATTCACCATCTTGGGAAAATGGGTCCCACCTAAGGGGACTCAATTGCCCAGAATGGCGAATGAGTCACACGTTAGGCATTTAAAGTGGGTTTCAAGATTTTTAAGTTTTAAGTGATGTTTGTTTGGATTATTCTAAAAAATACACCTAGATGAGGCTTGCAGATAAAAAATGGGATCATTTAAAGCATACGAAAGCCCAATTATTAATGACAAGCCTAGAGAAATGTGAAAGTGTATTACAACAGTTTACAACACTTAGCAACAAGGCTTGGTAAATGACAAAAAGAGGTTAAATTTAGGTAAAATATATTATCAATACATTAGAAAAGCATGAAAGTGCACGTTGCAACACTTTACAACACCTATGTAAGGTACCATTAAAATTGTTTTAGTTCACAAGGGTCTAAGACCTAATGTGAATGTGTTACCACATTACAACATCAAATCAAGGTAACATTAAGCCAAAATTCACAAGAAGGACCCAAACGAGTTTGAAAATGTCCAAAGATCCATTTTTTCTATGCTACATTAAGCCCCCATTTTAGTGAGAGGGAGAACTTGCTTCAAACTCACACCAAAGTAGACAAACACGCACATCAAGAGGGGTCCAAATGCACCAATGTTGGAAAGATGAGACAACAACAATCGAGATGGGTTATCAAGCCCCCAGGATCAAGATATCACAACAAACCAACATTAAAAAAAAGGAACACAGATGAAAATGATATCAAGAGAAATGGTAAGGCCAATCATACAATGCCAAAGAAAAAGAAGAAAGAAAGAAAAAAATGAAACAAAAGATTTAGATCAAGCTTCGATCATTTGTCCAACACAATGTGGATCAGATCTAGGCTAAAGAAATGCATACTCACTCTGAGGCAATTAAACTAATGGCTATCCATTAGGTGAGAAGGCCTAAAGGGGTGAGAAAAATATACTCACAACTGGTATGCACTTACACACACACACAAGTGGCCATAGGGAAAGTCATGCCTCAGATTAGGCTTCCCACTCAACTAGAGGCAGAGGATGCAGCGACAGAGAATGGAGAACACAGAATATATATGTTATGCAAGGTGGCCATATAATAACAAATACGAAATTCAACATGCAAAGAATGTTCAAAGGAGTCTTGCTTAGTTCATGTGAGGTATTAACTTAGAGAACATCATGCCTAATGTTTGTAAGAGAGGACCAATCAAAGAATAGAGGATTCACAACTTAGGGGATGTAGTGTGTCACACCAAGCCACCAAGAGGAATGCAATATGCTAAGATAGATCATGCTCATGATGGACATCAAACCCAATGTCATCCACAAAGTGAAAAATGCATCGTATGAAGTAAGAAGGCTACACTAGGAACCATGAAAAGGAAAATGCAAAAGAATAATGCCAATGTATGTCCCCACTTTAAAGGAATTGCTAACACCATACTACGAGCAATTACTTTAAAGTAGAAAATCAAAAATTCTAATAAGAAAGAAGACATGAGAGACAACTTGGAAAGCCCTATACCAAGTCATATGTTTCCGAGTGAAGCTACATCATGTAAAAGGAAAAGAAAGAGGTTTCCCCCAAAATGAAAACACCAAACACATAAGGGATCTATGGATTTTGGGTCAATATGTTTGTTCCTGCAATGTTTTATAAGGAGCCCAAAAATGTCATCATTCCCCAAATACACATAGAACTGGAAGAATGACACAAAGATAGAAAAACAAAGAAAACCTTTTGGGTCAACATGGAAGAGACATTGGGTGTCTCAATGCCTTGCATCAACCCCAAAAGGAAGACACAAAACAAAAGAGAAAAGAGAAAATGAAAAAGAAATACTTTTAGGTTAACATGGAAGAGACATAGGGTGTCTTGACGCCTTGCATCATCCCCAAAAGTGAAAAATAAAAAACAAAAGAGATGAATGATATAGAGAAGAATAAGGTACAAATAGAGGAATGCCATAAAGAAAGAGGACATCAAACAAAACATCATGGGAAATCACATTATGCGCATGCAATCACACAAAATAAAATGAAAAGGGAATAACACAAAAAGTTAGTAAGGAAAATGTGAGTCAACCAATGAGCAAGTCATCTACCTCCCAATCTTAGTTTGTGTAAGAAGGTAGACAACAAAACCAAGGGACAACGACAATTCCATTACTAGGACAAGGTTGTAAACTTCTTTCTCCCATTGAGTGAGGAAAAAATGAGCTGAGGTAGATGATGGGAAAGGTCATACAATAGTGAGAAGAGGGAATTCTACAACTATTACATGACAAGGGGGTCTCATTTAAGGGATTTTTCTATAATTTAAAATTGTTGAAGGATGCTTATTACAGTTCAACATTCATTAGTAAGATGTCCATGGATCCTATGATAGGAACAATACTTCATATTATCTTTAGGAAATTTTATTTTAGTGTGAGGTGGAAGTTTAAGCTGACCTGTGTCTATAAGATGTTTCAATTGAAGTTCAATTTATGTTTGAGGATTATAGTGTGTTTTGGTGTTGCTAGATTCATTGTTTTCTCTAATGGAATAGGGAGGAGGAGGGCCTAAGGTGATCCTCCCATCCTCATCACTGTGATTAGTCATTGGTTGTTATTTAGGAAGGACATTCAAATAAAGAGGGGAATCAAAGATCACCATGCCATCATCACTAAGCCTTAGATATTCTCTAGGAGGCTTTCTATTAAGAGGGGGATCTTGATATCCTAAACCTTTTGTGTTTTCATTGGGTTGTATTTGTTCAAGGATTTTATGAATTGTATGCTCATGTTTTATTTCAAATCCTTGTTTGTTTAAGATTGTAAAGCCTTTTCCATATGTTTCTTCAAGATTCATGGGAGTGTTTGTTACCTTGTTTTCATAAAATGGTTGAGTGTTTTCTTGTATAGAGGAACTAGGTTCACCTATTGTAGGGAACTTAGGTTCCAATTTTGCTTTAGGATGTAACTAACCAAACATCTCAAGAGGTGGTATGGTAGGAGGTTTTGGTGAGTTCATTGAGGTGTAAAAGGATGCATTGGCCTCTAAGTTATTACGACAATCACTGAGGAACTTATTCGTGTTGTCATCATCTTCTCCAATTATGTCAACATCACGAGGAGGACATTCATTAGGAGCTGAGTGAGCATGAGTGAGTTCAATGTCATTAGGATCATTTGTAAAGGCACAATTTGAGACATCCACCAAGGATTTTAATGACATCCAAAGATTGCTAAAGCACATATCCATGAGCAAATTTTAGTTTTTCAATTATGCAACAATGTTGTAAATGTAATGTTGAGTTTGATTAAGGCACAAGATGAATGAATTTGAACTAAATTCAATGAATTGAATGAAACATAAATTCTGCAAAAAAACACAAAAATGTAACAACAGCAAACAAGAACTAAGAAATTAAAGTGTAAATTCCAAAAAATGTAGTGAAAAATATACATAGAAACTTATTCACCCAGGGTGGTGAATGAGTCTAGGTAGTGATTTTTTTGAAAATTTTCAAATTTTAAGCTATCCATTTTATGTTTTTTATGTTTTCTGATGCAAATGTAGAATTTCACTATTTTTTAATGAAGTTAAGTGCAATAATGCAAGCTAAATGAAATTTTCAGTAATGCAAATTTTTAAACCCTAGCATGCAAATTAAACAATCCAAAATGCAATGCAATGTTAATGAAAGCTAACTCTAGGATGATAACACACTCCAAATTAGAAAAATGATGCTCTAAATGTAGGTTCACCAAAATGAACCAATTTTTTTTTGTATATGGGGCTCTTAAGCACCTTTAGGGTTTTGGACCTAAAAGGAGAGATACAAAAACTTCAGCGATTCACTCAAGAACAAACCCTTGAGATTATAATGCAAAGGAGATTGAAATATGTCAAAGGGGATTGTCCTAGTGGCTAAAAAATAGGTAAAAGGGGTTCACCGTCAAGTAGAAACTTGGAAAATGCAAGATGTTTGAAAACACACTATGATATCCAAAAGGACCAAAGAATGCAAATATAATGTAATAGAAGATTATGAAATTGAAAGTGTGCACCTAGAAGCTAGAGAGGGATGGAATGAAGCTTTGGAATACTAAAATTACAGCTTTTTAGGCCAACTAGGACTCATATGCCAAGTTGGGCGACTTAGTTCTACTCTGGGTGAACAGTGTTGGAACAAGTTTCAGAAAATGGGTACTCAAATCTTCAAAAATATCTGATAGACTCCTACAGTGGGACTCATTCACCACTAAAGGCGAATCAATCCACTTATGAATGTTTAGAAATTCAAAAGTGGAATTTGTATCCCTCATTCTACTTTTCTGCTCCTGGTTCAGATCTGGGTTCGAAACTATTGAATTCAACCTGTAGGTCTTCTCCAAGTCTTGTTTGAAACTTTGGCAATTTTGAATTGCTTTGAAAACTTGGGGTATGTGCAGGATCATCATAAAAAAAACAAGCCCTTAAGTGGCAAAAAATTCAAAAAAATAAGAGTTAGGCAACTTGACATAAAAATTTGAATAATTTGTCTATATTATTTCAAAAATATGTAATAATAGAATCTATAGAAAATTGATTTTAGTTTCTAAACTACTAGGTTTTTTTTTTTCAAAAAATCTATTTGGTAAATATTTGAAATTTCAATGCAATAGTACTTAAATTTCGTGGAAAGTGTGTCTCATCACCACTCCCCAACCAAAACAGATAATACTTTTACATTATAATTAATTATGAATTTTTTATTACAACTTTTAAAAAATATAAAAACTTGTATGTCTGACCACCTTAACTTGGTCAAAACTTCATCAAATTCAATTTTTGTTTTTTTAATCCTATAGTATGTGAAGCATAGCATGTGACGCATATTTTGGATTCAAAAATGGGGATATAATTTGAAAGCTATATATGTTTTTCAATTAGCCTATCAATGACGACTTTAGTCATAATTCAAATAGAAAATGAATAATAATTATTTATCAAATTCAAATTAAAGCATAATTTATATTGGTGGAAAGTTGAGAATCTCCTTTAAAAACCCTTTTCGTTTCATCAATTTTGGGTGAAAGAAAGTCGTTAGCCACATACCCTACACATACCCATCATATTGCCACTTTTTCGCCCATCATGATCCTGCACATACCCCTTGATGACAACTTTTCCAATCTTGCTCCATGAGAAATCTACAACCTAGCCCTACAAATCACACAAAAAGAGGGAAATTTTTTTGTGGGGTTAATGAATAGTGGTTTTCCTTGTTCAAATCCCTTGTTGGTAATTAAACCCTTGAAATAGAATGAAATGAAATGGAGAATGATGTATGAACAAATAATGATGTTGCAACTTAGAAAACCCTCGCAATAAGGTGCTATAAACATGTAATTGGTGGCTCCAATGGATGTGGACTTGAACTATAGCTTGATTTTAATTGATCTTGAATGAAGCACTTGCTTGAAGAACACAATCCTACATCACAATTGTTAGCTCTAAAATAACATGATGCAACTAGTCTTTGACATGATGATTGATTCTTGAAAAATGCTCTTGAAAGCTTGATAATCTACCGTCGAAATGCCTTGAAAGCTCTTGTAAATGCTTAAATAATCTTGTGAAAAAACTTGCTTGAATACTTGAATGCTTGGTATGCTTGAATGCTTGGTATGAAAATGAGAGAAAGAAACTTGTAATTATACTTAATTATGCAATAATTCTCAAAAATAAAACACTACAGTCCAACTTTGGATCTTAGAGAATAAAAACCTACCAAAATTTTAAATTAAATTTGAATTTTGAGTTAAAGGGGACTCGTTCGCCATATTGGGCAAATGGGTCCCACCTAAGGGGACTCATTCACCCAGAATGGTGAATGAGTCCCACCTTAGGCATTTAAACTGGGTTTTGATATTTTTAAACTTTAAATGATGTTTTTCAAGACTATTCTCAAACATACACCTACATGAGGCCTGTGGATGTAAAATGTGTCCAATTAAAGCATAAGAAATCCCACTTATTAATGAAAAGCCTAGGGAAATGTAGAAGTGTATTACAACACTTTACAACACTTAACACCAAGGCTTGGTAAATGATAAAAAAGGTTATTTAGGTGAAATATATTAACAAGACCTTAGAAAAGAGTGAAAGTGTGTTGCAACACTTTACAACACCTAGGTAAGGCACCATTAAAATCCATTTAGTTGACAAGGGCCCAAGACCTAATGTGAATTTTTTACCATGTATTACAACATCAAATCAAGGCAACATTAAGCCAAAATTCACAAGAAGGACCCAAATGAGCGTGAAAATGTCCAAAGATCCATTTTTCTATGCTATGAGAACAAGAATGAGAACCTCACCCCAAACCACCAATTAGTAGAGATTATCATCCACCTCACTCTTCACGAAGCCGATTCCTTGGAAGTATCTCTCAATGCACTCATACCATGTTCTAGGAGCCTACTTGAGTCCATACAAAGCTCTCTTCAATCTACACATGTGGGTTTCACTACTATGTGCTACAAAGCCCTCAGGTTGATCTATGTATACCTCCTCTACGAATTCACCATTAAGAAACACCATCTTGACATCCATTTGATGGATTTTCCATCCCATCTGTGCTATAAGTGAGATCACAACTTTTATAGAAGTATACCTAGCCACCAGAGTGACTATCTCCTCTTAGCCTATTCCATCCTTTTGAGAGAACCCCTTGGCCACGAACCTTTCCTTATATTTCTCAATGCTACCATATGCACTATGCTTGATCTTATAGATTCAACACGATCCAAGAACCACCCTATCAGTTGGTCTAGGCACAACCTCCCACACATCATTCTACACTATTGAGGTATATTCCTCAACCATTGCATCTCACCACACCTTTTTTTGTGTTGTGTCCTAATAGCTGGAAGGCTTGCTATCTACCAACTAACTGACTAATGTAATATAGTCATTATACCTAGCTAGTTCTCTCCACTATCTACTACTCATCCTAGGAGCTCCCACAAACTCTTGAGTATCCCTGTGTTTGTTTAACCTCATGGTTCTTGCTGCCAACTATAGAGGATAAAATATCAACCTCCATATCTTTCTAATGCATCTCTTGGATCTATTGCATCTATTGCACCATACTCTATGAACTCTCAATCCCTGAGCCCATGCTTGTACTAGTAACTATACTCGAGCTTCACTGCCCTTGATCCAATTGCATGATTCTTGGAGCTTCTATTGGCTGATCACTCTGATCATCTACTGCAAATTATATGGACCTCCTATATGCCTTTTCCTCCATGAACTTGACATCACACATAACTATAATCCTCTTGGCCCCTAGAATAAATATCCATTATTCCTTTGAGGTTTCGTTGTACCCCACAAAGTACCAGGCTCTTTTTGCAATTTTATCTAACTTGGAACATGTAGGCCCTAGAATGTGACAAAATAAAAAATTTCCAAACATCTTGAAGTGGCTAACATTTGGCTTCTTCCCTGAGAATACCTCCTCTAGTGTCATCTTTTCCAATACATTATGTGGAACCCTATTTTGTATGTATACTATCATACTGCATGCCTCTACCCATAAGTAACGTGGCATATCCCGGTCATACAACATATCCCTTGCTACCTTCAATATAGAACGACTCTTCCTTTCACCAACCCCATTCTATTGTGGGTTGTAACGAATAGTCCACTCTCTCTTGATTCCTTCCTTAGTACAAAAATCCTGGAACTCTTTCCCTTTGTACTCATCTCCATTGTCTAATTGAAGAACCTTTATCTTCTTGTATGTCAAATTCTCCACAAGAGATTTGAACTCTTAGAAGTGGCTGAAGACCTCATCCTTGGTCTTCAAGAAGTATATATAGATATTCTTGAAGAAATCATCAATAAAAGTAACAAAGTACTCATATCCTTTTAGAGACTTCGTCTAAATTGGTCCGCATATTTCTTAATGTACTAGATCAAGAACACCTTGGGATCTGGTGTCACTCCTTGGAAAAGATGCTTTTGCAAACTTCTCCAACACACATCCCTTACGCACATTATCATGTTTTGTGCTCACCTCTGGAACACTTATTTGTTAGAGTTAAAATGACACTGAGAGGGGGGGTGAATCAGTGTCTTAACTATTTGACTGAATTTTAAAATATTTAAACACACAGCCCAGATTTGATCTCAATATCATTCTGATTAGAGCATTCATGAGTTGAATGTAATCATTCATAAACAAAATTGAGAAAAATAATGACTCAACAGTGAATTGAAACAACAATAGCATAATAAACCAGAGAGAACACAGAAGAACAAAGAGGCACAATATTTTGCTGAGTGGAAAACCCTCTTGGGGTATTAAAACCAATCCCTAAATGCCTTCTAGGCTTAATATTTTAATCAACTATTCAAAATGCCTTATAGGATGATTTTTGAGCACCCACTCAAGGAGCATCAACCCCTCATTTAGAGATATCTATCTCAAGGAGTACCAACCCCTCAAATTATGTTTTGAACAATAGTAATGATTCAGAGGATTTCTCTATTTTTAGTTAAGCACATATCTCTTTGTTTTCTCGTCTACAAAATACCTTAAAGATTCAATAACTGAATCCCTAAAATACCTCATAGAAAAGAAATTTACAATCTCTGCATTTTTATTCATATTTTTATTGCAGAGTTTTATCAAACATTTTTATACAGCCCAAGAATGATAATCTCAGAATTACAATAACAGTTGAATAGAAAACTTAGTTTTCTACTCCTATTTATAAATGCCAGAAAAGTAACAGGCTTCAGAAGTAACGGCAGAACAACCAACCAAAACAAGAGTCATTTCACCCAGCTTCTGAAACTTGTGAGATTGTTTCTCGGACAAATCTGTAACTCCCATGGCTCCATCAACCACTATCGAGCATCCAACTAGAGAGGTGCATCAAACAAACCTTCCATAGACCTCTGTAGAAGTCGTTACAGTCAGCAACAACAGAAACATAAACATTCATGATGGCGGCCAAGTTAGGGTTTGATACCCAGCTTAAGAGAATAAACTCAAAAAGTTTTCCCTAATCTTTTCAATTCAAATAATGACATGTTATGCCGTAGACAACTCTAATGTTTCCAGACAACCTTATGGTTGTCACTTTCACAAAGAACCACCAGAGCCAGAGAGAAGATATATCGAATACAACATGCTACGCCGATGGTCTTCCTTAGTAAAACATTCTTTCACTGAGACATGAGGAAACTTCTTACCGAGATGCCCTTTTAGATTCATTCACAATTGTTGTAACAAACAACTTTCGGGGAGACCTCTTGGAGAAAAAAATTTGTCATTCCGAAAGACATTCGATACACATTGTCGTCATGACAATTCAACACCTATGGTGAAGGCCTTTATCATTTCCAAGTCGCCGAGACTATACATAGTCGGGGAGACACTATATAGACTGCTCCATGTTTCACCGTTACTCCACATGATACACATTGGTCACTGTGACAAATGGTTTTTCTTATCGACGAGCCTTCTATCTTGTTTTAACATTGTCGCTGTAACCTAATGCTGTTGGGAAGACGTTTCATAGAATACATTAAGTTTCACCGAAAGACTTTATTCACTCTGAGTCGCTAAGACTTTACCAACCTTTCGCTGAAAGCCTTTCATTCACCTTCGCCATGACTTTCCATAGTCAGAGAGATATTATATCGAACACAATATGTTTCACCGAGAGCCCTTAATATTTTCCATCGGCGAGACCCACAGGGTTCGTTATGACATTATACTGAAGAAAAAATTTTGCCGATAAGACCCTTTTTGAACATGGTCGATAAGACAATATGTCTTCAGAGAGACCATATGCCGATTACAACACTCTTGCTGAAAGACATCCACATGCATTAGTCAGAGAGACATAACCTTTTCGCTATGACCTCAGCCCGACGGCCAAGCTCATGTCGATAGAGATTCTTTCCTATGTTGGTTGGTGCGACAAACCAATATCGCTAAGACCACATACCGACTAATTTAACTTATGCCAATATAAGTACTGTCGCTGAGACAACGAACAATGTTACACCGAAAGTTGCCAGAATGTTAAATTCAATCGACATAACATTAGAAATGTCTTGCCAATAGGAAACTCATACATTTCAAAGTGGATCAAGGAGACCCTGCCATACTCATGCCGATATGTGAAAGCCTGTGAAATGCAAAGAGAACCATCCTGACAAAGAATACCAACTTACAAGTTTTTTCAGACACAGAAATAGTATTCATAGCTTGAACTAGAATTCTTATCACCATCTTGAAATTTAAACATAACAAATAACTTTCTGTAAAATCCAAGAGACATCAAAGAAGTGCCATTGTAAATCATAAGGATTAGGGATTTTGTCATCAAGGACAAACCATAAACACAACTAGAGTCCAACACTATCACTATCTCACGATGTAATTTAAGTTCTCCATGATGAATATGGCTCATCCTTCTATGCCATAGCTCTCCTTGATCTCTAGGATTATTGTTGCTCATGAGTGCCTTATGAGTATCAAACTGCAACCTATAACTCTGACCACTCCTAACTCTAACAGCTATGGGTGATTTCCAATCTTTATGTTTGATTAACACATGCACCCCTCTAAAGAGTACATTTTATCTTTTATCCTGAAGGACAGATATGAAAATTTGGTTCATACCCAAGCCTAGCACATGCAACAGATCATGAATGGGAATCATCTTTCCACCCTCCCTCTAAAATAGAACAATCCCTTTCCCAACTGGATTGAGTTTGGACATGTTCCCCATAGAAATTTGGATTTTGATGTCCTCCTCATAATCAGAGTACTCTCTAACTCCTATCATATGAAATGACACCCTAGTATTTATATACCAAACAACCTATGAGGTTGAGCTAACCATACAAGCTATGATTGTAAACACATCCTCCATTCTACTAGAAATCTCATCTGCACTTGTTGAAGTTGTCATCTACTTCTTGCCTTTCTTTTCATTTCTCTTCCTTTGTGGGAAATCACTAACATAGTGGTCAAACTCGTGATAGCCATAACATTTGATCTTAGACAAGTCCTTCTTCTCACTTTTAGGATTTGATCCTTTGTTAGACCCCTTCTTCGCTTTCTCTTTTCTTGCTAGGGAAATATTTTCCTATTCTTCCTCAATTTTCTAACTATTACTGTTGGTTCCACTAAGAAGACTTAGTCTAAGCTCCTCCTAAGTGAAGTCACTCCATAGTCAATCCCAAATCGGTAAGGTGTCTCGTCCATTAATAACTTGAACAAAGACATCCCATTTCCTAGTAAACCCATTTAGGGTTATTTGTATTAGCTCATCATCATCTAGTTTATTTTCAATAGCTTCCAACTCATCCTTGACAAGTATAAGCCTACTGAGGTAACTTGTAACATTTTATCCCTTACTCATCTTGGTATTCCACAACTTTTCTCTGAGAATCAACTTCTGGTTAGTGGTAGCATTTTGGTATAGATTCATAATGGCATCCCACATCTTCTTCACTGTATCTAACACTGTGATATGTGAAACTATATGGTCCTTAACACCGTCAAGGATTAGCCTCCTCACCTTGGCATCTTCATTCTTATATGCTAATATTTGTGTTAGATCTATAGGTATAGCTACAACATTGGTCACATATTCCTTGATACCATTCTCTTCCAACAATAAAGAAATTTTGGCTTGCCAAACACCAAAATTTGAGGCTTTATCCAATTTTATAATCCCTTAAACCTACTAAGGCCATCTCAAAAGATGAAAAAAAACAAATAATTCTAAAGAGGTCAAACTAGGTTTTATAAACCCTTGATATTTCCTTCCTGTGCCTACTATAGACACATAAAAATGACCCGGAGTAAATGGTGACTCCCCAACACCCCCAAGAACAATTGTGACCAAAACCACTTCCACAAGAGAGAGAATGGAAAGAATTCTTGCTTCACAATGCAAGATTGATTAATGGCTGAATTGCTATTGCTTGATTGATATGAGATGCCTTGCTTATAAAGGCAAGGTTGAAATGTAGTAATGAACATGATGTTGACAAATGTCATAATCCTATGACATGAGACAACCAACAACCTAATCACCTAGGAAATGATGCACCCTAGCTAGATAAGATAATTTCTAGAAAAGGCAACTAAGACTTCTAGAAAGAATCTTTTATCCTAAGTAAACTTAATAATGTGAATATGTCCACTAATTTACCTAGTGAATGAATTAGCTAGGTACAAGACAATTATTCACACCAACACCCCCCCTTAGGTGCAACTTAGGGAGAAGATTATTATGCACACTATGCAAAGACTATGACTATGGGTCCCAGCTACTAGGCCATGTTAGGTACCCATTTACAATGCAAATGAAAATATGCAATCTCTCACAAGCAAAGAAAAGGGGAAAACCTAGTGGGACAAAACTCCTCTCCAAAAGAGAGAAATAAAGAAAAAGAAAAACATGATGTATGGAGGACTCAATGATACCCCCCAAGGACAACATGCATCATGCATATACAATCAAATACCCCCCCATAAGAGGGTAAAAGAGAGATAAGATATCCCCCCCATGATGTGTGATCACCTGCAAACATGGTTAACGTCTAAAGATAAAACATAATCCAATGCCTACAAACAATGTTTCTCCCCTTGGGAAGAAGATACACCAAGTACAACTACAGGAATGATTCCCATTCTAGATAGGAAGTGGTAGGAAGAGGAATCCAAATGTAGGAAGATTGTGTCTCTGAAATCTGCTCATATGTTTCCATTTTCTTGGATGATGAAGATGATGCCATAATCCAATTAGGTACATGCCCAATCACAACAAACTGTGATAAACCAAGAACAAATGGAAACTAATCTTGAACAAGCTCCAAAGACAAACATGAAGTGACAAAAGTAGATCCATGACTATCATCAAATAAGAGAGATAAACCCTCAAATTGTTCCTCCAAATCTGTAATGTGAGACTCCACAAACAAAGAAGCAATTTCTATCAAATAAGAATCCCAATCAGGAAGACTCTCAGATACCTGTTGCAATGAATCATTGGTAGTATTCAATGAATGATCAATAGAAGATGAAGAATCAAGAACCTCTGAAGCATCTGCAATCTCCTCCAAAGGATCACAAGCATGGGTTATCAACTCTAAAGAATGAAAAAGCACATGTGAGTTGGAAAGAGGATCTTCAAGAGATGGAGAAGAATCATGGTCTTCATACACCTCTCTAATGTGAGTCCAGAGAGCATGAGGACATTCGAAGTGAATAAGTGTCTCCAAACAGTCATCATCTACATTTTCAAAAATAACTCTAAAGACACCAGCCCTAAAGCCTTTCCAAATGCAATACTCACCAGTTGTGCTAGGATGAGGAACTTTATCAAACAAATAGGACAATAGATTCCTCTCACCAAGATGAGTGAGAATTAAATTACTCCATTTCCTATAGTTCCCATTCTCCAAAGTAATTAAGTCATCCATTTACAAAGCTATGAACATCGAAAGCCAAAAATAGAGATTTTTCTTCAACCTAGAAAATATGGCACAAAGCTACAAAATATTTCCACCACTAAAAAGTTGACCCTTCCATCTTTCCAATGATATCTTGTTTTTGAAAAATGGCCTCCATATGCAAAAGTTATGAAAAAATGAAAAAAAAGCCTATAAAAGGCACTATGGGGGCAAATACACTGCACAAACAGACTAAATAGGTGCAATTTTTCAGCACCTGGGCGCTAAACAGAGGTCACCCATGTGACCATTGGGAAAACAATAGGGTTTTAAAATATTGTGAACCACCGCTGCAAAAACATTGTCGGCCTTGCCAAATATTTTAAAGCAGAAAAATTTAATGCAATGTTTAAGCTTTAAAAAGCATGCTGACTAAACAAATATAAAACCCTGTGTACAGGCTGAAAAAAAATTCTTCGCCACACAAGGTGGTAGGTACCTTTTGGCATGATGGATCTTGACCGGTTGAGAATGCCTTGACAGGGCCGGTAATGCAATTCAGAAACCTGATGTATGTCGATGATTGAATAGAGTGACAATGCACGAAATGATAGCAGGTACCACACAAGACAATCGAAAAATGTTTGGAGAATAGAAAAGCAGCCAATGTGATCACTGTAGCGTACCATATACTAGCCGATGGCAGAATGGGCCGACCAAACAAATGATAGATGGAAGGAAAAGAGCTCATACCAACAACCGACCAATGATGCAAAATAGTACACAGGGACAGTAAAATTACCCACGGACAAAGAGTGGATCAACCGATGAGAGGAAAGACTTTGACCACCTTAAGTGGACGAACGGATTTCTCTCTAGAAGTACTCGGTCTAGGCTAGATCTAAGCGCTGCAAGATGTTGCTCGGTTGGAGATCTTAATGGGCTCGATCCGTACTATGCTGATTTGATTGACAAGGCCCATAGAATTTGCACCAATCTGTGGATTGCGCCAGAGAAGGATGACGATGCTGACAAGTACCTTTCAAAGGGATTAAATGTGGAGGTACAGACATAATCTACAAACAGGGAATCTTGCAGAATATGCCAAGATTCAAATACAAATATTTTTCCCCAGACTATAGAAATAATTTTCCTAGATATAATAATTTTTTTTCAAAGGTATTTGAATAGCCCAATAAAATAACAAATTTTCCCCAAATTTTACAAATACAAATCTTCAAAAAATATTTTACAAAATATTTTTTTGTGAAAATTGAAAAATCATACCACTCCAAAGGTCGTTCCAACAAACAAAATTTGCTTCAAAAACAACTTTACCCAAAATGGACAAATTTATAGTCAAAATTTTTCTGCGAAGCCTTCTGATCTCAATCGTGAGGTTATTGAAACCCCAATCTGCACCCAACAAAAATATTGAAGCCAAAGTATCACCCTCGGATCTGGGAAGGAATCTACAACACCTGGAGAACTCTGATACCATGTGGGAGTAAATGGTGACTCCCCAACACCCCCAAGAACAATTGCAACCAAAACCACTTCCACAAGAGAGAGAATGGCAAGAACGCTTGCTTCACAATGCAAGATTGATTAATGGTTGAATTGCTATTGCTTGATTGATATGAGATTCCTTGCTTATAAAGGCAAGGTTGAAATGTAGTAATGAACATGATGTTGAAAAATGTCATAATCCTATGACATGAGACAACCAACAACCTAATCACCTAGGAAATGATGCATCCTAGCTAGATAAGATAAGTTCTAGAAAAGTCAACTAAGACTTCTAGAAAGAATCTTTTATCCTAAGTAAACTTAATCATGTGAATATGTCCACTAATTTACCTAGTGAATGAATTAGCTAGGTACAAGACAATTATTCACACCAACACTAACAATAAATAAATTTTTGCTTTCTAGACACCAAAATTTGAGGCTTCATCCAATTTTTCATAATCGCTTAAACCTGCTAAGGCCATCTCAAAAGATGAAAAAAAAAAAAAATTCTGAAGAGGTCAAACTAGGTTTTATAAACCCTTGTTTTTTCCTTCCTGTGCCTGTTGTAAACACATAAAAATGACCTAGGCCTACAAGCTCTATTTTCACCACTTTTGTCCTAGCATAATTAAAAGATTTAATTGTCATTTGGTCCAATTTCAACTATTAATTAAATAATTCATAATTATTTAATTAATCCATGCCTTTTATTCCTCTTGATTATTTAAATAAATAAATTTTATTTATTTAAATGTGTCACTAATTCTCTAATGTCTTTCCATAATTAAATAAATTCTTAAATTTATTTAATTATCTCAGTTCATTAATTCTTCCTAATTATTTAAATAAATAGATTTTATTTATTTACTTAAATACGTCATTAATGTCTAATGTCTTCTCATAATTAAATAAATTTCTTAATTTATTTAATTATTCGTCACCTTCTCCAATTAAATAATTATCTTTAATTATTTAATTGTCTTATTTGATTTTTCCTCTAAATTTAAATAAAATCATTTATTTAAATTGGTCCATTTTCTAATTTCCCCCCTTTTAGTAAGTAATTAAAATTAATTATTTACTATCATGTGACCCCACCTTTTGAATTAAATCAATTTTTTAATTCAAAATAGTCTTTTACCTCCAAAATAAGGTAATTTCTATTATTATTTAATTTTTCAGCCACCTCTTTTTCTATGCAAATCTTATCTCCTTGCCACATGCATTATTAGCCCTTGATTTGATTTTCTCAAATTAAATCTTGTCCACTCATTTTGAATTTGACCTAATGTTTCCCTAACCCTAATTGTGGGTTGTCTTATTGAATCTTGTCCATTGATTCTAGGGCATTTCTCAATCTTCAATCTTGGCCATTCACCCAAAATTCCATTTTCTATAAAATGGCAATTTTGGTCTCACTTTGTCATTTTGGAAATCTTCTTTTAGGCATCTCTTAACTTCATGCTATCTATATTTCTTGCATTCTTTTCATTTTAGCTCTTGATTTAGGCATACTTCATTTTTCATTTGGTATTTTGGCATATTTAGTCATAGATCATAGTTGTTTACTTGCATAGTAGTGCATTTTTCATATCAAATCCTTCAACATTTTTTGTAGGTCTTGGCATAGTCAATAGATTGCTCCCTCAAAATCTAAGGGAAAATTTTCATATTGCAGCAAATAGAGAAGGTGTAATGGAGGTCATTCATGGAGGTTGAAGACTTAAGGTGATATCTTTCTTGTTTTCATGTTATTTCCTCCCATGTTCTTCATTATTGCTTTGAGGTTTAGTTTATTTAGCTTTTAATCTGCTAACTTAGACCTGGTAGGTCATTATGCTCTCACCTTGTGAAGACTAGGTGATAAAAAAACTAGACCCACCTATTTTTGTGTCACCCCAATTCAATAATCAAAGTATCATCTCCCCTTGCGCACTTGTGTGATCCTCGGTGCAAGAGAAACAATTATTAACTCTAGGAATTGGGCCTTCGTTGGTGGGAAAAATTACTCACCCTAAGGTGACTCAAACCGGCAACAAAACTCTTTGGCTGAGCTACCCCTAAACGGTATATAAACATGAATCCTAATGGAAAAATTAGGATTATGAGTGCAGATGTGTCACACGAACAAGTGAACTCCCCAAAACCATGTTGAGCATAACCTCTTCAGGCTAGAGTTCCTCCTTATCGGAGCTAATCTTGCCCCATGTGTGGCAACTCAAATGGGGGTCCCTTACTAATTTTTTTTTGTGTAGTAGCCAAAATACTTTCTATTTGCTAGCACATCAATGGTCGTTGTGAATGCATACACATTCTTGCAGTTCTTAGTAGAGGTGATCAATCTACCATGGGAGTTTTATGGGTGTTGGAAGCTTGGTTGGCTTGAGAAGTGAGTGCATTGTAAGGGGGAGCCTGTGTGGCCAAGCTTCTAGATTCACATGCTAAGAATAAGTACAGTTGGGGAAACCCACGTGGAATCTAGCAAATATTGTCCTTGCTCAACCTAGGATTGTGCTTGTTTTCATTATGCTTGATCAAAGGAAAAATATTGTGTTTTCCAAGTGTTTTCTCAAACATTCAAACAAACAAAAACATCTCACAAATCTAGAAAAAAACATTCAACTTGAGACAACTTCAAAATTTGGCCAAAATTGCAAACAAACTAGACATTCATTCTACTGCAACACATTCACTTTGTTGTACTGCATTTGAAGCTTGTTGTGCCACAATCAGTTTGATAAATTGCATTTGTTGCTTCTTACACCACATTAAAATCTTTCTTATTCACATTCAATTTGTTGCATAGCACATTTCTACTTACTGGAATGCATTCGCCTTCCTGCACCACATTTGACATTTTTTGTGATGCAATTTCTCTGTTAAGCTGCATTTGTCATTTCTAGTGATGCATCTTCCTGTTCTGAACCACATTTTCTTTACACAACACCGCAACCACTTTATGAGTGGCATTTTCTATCTATAAAACTACATTCATTGTAACTATGATACATCTACTAAACTAAAACATAATTGAAACCTGGAATGATGCATTTTTTCTGACATAGATTAAAACATTGCTGCAGTCTAAAACCTAAGAGAAAACTAGTCCAATATGTCATCAAACATCTTTTTCTAGTAGCCTCTATCAAAAACCAAAAAGAAAATTGCTCAAATATTCCATTTCTTGCACACTTTAGTTTGCATTTTACCATAGGTTCATCTTTGCAATTTTTAGTCTAATCCTTAGGCTTTAGTATCTTCATTTATAGACATAAACTAGTCCTTAGGTCCTCATTTCATTTGCATATTTTGGATTAGGAAAACCTTACCATACTTTTCAAAATCATTTCCTTCAAAAGTAGATTATCATTGGACTTAGGCATCATTATTTCCTTTAGTCATTGTCCTTTTGTGAGACCTTTTCAACTCATAAGTCAAGTTAGGAAACCTCACTTAGTCATCTTGTCATTGTCATTTAGTCATTCAAACAAGTCCTTTGATATTCCAAAATTGAAGCATAGATCAAGTTTAGGGTGGTTGAGTAGCCTTCTTCCAAATCATTTAGACCTTTGTATTTGCATACCTTAGAACACTCAAGTCATCTTAGTCCTCATTTTGCATACCTTATTCCAAAAAAAAAAAATTAGTGTCATAACTTTTTATCTCAGTTTTGATTATCCTTTGGCATTAGTAATTCCCTTTAGACAACTTTGACATATTGCATTCCTTATTGTCAAAAATCCAAAAACATAGTTTGCATTGTATCTCTTATTTGAAAAGTTAAAAAAATAGTGCCATCATCTAGTTGTCATTTTCATCCTTCTTCCTAATTTGAGCAATTTCTTATATGGTTGAAACTAGGCTTCAAAGAAAAAGAAGACAAATGGCTAATTTTGGACAAGACACCAACAATTACATCTTTTCCAATGACACGAATCAAAACATGAACCAAAATACATCCTTTATCAATCCTTTCAATGACATGAACATGCCATCTTCATCACATAACCCCTTTGAACCATTCATGCATAGGGATCAACAAGGAAAAATATATGCGGAAGACATAGAAGCTGCAACTCAAAATCCTGACATAGCCTCATTTGTGGAAGAGTTGGTCTTACATGATCCATAAAGATATCTAGCCTTGCTCTTGTACCAATGGGTTAAATTACCATGTGGCTTTGACATTAACACTTTAGGACCAACATCACCTAGTCACAATACCAACAACAACAACAATGCAAACAATGCCTCCAACACTAGTCAACCCCAAAAAAATGCAAGCAATACTTTTGTTGGAGCTACCACACAAATGATCACAAATACTATCAATACTACCTCTAATGACACATCCAATCAAAACACAATCAATGCAACATCCATGGGAGTGACACCAACTATGTCACAAGCCATGTCACAATCAATGCCTACACTGACAACAACATCATCACAATTAGTTGGAGCTACCTTTGGATCCACAAAAATGGGGGAAAGCTCTTCAAACCCCCTATTTAGAGCTTCATCTAGTGCCATGGGAGCATCATCATCAAATCCTTTCATGGGGTCTTCATTCAATTCCTTTGGAGGAATTAAACGATGTACTTCCATTAGAACACCACAACCAAACATCAACACATCATCACAACTTAAAACCAATAATTCCCAACGGAAAAATACCAACATTCCCTATGGACAATTCCAACAATTTGGACAAGGCAATCAGAATACACAGCATATGACTTTATTTAGACACCAAAATATTCAAGGTCAACATATCCCACAAATATTGACTCAAATGGCTAGAGGGCACATTCCTACATATGCATCACACATCCATACCCATCAGCTTGTCCCTAATCAAAACTTGCAATACCAACAACATTCCAATAAAAACATGTCATATATCTCACAACAACACATCCAACAACAAAATCAAAATGTCTCTTCACAACAAATGGGGACACATGGGATACCCATCACTCCCATGTGTGATGTGGCAAACAATCCTATAATTGATTCCTTTCAAGCTCAAGTGATGAACTTACAAAAAACAATTGAGACTATGCAAATGTCCAACAAAAAGTCACATACATCATATGACCTATTCTCATATCCTATTGACAAAAGTCTATACATGCCACCATTTCCCCCTCAATATGTGGCACCAAACTTCACTAAATACAAAGGCAAGACAAACCCACTTGAACACATTCAAGAATTCACAACCAATTGTGTGGACATTGCCTATGAACACACATACTTTATGAGACTCTTTCCTAAGAGCCTTGCAGGTTTCGTACTTGAATGGTTTGCCACTTTACAAAAGGGAATAAAATCATGGGACAAACTTGCAAACAAATTTGTGGAAAACTATGCATATTACATTGACACAGACATCTCCATCACTAGTTTATTCACACTTACACAAGAGGACTGGTGAAAATTGTATCCTATTCTTCCAAAGATGGAGAATTCTAGCAAGTCATTTCCATATTGATATACCTGAGAAAGAAAAATTTGAAATGTTTTTCCAAACACTCTTAGGTCCATTGAAATATGGCTTGCAGGTCCACTACTGCACAACCTTTACAAACTTAGTCAAAAGAGGGGTCCAACTAGAAAAAGCCCTTATTGCTAAAGGAGAACTTAAATATGCTCCTAAGAACACAAACATAAACCCACCTTTAGAACAAAAACAAGCACCGGGTCAAGAAGAAACATGTAACCAATGATGGTGTTTTTGACGCTAAGGTGGTAAACTCAATGGGTCATGTATTTATTCTTAAGGGAGCTCAACCTAAAAACAAACAAATAATCATAGTGACACTCACCACAAATTCCATTCAAAATAACCACAATAACCAAAACAATCAAAACCAAGGGTAGTTGCGACAGACTAGACAATTCCAAAAGATACGTACATATACTCCCTTGGGTGAACCAATTGAAGACGTTCTTAAGAGGCTCCTCCAAAATGGTGTCATCACATTGGAAGACCCTAAGCCATATGACCTAGGACAATTTAAACCATCATTGTGGGATTAAAATGCTTTCTGTAATTACCACTGCGCTAAAGGGCATAAAACCTCCTCTTATCTACAACTAAGAAATCTTGTGCAAGACATCATTGAAAGTAACACAATTCAACTAGGTGGACAACAATTTGCATCAAATGTAGACCATACAATTCAAAAGAACCCACTGCAATACCATGGTTCAAATAAAGCCTCAACATCAGGTCCTAAGACTAATAATAATTAAGCCAATTACACTCGTGTTTCCTTTGATTATTCTAGTGGACCCATCATTAGTCACTTGTGGGCTACTAATTTGAATACATCAATACCATCACCGTCAAAAGAGCACCTGAATGCAATGTCACTACCTGTGGTGGAAAAGTCACCATAGCTAGTCCTCCTCCTCCTAGGCAGCCAAAAATTACAATACCCAATCTATCCACTAGGAAATCACAATCAAGCTCATCCGCAAAGCAATTGCAACTAAGAGTCATTTTAATGTTATCGACCAACTAGGAAAAACCCCTCGTGCATATTTCCATACTCGAGCTACTTCACATTTCTCCCACGAATAAGGCTATACTTGAAAAAACCTTGCAAGAGTCCTCTATCCCTAAGGATATTGATGTCAACCAATTTGAGGCCATGGTGGGATACCTCACTACACCCCATCACATGACATTTTCAAAACAAGAATACTCATCACCAAAGTCCAATAATAACGATGCCTTACACATTGAAGTATTTATCCATAAACATAAGGTTAAACAAGTTTTAGTGGATGGTGGAGCAAGACTAAACATCTATTCCTTAAAATTGGTTAAGGTTCTAGTCTCTTTTTATGCTTGTGTAGATGCTATAAAGAACATTGGCATAAAGGCGTATGATAATGAAGAATGTTCCTCTCAAGGTGTCATCACTCTCCCTATCAAAATAGGTCCAGTCATTGTAGACACAACTTTCCAAGTCTTGGATCTTGAATTACCTTATAACATCTTGCTTGGTCAGCCTTGGATCCACATGCTTAAAGTGGTTCCATGCACCTATCCCTAATGCCTAAAGTTTCCATTTGACAGCACCGAAGTCACCATATATGGAGACCTCAATCCCTTTCAATATTGTACCAATCTAAGGGGTGTTTCAGAACATCAAGTGCCAATCAACCATGAAGCTTCGACTTCCTCTTCTTCCAAATTCATTGACCCATCCATAATCACTAAACCTTTCACAACCGTGTCCACTTCTTCAGCCTACATGTCCACTTCTTTGACATCCATCACTTCATCCACTTCCACTATCCTGAAGTTTGATCCTAGTGTCAAGATCCAGGACTTAGGTTGTGGAGAATTTAAGTTCCACACAACATACTGCATCACCAAAATACCCAAGTCTCCTAAGGCTTATGGGGTACATTGTTTCAGAGTGGAGCCTAAAGAGATCTTCAAGGTTCCTGCTACAACGACATTCATAAAATGGGCTGACATGAGAAAAGAAGATCTTGAAGACATATTATCTTGGATTTATAGAGACCTAAATAATCCAACTCCATTACCTGTCTGAATATACAGAAAAGGCTATGACATAATGAAGGCAAAAGGCTGTGACAATACTAGTGGCCTTGTAAGAATAAAATGGGGATGTGAGAACCTTTAATGATTTCTAGAAGACCAAAACATCTTGGGTTAGGGTTAGGTACACTTGAAATATGCAATCAAAATACCAATGTACTTTCAAGTGAGAGTGTGAATGCTTCAGAAAGTGTCGAGACTATTGAGGAATCCCTTACCGAAACTGACTCCAATGAGTGGGAATTTTTCTCCCAATAATCCCTAAGCAATTGTTGTCTTGATGACTTGTTCCTTGAACCTAGAGAACTTACCTCTAAAAAAATATTTTGGCAGATGTTTAAGATCGATTCAACACAAAATAATGATAACCCCAAGATCCCAAAGAAAAGAGAAGACTGGGATATACTCTTTCATCCTCTGAATAATGACAAACTATAATATTCTTCTGATCCCATTAACCCTCATCCTAACATGCTTGTTGATGAGACCATAAATTGTCTCATATTTTATCAAATAAAATTATCTATTTTGTCTTAATGCATTAGTGTTAAAGTGGATTTGAGTAATGATTGAAATTTCTTTACCTTGTTTAAAGTAGAATATAAAGTAAATGTTTGATTTATTTTTAGTAATTAAATGTGATACAAATTTCCTCTAATATGTTTCCATGAAGTTTTTAAAATGATATAATGTAGATAAATAAGTTATTAAATAACTCATGGTAAGAAGGAGCTTCATAGACACTTGCAACAGAGAGCTCTAGACACTTGAAGTAGTTAACTCCTGAAAGCTTTAGAAGGATTTGAAGAAATAATGAGAAGATAGAGAAGACTCCAGCACATTCCTACATTCATGAAAAATCATGGAGCATCAATCATTCCTAAATTAATGGGATGAGTATTTGTTTCATGTTGAGTTCAAAGATCTCTCACAGTTATTAAATTTCATGCTTCCTTCTTCCACCAAAGATAACTCAAGTTACCACATCAATCAAATGTTGTTGCATGATTATAGCATGTTATTCATTCTAAGGATCAATGATTTGGTTGAATGAATTGAAGAATAATTCCTTCATTCACATTCAAACTTGAAGACTTCCTAAAAATTAGGCTCTCAAAAATTGTCAAAAACATAGTCTCAGTAAAATAATGATATCTCCCTCGTTTCTCAACAAAATTAAAAAGTTAAAAATGATATGGAAAGTAGATTTGAGGATCTAAATTTTTTTTTGAGTGTTTGACGTGATTTGTAACATGGGATGAGTAGTACATGCCATAAAATGACTGAGACGAAAGTGGAATGATGGAGGACAACAACTTCAATTTTCTTAAAGTTTTGTAAATGACCCCTCAAAAATAGGATCTTGGATCCACATTCTAAGTGGATTGGTTGGATAGATATAGACTATTAATTCTATAAATACAATGTAATAATTTGATCAAAGGGAGGGGATTAGAAAGGATTGTTTTAGCCTGAGGAAATAGGATAGATCTAGTTTCATTTTCTAGCAATGTAATTCAAAATTTCTAGATTATATTTGAATCCAATAAAGCTTTTCATTTCTAGAAAGTTTGAAATAATTTAGCCTTTTCAATTCTTGAAATTGTTCCTTAGATTAGTTCTCTTTCATGCATATATGATTTATTTCATGCAAGTATAATAGATTGTGGAATAGATTTTCAAGCAAGTTTTCTACTTTCTCTTTTGCAGATAGCCATGGACACCGCCTTGGATTGATAAATTAAATGATGAGGATTGCAATCACCTAATCATTTTTGGCACCATTGTCGGGGATAGGTTTCATTAGGGAAGGAAGAAAATTAGTTTGGAAGCCTTCTAGATTTAGAAGTTTCTCAAGAAAGATTTTTCTCTCAAAACCCCCCCCAAAATACTAATTCTAAAGAGAAACACCCCTATCTATTTCAAAATATCCTTAGTTGGAGGACCATCACTCCAAATCCTAGCAAAGGATATTTCTTTAAGGAAAGAATTGATGGATTATTGCTTGAAAGAGATGCAAAATACAATGAAAAGATCTTATCTTCATTACAAAAGCCTGGAAGGAAGAGACTTATTTGGAGACCTTCAAAATCCAAAAATGGCTGCCCAATCAAATTTTTGAAGCCAAAGGTGGGCTTCCCAATCAAATATTTGAAGAACAAGGAGTTGTTTCCAGTCATGCATGTAATAGATCGAAAGGAAGGATTGCAAGATCTCTCCAACCAACCCATGTATTTGCTATAATCAACAATCGTGAAGAAGGTTTCGACTAAAAAGGAAGGTGAAGCATTGAGTTTCAAAAAAAAAATCATCTTCTTTTCATTCTCTTCTCTTAGAAAATTCAATGCATGGAAACATACTTTGAGAAAGGGAAGATATTTTCCAGAACTAGTTAATGGTTATGTGTAACCTCTCTACATAATTAAGTAGAGTAGGTTAGGGTAGTTTTGATTTTTGCAAATAAGTGCTTTGCACATGCTATTTTCTCTTCTCTAAGGTTGTAAGCATGTAATTTTCTATGCAAGTTTTTGGTCTAAAATCTTGTAGCAGATATTTTGGCATTATGGATGCCTGGTTAGTATAGAAAAATAATGAAGAAACAATTTGAGTTGGGGGTATGTGTAGGATCATCATGGAAAAAACAAGCCCTTAAGTGGCAAAAAAATTAGAAAAATCAGAGTTAGGCAACTTGACGTAAAAACTTGAATAAGTTATTTATATTATTTCCAAAATATGTAAGAATAGAATCTGTAGCAAATTGAATGTAGTTTCTAAACTACTAGGTTTTTTTGAAAAAAAAAAAAAATTGGTAAAAATTGAAATTTCAATGCAGTACTTAAATTTTAGGGAAAAAATAAGTAGGTGTCCTGCCTAACCACCTACCACAATAAAATGATAATGATTTTAGATATGAGTAGAGTCCCAATGTGATGCATATTTTTTTGTAATTCTTTTCTACATAAATAATTAATTATGCTTTTTTTATTACAAATTTTTAAAAATATTAAAAACTTGTATGTCTGACGACCTTAACTTGGTCAAAACTTCATGAAATTCATTTTTTCTTTTTTAATTCTATAGTATGTGAAGCATAGAGTGTGACGTATGATTTGGATTCAAAAAATGTGATAATGTTTGAAATCTATAGATGTTTTTCAGTCACTCTATCAATCAGGACTTTAGTTGTAATTTAAATAGAAAATGAATAATAATTACTTATTAAATTCAAAGTAAAGAATAATTTATATTGGTGGAAAGCTCAAAATCTCCTTTAAAAAACCTTTTCATTTCACCAATTTTGGGTAAAAAAAAGTCGTCAGCCACATACCCATCATATTGCCACTTTTTGGCCCATCATGATTCTGCACATACCCTTGGTATTCAATGTAAAAGATTAGGTCATAGCTCTCAAAATTTGAAGAAATTCTTTACATATAACATGGAGAAAGTGAACTAAAACTCATGCATGATGGTTGCATGGAAAACTATGATAAAATCAGGTATTTACTTTATTATTTTACTCTTATTCAACTTAAAGTTCTTTCATTTTACTCAATCCACTCAAAAGAAGAAGAAACACATCTAAAATTAGTTATAAGATTTAAGGAGCAATTTGAACCTATCTAGAGCTATTTTGGAACTATTCTGGAGTTGTTTTGGAGCCTTCAGGAGCCTTCAAGAGCTCTCAAGAGCTTTCAAGATATTTTAGGAGCTTTCAGGAGCTACCCAGAGGAACTACTAAAAAATGATGAATTTATTAAATTTGAAGGGTCATTATGAGTTGTAGAGGGACCACCTACAACATTTTAGGTGTGGGGGAAATCATGAGACCATAAATTGTCTCATATTTTATCAAAGAAAATAATTTATTTCTTCTTAATGCATTAGTGTTAAAGTGGATTTGAGTAATGACTGAAAGTTCTTTAGTTTGTTTAAAGTAGAATATAAAGTAAATGTTTGATTTATTTTTAGTAATTAAATATAATCCAAATTACCTCTAATATGTTTCCATGAAGTGTTTAAAATGATATAATGCAAATAAATGAATTATTAAATAACTCATGATAAGAAGGAGCTTCATAGACACTTGCAACATAGAGCTCTAGACACTTGAAGCAGTTAACTCCTGAAAGCTTGAGAAGGCTTTGAAGAAATAATGAGAAGATAGAGAAGACTCCAGAACATTCCTACATTCATGTAAAATCATGGAGCATCAATCATTCCTAAATTAATGGGATGAGTATTTGTTTTATGTTGAGTCCAAAGATCTCTCACAATTATTAAATTTCATGCTTCCTTCTTCCACCACAAATAACTCAAGTTACCGCATCACTCATATGTTGTTGAATGATTATAGAATGTTATTCATGCTAAGGATCAATGATTTGGTTGACTAAACTGAAGAATAATTCCTTCATTCATGTTCAAACTTGAAGACTTCCTAAAAATTAGGCACTTAGAAATTTTCAAAAACATAGTCTCAATCAAATAGTAATATCTCCCTCGTTTCTCAACAAAATTCAAAAATTCAAAATGATATGGAAAGTAAATTTGAAGATCTAAAAACCCTTATGATAATTTAGCATGATTTCTAGCATATAATGAGTAGTATTTGTCAAAAAATGACTGAGACAAAAGTGGCCTGATGGAGGACAATAACTTTAATTTTCTTAAAGTTTTTGTAAACGACCCCTCAAAAATAGAATCTTGGATCCACATTCTTAGTGGATTGGTTGGATAGATATAGAATATGAATTATATAAATAAAATTTAATCATTTTATGAAAGGGAGGGGATTAGAAAAGCTTGTTTCAGCCTGAGGAAATAAGATAGATCTAGTTTCATTTCCCAACAATGTAATTCCAGATTTCTAGATTAAATTTGTCTCCAAGAAAGATTTTCATTTCTAGCAAGTGTGAATTAGTTTAGTTTTTTCAATTCTTGAAATTGTTCCTTAGATTAGTTCTCTTTCATGCAAATAGAATTTATTTCATGTAAGTAGAATAGACTATAGAATAGATTGTCAAGCAAGTTTTCTACTTTCTCTCTTGGACACAACTATGGACACTACCTTGGATTGATAAATTAAATGATGAGGATTACAATGAACCCATCACCTGTCCAACCTTCTGAACCCAATGACCATCAATCAGATTCATCTAAATTGCCACATGACACTTTCAACCATGACTCCAATCCCTTTGTACCCTACTTTGATAATGAGTATGAAACAAGTGAAGGAAAATATTTGATTGAGTCTGATTGGGAATTGGATGATGACAACTTCATTTTAAATGTCTTTGAATTAGTCTACATTCTTTCTGTGTTCTCCCCACCATTCACCAATACTGATGATTGTATCTCCTTATTCTACCCACAACTAATCAATTAGGATCAACAAGGCCCTCCTACTATGGACATATTTCAGAATGATAAGGCCATTGCAAAATTTATGGGACTTCATGAGGGAATTCCAAGTGGAGACCATAAGGTTGGATTTTCCATTGACCTAGATTGTGTAGCTTACTTTGGGGAGACTGCTCTGTCCTCTAGTCACAAAATGAAAAATAAAAAATGACACATATATAGGTGAAAATTGAAAGGCACCTTTTGATGATAAAAAAGTAAAAATAAAGGACATATCTGAAGGTGAAAACCTCACTTAGGTGCCTAAGGATGGAGGACTGGAATTTCTCCCTATGACTCAAGAAACATCGACAATGTTTATTGAGGACACCATGTAAGTAAACATATCTACAATAGAAGATCCTAAGATGGTCCTCTTCATGGCATCCTTGATAGAAGAAGAGAAACCAAAATTCCACAAATTCTTTTCAAAGCGTAAAATTAACTTTGCATGGTCCAATGTCAATATGCTTGGGTTGGATCTCTAGAAATTGTCTTGCACCATTTTCCATTATTTCCAAACACCAAGCTAGTGAAACAAAAGCTGCGAAAGATGCACCCATAGATCACCTTGTTAGTGAAAGAAAAACTTAAGAAATTGTTAGACATGGGATTCATACAGTCCATAGATTATGCTAAATGGATATTAAATCTTGTATAAGTCACAAATCCAAATAGTCAGATCTACATCCACATAGATTTTTGGGACCTAAATAAAGCATTTCCAAAGGATGAATTTCCACTGCAAAACATAGACATCATAGTGGACCTTATGGTAGGATATGAGATGCTATCCCTCAAGGACGATTTCTCAAGATATAATCAAATTCATATTGCCCCTGAAGATCAACATAAAACAACATTCACATGTACTTGGGGTACATATTGTTGGAAATTCATGCCTTTTTTTCTTAAGAATTTAGGCACCACATATCAGAGAGCTATGACTACAATATTCCATAACATGATGCACAAGATAACGGAAGATTATGTAGACAACCTTTTGGAAAATTCGCTAACACAAAAAGATCACTTGAATATGTTAGACAAAATATTCAAGAGACTAGAGGAATACAAGGTCTTCTTGAATCCGAAGAAATGTGTCTTTGGTGTGACATCAGGCAAACTTTTGGCGTACATTGTTTCTCATAGAGGCATTGAATTTGATCCTGCCAAGGTGAAAGCAATATTAGACATGCCTCCTCCAAAAGCGATAAGTGAACTTAGGACATTACAAGTCAGGTTACAATCTATCCAACATTTCATAGTACAATTGGGTGACAAGTGTCATCCATTTTAGTATCTCCTATGCAAAAGTATCCCTTTTGTGTGGATAGATAAATCTCAACAAACCTTCTAGAAAATACAAGATTATCTATTGTCACCACCTATTTTAATGCCATCCATCGAAGGGAAACCATTGATTCTATACATTTTTGTAAAAACTTCAACACTAGGGGAATTATTGGCACATAATGACCATGATTAGAAGGAAAGGGACATATACTTAATCAGTCGTACACTGGTCAGATATGAGCTAAATTACACAACCATTGAATGTGCTTTTCTAGAAGTTGTCTTTGCTACTTAGAAATTAAGACACTACATGCTAAATCACCAAACACACTTAGTATCAAAAATCAATCCCCTAAAATATATCCTTAGTCACATAGCATTGACATGACGCTTGGCTAAGTGGGTAATGATCTTTAGTAAGTATGACATTCAGTATGTGGAATAAAAGGCTATAAAGGGACAAGTGATAGTAGACCAACTGGCAGATGAACCTATTCAAGGAAATCATCCACTAGTAGGAAAATTTTCAGATGAGTCAATATTTCATACAAAACCTAAGTCACCTAAGAAGTTATATTTTGATGGATTTCATACCAATCATGGCTCGAGAGTAGGAATACTATTTATCACTCCACAAGGAGACTCCATCCCTAAGTCTTTCCACATTGCTTTTCCATTTACAAATAATGTTGTAGAATATGAGGCACTTGTCACATGACTTAGAATGGCCATAAAATGGAAAATTAAAACACTTCATGTCAATGGGGATTCTCAGTTGGTCATTAACCAAATCAATGATGACTATGACATTATGATGAGAAATTAATGCCTTACAAATGGATGGTTGAAAAATTTTAGACATATTTTCACATGGTAACTTTTGAGAAATTTTAGAGAACACAAAATAAGGTAGTAGACACAACGGCAACAATTGGATCTCTCCTATACATTCCAAGTAATGTGCCTCAATTTAAATTTTTGGTAGAACAATTGTTGGTCCTGACATATGACATACCAGAATTAGAGATGGTTTGCGAGCTTTTTGGTACCAATTTTCCATGGTATCAAGACATCTATGACTATCTCAAGTCCCAAACCCTTCCCCCCAACCTATCCAATAACCAATGAAAGTCATTTATCCATAAAGCCACCAAATACACCATCATCAGTGACACCCTTTACCACCCTATCTTTGAAAACACCCTTCTTCGATGTCTCAACACTAATGAAACATGAACGACCTTACACGAAGTACATGAGGGTATATGAAAATCCCATTTGAGTGGCCCTACTTTAGCCAAAAAGATAACAAGACTTGGGTATTACTGGCAAACAATGGAGAAGGATGCACTTGAGTTTGTCAAAATGTGTTCCCAATGTTAGATACATAGTGATTTGATTCATGCACCAGTGTAGGAACTTCGACCAGTTACTTCTCCTTGGCCCTTTGCATAATAGGGACTCAACCTCATGGGAAAAATCCATCATACCTTATCTAATGGACACAAATTCATTATCATCACAACTGAGTACTTTACTAAGTGGATCAAAGCCATCCCCATTATGTACATAACTAAAAAAAAAAATTCCAAATTTATCCTCAACTACTTCAGTTGTCAGTATGGTATTTTATAGTCCATCATCATAGACAATGGGTGTCCTTTCAAAAATCAATACATTCATCAGTTATGTGACCAATTCCACATTCAACACTATTTCTCCATGACATACTACCTGCAAGGAAATGACCCATATGAGGCATCCAATAAGACAATAATCAAAATTCTTAAGAAGACAATCAATGATGTTGGTCATGACTGGCACATCCAACTGAACCCTACTCTATAGGCCTACCACATTAGCATCCACATGACTACAGGTGCCACTCCATTCACCCTAGTCTTTGGAGCCAAATTCATCTTGCCCATCGAGGTTGAAATTCCATATTTGTGAGTCTCCATGAAGGGTATGATCAATGATGAGGAGTATAAAAACTCATGACTGCATGAGCTAGAGATGCTAGATGAAAGAAGACATAATTCCTTGAATCACTTATAGGCATATCAAAATCTGCTATGTCACAGTTATAATAAGAAAGTAATGGTCACAAAGTTTGGCATTGGTGACCTAGTCCTAATGCAAAATCCTAAGAATCAAGTTGAAAGAGAAAAACCTGGCAAGGTCGAACCAAATTGGCTGGGTCCTTACGTTATCACGTCCTATTTTGGTTCTAGATCATATCAAATAGGTACTCCAAACAACAATCAACTGATAGAACCCATTAATAGTCTAGATGTTCGAAAGTTATATGCAAAACATTAGAAAGTCTAGCTGAAAACCTTAAAAATACAAAAAAAATTGAGAAATATTAAAAATTGTCACTTTGATGAAAATCTAGAAAATATATGTCTTGGTGACACAAAAAAAATGAAAAAAATGGAAAAAATAGTAAAGAGAAATAATTTGTCCAATAGTGAAAACCTGGCAAATAGGCACCTTGGATAAGTACCATGGAAAAAACCTAACAAACAGGACCCATGTGTAGTCATTCATTGCTCTACCATCTACTATCACTCTATCTACCTTGGTCCATAATAAAAAAACACTTTTCCATCATCACCAGGACACTTGCCATGACATTACACCCTTCCTTTCATAGTTGACAATGGTTGACATCAAGTCCTGCATACCATCCATTTGTCACCACATGCATATAATTTTCACATCTTTCACATTTGGCTAACTTTGGACCTAAATAGGGGCAATCCTTATCACCTAAGTGCAGTGGGTATCACACATGATCCTGTTAATAAAAAAAGTCCCAAAAAAAGACAAAAAAAAATCATAAAATATCCTGAAAAAAGAACTAAAATTTGAAAATGTTCTGAAGAAATCCAGAAAAATAAAAATATGGAAAAACACAAAAACATCCAAATAACACCTAAAAATCCTAAAAACAAAGTCATATTTCGAAATGTCAGTTATGTTGGTCAAGTCTTTGTCATTTGTCGAACTACGTTGTTAATGCACATTTTCTATGTAGGCAAGGCTCATCTTTAGGCCCCTAAGACATTAGGTCAGTCCTTTTAGGTTTTTCAAAATAAAAATCATGACTTAATATTTTTTCATTGGAACAAAGTCATTGGTCAAGTCGAACTACGGGGTCTTTGAGTGTATGACATAGACCAGGCTATCTATCGATGAGCCCCTGAGGCCACACTAGGTCAGTCCATTAGGGTTCATAGCACTACATTGGCACACACGTCAAAAGTCTTCAAGTCAAACAAATCATTTCTAAACAGGAAAACTCCTAAAAAAAATTATGGCAATCATTTAATCAACATGTCAATCACATTGGCATGTCAAAAGCAACATGTAGTCAAACTTAGTCAACTTCAGTCAAACCTCAGCCAAAACAAGTCAAATTGTCACAACCATTCAAACTGTCAACTCTTGGTTATCCTTCAAATGTGTCCTTCTGAAGAACATCCTCTATCATTTATGCCTTAGGATGTGTCCTTCCTAGGAATCTTCACCATCATCTGGCATTTTGAGGGATCCTCTTGAAATTTCCTCTCGACATCGACATCATTCAGGATGTGTCCTTCCTGAATTTGGGAAACTTTAGCATTCATCATCTCTGCATCATCAAAACTTGACACCTGACATCTCAAAACATAGACACCTGACATTTTGACATTTAAAACACTTGACATTCAAGCACACTTGGAAAAAAATTGGCAAACATTATCTTGGCATTTTGTCCTCTAATCTTTCATCATGTTACTAGTTTCTCCACGATGTCCATACAATGGGATTTAGAGAAGCATCGATGTTTCATGATGATTGACTTGTCTTATCTTTTCAAACTATCATGTTACTAGTTTTCCAATGATCTCCTGACAACAGGATTTAGAGAAGCAGTGACGCATCATGATGGTGGGCTTGTCTTGTCTTTTTTAGGCAGTCATAGTGTTAGTTCTTCAAGGATGTCTTGAAAATAGGATTTAGAGGAGAAATGATGTTTCATGACTTGTCTTTATTGTCTTTTTGGTCTTTTTCTACATGTGGTTGGTTGTGACAAAAAGACTGGGGCAATCACACTCTTAGTAGGAGTCATGATCATCCTTGTTTGCAACTTCTTGTCTCATGTGATGGTGCTACCTTGAACACCTTAATCTATGTCATATCATGGTGTTTGTTGGTCATTACAATAATCTGCCCAATGATGATTAAGAGCAATAATTGTTAAGTCCTATAGTAACATGTTGAAGGATTTGATCTCTACACTAACATTCATCTCCTTCGGTCTTGTCATCTTGTCTCATCCCTCTCATGATGATATTTTCATACATATAAAAAAATAAGTGCATACATGATAGCTAGGCATTGCATTAGGTTCGCATAACATGTCCATGCATGCATCATCCATGGGTATGTGCAGGATCATCATGGAAAAAATAGGCCCTTAAGTGGCAAAAAATTAAGAAAAATTAGAGTTAGGAAACTTGACATAAAAATTTGAATGAGTTATCTATATTATTTCAAAAATATGTAAGAATAGAATCTATAAGAAATTGAATTTAGTTTCTAAACTACTAGCTTTGTTTAAAAAAATAAAAATCTATTTGGTGAAAATTTGAAATTTCAATGCGATTGTACTTAAATTTTAGGGAAAAAATAAGAAGTAGATGTTTGTCTTACCACCCTAACCACAATAAAATGATAATATTTTTTTATAAGATTTTATATATAAGTATATTACTCATGCCTTGATGTGATGCATATTTTTTTGTAACTTTTTTCGAAGTAAATAATTAATTATGATTTTTTTATCACAATTTTATTTAAAATATAAAAAACTCGTATGTATGACCACCTTAACTTGGTCAAAATTTTATGAAATTCAATTTTTTTTTTTTTAATCCTAGAGTATACAAAGCATAGAATGTGACGCATGTTTTGGATTCAAAAAATGTGATACCATTTGAAAGCTATAGATATTTTTCAATCAGCCTATCAATCAGGACTTTAGTCATAATTTGAATAGAAAATGAATAATAATTACTTATTAAATTCAAAGTAAAGCATAATTTATATAAGTGGAAAGTTGAGAATCTCCTTTAAAAACCCCTTTCGTTTCATCAATTTTAGGTGAAAAAATAGTTGTCAGCCACATACCCATCATATTGCCACTTTTTGGCCCATAATGATCCTACACATACCCCCATATCATTAAAACACATATATCAAATTATAAGATTGCATTGTGCATACATATATAGTCATGCATTAACACATCCATAATCATACACATGGAATCCATTACAATCATACATTATGCATCCATATCACATCATAAGAACATAAAATCATCATGGCATAGCATATATAAGACATCATCATAGGAATAATAAATGCATAAATCACATCACATAGGCATCATATAGTCATCATCATAATCATCATTAGATAAGTATATATCATAAACATCATCAACACATAATGTATCATCACATAACATAAAGAATATATTCCACATCAAAACTGCATCACATATATATAATCCCAAAATAATCATGTCATAGGATAAAGTCACGAGATATCTCAAAAATAGAGTTCATAGGCTTGATAGTCAACATATAAAGTGTCATAATAATGAATGTATGAAAAATGGTAATAAGAGAACAATGTCAAGTTCCCTATGAAATGGTCTCCTTATCCCCTCGAGGAGAAGACCTGGGTGATTGATGCTTTGTAAGTGGAACTAATGCCATCATCATCACTGTTTCCTGCGTCTAAGAGATCGATGGATCTGTAACCTAAGGCTAACAATGCACTGACCTATTACCTGACCCAATGGAACCATGACTGTGGCTAAACCTATTCCCTAAGGAGTTCCTATGGGAATGGTGAGGCATGTATCCTAATGTGTGCCCTGATGAGGTGGAACCACCAACATTGCTCTAGCTGCAACTACTGTGGGACCTACTGCTGCTCCCTAATCATGAACCTGTCATGTTGTATGATCCAGATAACCCAGGATATCTCTGATATGCTAGCACTACCCACTCATATAACATCTCGTCTATCCTATGTCACCATTAGCTTGTCTCTCCCACCTAAGTCTTCTATAGGGCGCCTACATAATAATACACATATGACATACCATCTTCCATCTACAACCTCTAAATCGGTGGATGGAAGATAGCAACATTCTCCCAAGCCTAGATCATAAGAAGTGTTGTGTCACAACTGATGCTCTGTGCTCCCCTATATGAAACCTCATGAAGCTGATGGTACAACATCCCTAGAAGGCAAGGTCCCCGTGCATATACAGTCTTGTCTCACCACATCCTCACCAGCACATTGCCCCATCTAATAGGGAATCCGTGTCCTCACTAGTCGAGTATCAATACTCTTGCAATTAGTGTTGCTAACATGGCATCCTACTAAGGGTAGCACTCTACCATGAACTTCAAGCGAATCTCATACCCCTTGATCCCTAGCCCTGCACTAGTCTCATCCTTGTAGAAACATGTGAATGTCTGCAATGCCTGGTGCAGATCGTACATGATCCGCTCCCCTTGGATCGGTAGGTGTAGGATCTGGTACACGTTCTCAAGAGTCACTATAGCCTCTCTTGTCGACAGATGAAAGGAACATGTCTCTAAATTCCATTTCTCGCAAAGTGTAGTTAGTAGTCCCTTATTTTCCCAGATAATGGGCATATAGGAAATGTAGTATAAACCAAGTCACATCAGTCGTCGTTGCTCCCTATCTCGAAGTTGGTCTCGAAACCCATATGTCGATGGTCTGCTCTCCTATGTATAGATCAGCGCTAACTATCTCTGCATAGACATAAGCAAGCATTATCACATTATTGTAAATCATTCATATTGTCTATCTACTCAAAGTTATTTATAAATTTAAGCCTCAACAAAGTCAGCCTTGGTCAAATTTAAATGCATCGCATTGACTTCATTTACATCACACTTAGGAAGTGGTGTCATTTTGTACTTCAATTGTGTCTCAATCCAGTGTTTGTGTCGTTTTCACTTGCATTTGTGTCTTGCCATGTCTTTTGTGTTGTGGTGATCATCAAATGCATCACTTAATACAAATGTGTCACAAGAGTGCGCAAATATGTCACAATGTTTCGAATGCATCATCATGCTTGTCATTTGTGGCATGACTTGACAAATGTGTCTCAATTTTTTGCAATTTTGTTGCACCTAATGAACCTATCCTTCAAACCCTTTGCATTTGCATTACAACACATCAAATGCATTGAACGTGACTTCAAATGTGGCTTATGAACACACATATGCTTCGTGGCACATTTTATTGACTACCCTAAAACCCTATAAATGTGTGAAAAATGACAGAATAGCAAAGTGGGTTCGAGCTACTCACTGATGGATCTGAGCCCGTTGGCCATCTATATGTCCTGACAATCTCCCCGCAGTGCTCGATCACTGGAATCACCATCCATGTGTCTTCTCTCCTCTCTCTGAGCTCTCCAAATTCACAAGTATGAATGTGAAAATGAGTTGACTTTTACCCCATTTTCAACCTATTTATAGGGTCAAAGTGAAATTTTTCAACCTTTCTATTACTGGAGGCTCTTTTGACCAACTTTGAATAATTTTTTTGCTACTTTAAACATCTCGTAATTTGAAACCACTTGTGTCGTTGCTTTTCTAGTCATCAAATTAACTTGTTGGGACACTTTCCAAAATTTTCTATCACTTGGCCAAAATTTGAAAAATTTCCTGAGGGGGCATAGATACTCTATACCTTCATTGGGGCATGTTTCTAACTGAATTTTCTTTGCCACAATGCAACAAGCTTCATTATGACAAAGAGGGGAAAAATGTAGACACATAAAAAATGACCTAGGCCTGCAAGCTTTATTTTCACCACTTCCGTCCTAGCATAATTAAAAATAATAATTATGTCATTTGGTCCACTTTCAACTATTAATTAAATAATTCATAAATATTTAATTAATTCATGTCTTTTATTCCTCTTGATTAATTAAATAAATAAATTTTATTTATTTAAATGAGTCACTAATTCTCTAATGTCTTTCCATAATTAAATAAATTCTTAATTTTGTTTAATTATCCCGGTTCATTAATTCTTCCTAATTATTTAAATAAATAGATTTTATTTATTTATTTAAATATGTCATTAATGTCTAATGTCTTCTCATAATTAAATAAATTTCTTAATTTATTTAATTATTGGTCACCTTCTCCAATTAAATAATTATCTTTAATTATTTAATTTTCCTATTTGATTTTTTCCTCTAAATTTAAATAAAATCATTTATTTAAATTATCCCACTTTCTAATTTTCCCTCTTTTAGTAAATAATTCAAATTAATTATTTACTATCATGTGACCCCACCTTTTGAATTAAATCAATTTTTAATTTAAAATAGTCTTTTTTCCTCCAAAAATCAAGTAATTTCTATTATTATTTAATTTTCCAGCCACCTCTTTTTCTATGTCAATCTTATCTCCTTGCCACATGCATTGTCAACCCTTGATTTGATTTTCTCAAATTAAATCTTGTCCACTCATTTTGAATTTAACCTACTGTTTCCCTATCCCTAATTGTGGGTTGTCTTATTGAATCTTTTCCATTGATTCTAGGGCATTTGTCAATCTTCAATCTTGGCCATTCATCCAAAATTGCATTTTTTATAAAATGGCAATTTTGGTCTCATTTTGTCATCTCATGCAATCTTGTTTTAGGAATCTCTTGACTTCATGCTATCTAGATTTCTTGCATTCTTGTCATTTTAGCTCTTGATTTAGGCATACTTCATCTTTCATTTGGAATTTTGGCATATTTGGTCATAGATCATAGTTGCTTACTTGCATAGTAGTGCATTTTTCATATCAAATCCTTCAACATTTTGCTTAGGTATTGGCATAGTCAATAGATTGCTCCTTCAAAATTTGAGGGAAAAAATTCATATTGCAGAAAATAGAGAAGGTGTAATGGGGGTCATTCATGGAGGTTGAAGACTTAAGGTGTTATCTTTCTTGTTTTCATGTTATTTCCTCCCATTTTATTCATTATTGATTTGGGTTTAGTTTATTTAGCTTTTAATATGCTAGCTTAGATTTTTCCCATAATTACACCTACGCTGAGCCTTTTCTTCCCTCAGATCAACTTTGATACCATATGAAAATTCTATTACAATTACTGATTATTAATCTCCCAACTACAAATTAATTCACAAAAATTATTGAAAATAGCACAACTACAATTTCACAAATAAAATCATAGGAATAGAGAAGAAGGGTATGTGCAGGATCATGATGGGCCAAAAACTGGCAATATGATGGGTATGTGGTTGACAACTTTTTTACCCAAAATTGATGAAACAAAAGGGTTTTTAAAGGAGATTCTTAGATTTCCACCAATATAAATTATTCTTTACTTTGAATTTAATAAGTAATTATTATTCATTTTCTATTCAAATTACAACTAAAGTCTGATTGATAGGCTGATTGAAAAATCTCTAGCTTTCAAATGTAATCACATTTTTGAATCCAAAACATGTGTCACATTTTATGCTTCACATACTATAGGATTAAAAATAAAATTGAATTTCATGAAGCTTTGACCAAGTTAAGGTGCTTTCGACATACAATTTTTTTTTATTTTAAAAAAAGTAATAAAAATTCATAATTAATTATTTACTTGGAAAAATACAAAAAATATGCATCACATCAGACATGAGTCCTCTACTTATATCTAAAATATTATAAAAAAATATTATCATTTTATTGTGGTTAGGGTGGTCAGAGACACCTACTTATTTTTTCCCAAATTTTAGTACTACTACATTGAAATTTCAAATTTTCACCACATAGATTTCTTTTAAAAACCTAGTAGTTTAGAAACTACATTCAATTTGCTACATATTCTATTCTTACATATTTTTGAAATAATATAGATAACTTATTCAAATTTTTACATCAAGTTTCCTAACTCTGATTTTTCTAATTTTTTTGCCACTTAAGGGCCTGTTTTTCCATGATGATCCTGCACATACCCAGAAAACATGCAAAACAATGAAATTTTGGACAAATTGTCCCTGGAAAAACAACCCCAAAGGGAAAACCAGTTCAGTAGATGAGAAGTTTTTAAATTAAATTTCAACAACTCAAGAGTTACATAAACTACTTGCCTCTTACTAGCAGAGCTCTGGTAATATTTTTTCTTCTCTAGAAATTCCTTCTTCAATTTCTCCTGTTGAAATTCCACTTTTGTTGTCTCCAATGCTATATTGTTCCATTACTATAACTACAAATATTTCTCAAGTGTTTGTTCTCCAAATTCCCATTGATCCCATTTTATAATCTTCTCATTGAGCAACCAATGGCCATGATTTAATCTCAATCGATGACTAAGATTATTAGGACTCTAACACACCCTAACTAACTAGTTTCTATAAGTCTCTAGAGAAATCAATTAATCAATTAATTAATTAATATTCTTTGGTTTGGAGACACTTGTCTAAGCTACATAAATTAACAGCTTTTATATATCTTTCACATTTTCAAATGAATTGACTATGTTTCATATGTGTGCGGTCATGTAAGAGTTTGGATAACAACAACTAGTAAATTTCAATGCATACCTCTCTCTATGTTGGAACGATTGTATTCTACTCCACTATGTTGTCTTGGCCCAAGATGTCACTACCTTTTTCTTATGCAACCTCACATCTCCTTTTCTTCACTCCTACCAGTGTGGGAAATTATCTTTTCTTTATCTCTTCAATTTTTATTTTTTTTAATTCCTATGGCACCCCTTTCATTTTTTATTTTCTCATGCCTCTATTCATTCTCTTTTTACCGTGCAAAATTTTGGCATTCCTTATAACATCTAAAATAAAATCATATCTTACAAGAAATGGACTTATACCTTTTTCACTGTGGCATTTGGAATCATTTTGGACCAATGTTCAAAATTTGATGACACAACCAAGAAATATTAATGAAAGAAGTAAATGTGTGGGCTACACCAAACTAAATCATCCACCCATCAACAAAGGAAGCTGAAAACCGATCTTTGCTTAAATTTTTTCCAAGAACTTGGAAACTCATTAAAACTTACAAAGGTGTGTAACTCAAAATTTCACATCCTCATGTCATGTCATTATGCTTCAAACCTTATGAAACTCAAGATTCAATGTTTCGCCCAACTACTAGTGCAATTCACAATACAATCATTTCTACAAAACTGTATGGCATATGACCAAGAAATACTTGGCACTAAATTTAGGGTGAAGTCAATCATCATCTTGTAAGAGGGTTCACCATGAAACCTCACCAATCACCCGAAACAATTTTATTGTGTGATGTTGATTGTGCCTATACCAAGATGCTCCTACATCATATTCTAATTAAAAATATTATAATTTTAATTCTCTAACCAAATGGTACAAAGTCTTACAACTATGATAACATAATCAAATCATTTAAATGATAGAGAAACTAGAGAGAGATAAAAAACAACAAAGACACAAATTCAAATGTACTAGGAATTAATGCATAAGACACTAATCAACTCACATACAAATGCATATTTTAACCAATAATAGACACAATCATGGGTGAGTTAAACTGCATAGTCAAACAAGGATCAAAATACATTAGAGTAAAAAATTAGGTCTTGTTTGAGCACTATGGGTGGCACCAAAGAACAATTAGTAATCCCTTTTACAAGATTTTTATTTTTCAAGACTCATACAAATTTTTCAGCAATATAGCCCATGTGAGAGTGCCATAACATTATATTCTAGTTGGGAAACTTTCTCTTCACTACAAATTCCAATGATTAAGGTGTAGGGCATGTGCAGGATCATGGTATGCCAAACAAGCCCTTAAGTGGCAAAAAATTTAGAAAAATCAGTGTTAGGCAACTTGACGTAAATATTTGAATAAGTTATCTATATTATTTCAAAAATACGTAAGAATAGAATTTGTATAAAATTGAATGAAGTTTCTAAAATACTAGGTTTATTTAAAAGAAATAAAATCTATTTGGTGAAAATTTGAAATTTCAATGCGAGTACTTAAATTTCGGGAAAAAATAAGTAGGTGTCTGCCCACCCTAACCATAATAAAATGATAATATTTTTTGTAAGATTTTATATATAAGTAGAGGACTCATGTCGGATGTGATGCATATTTTTTTGTAATTTTTTCCGAGTAAATAATTAATTATTAATTTTTTATTACAACTTTTAGAAAATATAAAAACTCGTCTGTCGACCACCTTAACTTGGTCAAAATTCATGAAATTTATTTTTTTTTTTTAATCCTATAGTATGTAAAGCATAGAATGTGACCATGTTTTGGATTCAAAAAATATGATACCGTTTGAAAGTTATAGATATTTTTCAATCACCTATCGATCGGACTTTAGTCGTATTCTAATAGAAATGAATAATAATTATTTATTAAATTCAAATTAAATCATAATTTATATTTTTGGAAAGCTGAGAATCTCCTCTAAAAACCCTTTTCGTTTCATTAATTTTGGGTGAAAAAAAAGTCATCAGCCACATACCCTACAAATATTGCCACTTTTTGGCATACCATGATCCTGCACATACCCTGTAGAATCCATATATCTCTTCATCACATGTACTAAACAACTATTGAATTGTGTGTAGCTTCATCCATTAAGTTGAAAGAGAGTTCCAACTTTAACCCTCTTGGAAAGCACCATAGCTCCTTGAAACATCTTACAACCTCCATTGTTGAAGACTACTTACACATCCACATAATCATTTTAGAATCATTCAGTAATTGATTTTTTAATCTCCCATGGCCAACTATTTGGAGATATTAGTTGTTGTTGAGACATACCTTTCCATCATCATAGTTCTTATAATGTAAAAACTAGTCCTAATAGGGATTCATGTGGAAAAAATATTAAATAGTGTATCATCCATGTATCATAACATGCATGTACTACTAAGTTCATAGCAAAGGAAGGAATCATTTCCTACATTTTCTTCAGAATATTTATTATAATCATAATCAAATTTAGCTTCTTTATTTTTCTCCTCTTTCAATCTCTTTTGAAGTAGCTCATATTTCTATAGTTTCAACATTTTTCCTTGGAATTTATTGGAGACATAAATCTTCCATGAGTTTGGATTTACCCTTGTCCTAATCCCCAAAAAAACCAATGCCTCCTTTAGTGTATTTGGTAGCCTTTCTTCTCATTTCCTTTGTAAGAAGAATGGCTACAATCTCATCAAGCACTAATTTTGAGACACGCTTCCAATAAAAATTACCAAATTATCCCATGATTTTGACAAAGAACACATAAGGATTTTTCATCAATATTCATCTTCTATATGTACATTCACATATTATAACTAGGCTATAGTTATATTGAACACATTCATTTTGTTGTTAGTAGAATTAACATCACCCATCCTCAAAGTGTAAAAATTATTTCTTAGAAAAACTATTATTAGCCAAGGATTTAGCTCATTTAGTTTTTCATACTTTTCATCAAGGGAATTTCTGAAAATATCTCCACAAAAAATTAGTAACAAAGAATCTTTTGTTGGAAATTTTAGCACAACCAACTCTAAGTAGAAAAACAGATCACTCTACTCCTCTTGAAAAGTAGGGAATCCTAACCCAAGCAAATCCTTTTTTAGTCAAGTCTTTACCATGTGGGATGGTTAAGTGGTCTATGTGATTTTTCTACAAGGTGTCCTTTATTGTAATTAAATTTTAAACATAGATAACCCTTCTAATACCTAGATATACATTAGAAATAAAGAATTTAATTCTTTAATATGACATCATTTACTCATTTCATGCAAAATATTATTGCATATTTGATGATATGATGATATTCCAACCACAAATATAGATTTATTTTGATTTATCTCTAAAAGAAAATTCAAAATATTCCAAGGTTAGAGAAGGAAATTCTAAACTATCTTTTGGACAATAATAAACACATTCAATTTTTGAAATCTAAAGGGTTAGATGAGAACCCAAATCAATAATGCAATGAATAATATTTCATGCAATCATATACACTACCAATGCTAGAGTTTAAGGGAATCACATTAATAAATTTTTTAATTTCATGCAATCAACATCACCATATTTCATGTGTAGATTTTGAGACACAATTCTATGAAAATTCAATCAACATCACAAATCTCACTAAATTATTCACTTTTAGATAAATAAAAATTAGAATATCAATACCATGATTAGAACATTAACACATATCAATTTTGACAATGGATAATACAAAAAAGTTGAGTTTGTATATATTTATTATTTTCTTTGATGACAAAGCTAATCATGATATTGATATTTTTCTTTTGATGTCTCTCAAAGTGAATAATCTAGTGAGATATATGATCTAGTGATTGAATTTTAATAGAATTGTGTCTTAGAATCTACATATAAAATATGGTGTTGTTGATTGCATGCAATTCAAATAAATTATGTGATTCCCTTAGACTTGAATTGGTAGTGTATATATGATTGTATGAAATATTAATTATTGGATTGTTGGTTTGGGATCCCATGTAACCTTTTAGATATGAGAAATTGAATGTGTTTATCATTGTCCAAAAGATAGTTTAGAATTTCCTTATCAAACATTAGAATATTTTGAAATTTCTTTTATAGATAAATTAAAATAAATCTAGATCTATGGTTTGAACATCATAATATTCTTAGATCTACAATAGATTTTTACATGAAGTGAGTAAATAATATCATATTTATACTTTTGAAGCATTTATTTTTTAAAATTTTGATATAAATCTAAGTGTTAGAAGGGTTATTTATCTACGTTTAGAATTGAATTACCAAAAAAGGCCACCTTGAAAACAAATCACATAGATCACTTAGCTGTCCCACATGGTCAAGAACTTAGCAAAAATTGAACCTTGGAGTAGGATTTATTTCCTTTCAAGAGGTTTATAGTGATTTATTTTTATATTCAAACTTTGTTGTGCTTAAAACTACCATCAAAAGAATATAGCAAGAAAAGTTTTATAATGCTTGTAACCTTTCTATCCAATATTTCCCAATCATCTAGTGATATTGTAGATAGTTTGCATCGAGATACATTAGCCTATATTTTTCAATATATTACTAAAAAATATGTCTTAATCTTCCAAAACTCAATGTTAAAGCCACTCAAATTTTATAATTTCAATCAAGCCATAGTTTTCACCTTCCCTAAAACAAATATCTTCTTTATGCATGCTCCCCAACTGAACCAATATTAGTAAAAACACCTTGTTACTACCACCTAAGACCCAAGTTTATTAGGATCTAATTCCAAAGTAAAGGAAGCTAAGACATTTTAATGATTCCTATGCTAATATAAGAGGAGAGATGAATAGAAATTTAAATGAACAAAAATATTGTGAGAAATAAACAACGTACAATCAAATCATTCATCATAGATTAATGGTGTGTCTTTGGAAAACTATTTTTGGATAAACCAAAGGGTTCTAAAACTCCAAAATAATATATTAATAAGCTACAATATTAGTTATAATACATTGCAAGAAAGGATCCTTTGTAGGAGACAATACTAGCATGCAAATCTAGAGTAATACTAGTAGCATAATACGTACAAAATACATTATATACCAAATCTATCCTAAGTGTAGACACCCTAAATTCACCTTTACTTCATAATAATTTTAGAAAAATTAATTAAATAATCCATTGTTTAATTAATTATCTACTCTTCATTATTCTTAAATTTCTCATTTTTCCCCTAAGGTTAATTAATTAGATCAAATAATCCAAAAAAACTCTAGTTCATAATCAAATCAATTAATTAACACTTATTTATTTAAGTTTATTTAGGCTAATAAACCTCCCCAAATTCCTCAAACTCAACCAATTGATCAGTCTATGATTAGTTAGATGATTAAGCTAATTAAATCCTTCATTAATATTTTCTCCATTATTTAATTCCACATCATCATTAATCCTAATTAAGAAACCCATCTATATGGATTAAAATATTGACCATTTTCCTATTGCCATGTGTCCCCAATCTCCCATATGCTCCCACATGTATGCAAATGTTAACTCATCCCACTCTTTGATCACACATGTGTGAGAAAGCTAACTTTGAGGCATGTTGATCCTCCACCTCCTCCCTTGACCTTGACTCATATCCACATCAAATTATGACACATATGTGTAAAAATATCTTTAACACACATGTAAGAATGCCCATACTTTCCACATTGTATGCCTAGCTTTCCACATCATATTCCACTTGTTCATAGATTATCATTTAATCTCCCACCTTGATAAAATCATATCATTTTATCAACTTATTCCCCCTTGTAACACTTTTCACAAGGCTAATCATCCTCTCCATGAATCAAAATATTACCCATTAATTCAAATTTACATCTTGGCCTTCCATTTTCCTCATGGGAAATCCATTTAATGAGAGGCTTCCCATCACATTTCATCTTCCATACTTTTAAGATAACATGATACTATCATTTCTATGAACTAATCATCTAATCATACTCTTACGTTGTCAAAATAGTGACATGAGTACAAAGAGCATCTATAATCATCCATTGGATCATATCAAAATACTAGCAATGAAGGTATGATTGTTGTGTTATTTGTTCTTAATTTACAACTTTATTTATTATCCTTGTTGGTTTTATCTAAAATGAGTATTTACCATCTATTTAATATTTGGTTTATTATATGCTACCAATCCATTGTGTTGAGCTCATTTTAAAGGTGAATATTTTGGCAACTCTACTAGGAAATATCATTATTCCTTTTTTTAGTGGTTTTTCTTAACTTTATATTTATAGGTTTTTGCTCCCTTTTTTAGTGGTTTTAGTGTTCAATTTTTATAGGAACCTCTAGTGTAAAATTAACATTTTGATTGTGTTTGAAGATGCTAGTAGATAAACTTTGACACATATAATTTTTTATATTTTGGTCTGCAATGACTTTTTTTTTAAAGGGGTAAAAAAAGTTGAAGGATTAACAAGAGAATCTATAGAAGGAGAAGAAGCATTAGGAGGTCACAATGTTGGGTATGTGTAGGATCATGATGGGCCAAAAAGTGGCAATATGATGGGTATGTGGCTAATGACTATTTTTTTACCCTAAATTGATTAAACGAAAAGGGTTTTTAAAGGAGATTCTCAGATTTCCACCGATATAAATTATGCTTTACTTTGAATTTAATAAGTAATTATTATTCATTTTCTATTCAAATTATGACTAAAGTCGATTGATAGGCTGATTGAAAAACATCTATAGCTTTCAAACGTATCACATTTTTGAATCCAAAACATGTGTCACATTCTATGCTTTGCATACTATAAGATTAAAAAAAAAAATTGAATTTCATGAATTTTTGACCAAGTTAAGGTGGACATCACGAATTTTATATTTTTAAAATTTGTAATAAAAATTCATAATTAATTATTTACTTGGAAAAATTACAAAAAATATGCATCACATCAGGGCATGAGTCCTCTAATTATATCTAAAATCTTATAAAAAATATTTTCATTTTATTGTGGTTAGGGTGGTCAGACAAACACCTACTTCTTATTTTTTCCCTGAAATTTCAGTACCACTACATTGAAATTTCAAATTTTCACCAAATAGTTTTTTTTTTAAACAAACCCGATAGTTTAGAAACTACATTCAATTTGCTACAGATTCTATTCATACATATTTTTGAAATAATATAGATAACTTATTCAAATTTTTACGTCAAGTTGCCTAACTCTGATTTTTCTAAATTTTTTGCCACTTAATGGCCTTTTTTTCCATGATGATCCTACACATACCCTGTTATCAAAACATTCAAAACTTTCCAAAAATTAAAACTTCATAAGTGTGTAATAATTATAAGGTATATTATCTCAATCATAAAGAGTCACGAGATAGTCCAAAGTATGATCATCTAGAAATGGATGATACTAGAATCTTCATGAATCTCCCAAACATTAGTCTAAATAACTTGAGGGAAATTAATGTTCTATATGGACTATAAAGTGTTATCATCAACATAACATAAAACAAATCCTAGGGAATGATCATTATTGGTATCCCACTAGATAACTTTGAGAATCACTTGGTTGATGAACATGAAGGGTGAGATCAAGATATATAACTGGTATTCATAAAATATATTTATACAAGTATAACAAGGATGTAGTTGTAATAACTACAATACCAAACCAATTACCTATCTGAATGTAAATTTCCAAACATAATATAATAAATTATTTACCATGATAATATAATAAATAACTAGCCATAATGTATTATGATGTTAACATTCACTAACATTCCAACTCCCCTTATTACTTTGATCTTGTAAACATACCATCCAAACCTCAAGTTTCACCTAGACAAGGGACACCTAAGGCTAACAACAAAATTTGTTGATTATATAAATTTGCATTCATAAGAAGATCCCTCCTTTAAGAAACAAATCTTGAATCAAGTGGAACTCCACCAAGTTGTCTTGTGACCCTCATAAAGGTGTAGCTCTAAGTTAAATTCTCAAGTTCTCCTTTCCTTGAACTCCTAGATTACAGAAACCAAATTATTGGACATCCCTCCATAAAGTTGTCTCTTGACCCTTGTAAGGGTATAATTCTTGATCACAATCTCATGTTCTCTCTGGGAAACACCCATACTAAGCTTTACACCAAACCCCTTACCTATCTCCAAAAAACAAACTTCAAAATGTGTTTATTCTTCAAATTTGTCAGCAACAACAAGGAAAAGAAAGAAAGAAATTAAGATAATATTCTTCTTATGCAAATAATCATCTCAAAGTGAGAAGCTAACATGAGATGGAAATTCCTCCATCCTATGGTACCACCAACCTCCACAAGTGAAGGCTTACAGTACTAATGCATTATTAGCACCACTAGAAGAGTCATTAATAAAAGCTTCATCATTTGATGAATCCTCATCCTCAATGCAAGAAAAGTTTCCTATATCTAATTCATTTTTTCCTTTAAGAATATCACCGGCTCGAATTCTACAAAACTTTAATGTGTGTCCCTTTTTCTTACAATAAGAACATGCATTTTCTCTTTTATTTTTGCTTCATGAACATAGTGCTTTCTCCTATTGAAAATCATCTTTTTTTATCTTCTTTTGTCCTATTTTCTTCTATTGGAAGGGCTGAAATCATATCTTGTAAAGTTTGGGAAGTTATTTGATTGATTGTGAAAATAACATTATCATATTTTAAAGGAAATTTGTTTAACAAGATAGCTTTAGCATCATCATTGTCTATCTGGGCCTTAACTTCTACTAACTGTCTAATGAGAGACCTCAAAATACTTATATAATTTTACATTGTGATTCCATCTTCAATTTTGAACCTAAACAATTGAAGTTTTAGGGAGAATTTCACATTGAATGCCTATGCTCCAAATAGTTTATTTGAGATTATCCCAAATTTTTGTTGATGATTTATCTAAATCTATATCATGTGATTTAGAATTAGAAAGAGAAAGACCAATAATAACCTTGGCTCTATCATCTCTAATATTTCAATCCAAGAAATTAGTTGCATCTATTGACTATTTTTCCTTCCCACTCACTATTCCCCATAAATTCTTATTCATTAGTTCTATTTGAATTTTCATTCTCCAAGTATGAAAATTGAATCCAAAATAGTTTTCTAATGAAATCTCCAATAAAAAATGAAAATACCAACCTTATCACTCCAAAAATTTAAATTCAGCTTTAATAAGGAAATCCTTATATCTAAAAATTCAAAATCTCAAACTACATGTTCTAAACAAAACAAATTTGCTCACCTCGCATCCATATTTTCCTTGACTTGTCTTTCTCTTTGTGTAATCTACTCACAATGACTCAGTTTTTGCAATTACACATAAACCTTTGTTGTGATGATCTACCTTTTGAAGATCTTGAATAGTCTACCAGGATGAGGTCTAAGTAGGCCAATTTCAACCAAGAATCTCTATGTCTAATTTTAGACATCAATGTGAACCCAAGAAAATTTGAAAAAAAAAATTCACCTTCAAAAAACTTACCTACAACCTTTCACACCTTGAGATTGCATTCTAGAAAAGAAACAAATCCTTTGAATGATCTGCAGATAATCTATTGAACATAAAACAATAAATTGTGAAAGGCTCACAACAACACACAATCACCTTGTAGAATCACCTCAAATGGTTTGAGGAATTTGAATAGAGGCATAACAATCTTGTTGGTAATTGATGTTGTGTAGCTTTGGTTACTGAAGAGAATCTATTTTTAGAGGGAGTGGCTGTTACATGCTTTATGCATGTCTAACATTCAATTCTTTTTGTTTTTTGGTTATTTTTAGCTGCAGAGCATGCTCTGCATTGCTGCATCTATTAAAGTAGTTTTTATTTATATTTTGTTGTGTGTGGATTTATTTTTTATGGTATGCATCATCTGTTTTCAGATTGATCTATGTTTTGCAGATTGAATGTAATGTATTACAGAGAACAATCAATCCAGTATTAAGTTTTTCTTTGTGTAATTTTGTCTTTGGCTCATTTCTAAATTTGCATTTGGTATTAGAGAAAGTATTTTCTTTTGGGTTTAAGATCTAGTAGTTGGAATTTTTCCAAAGATTTTCATGTCAAATTCTAAGACATTCCCATTCCATAATTTGATAGAAATGACTATGATTATTGGTGCATAAAAATGATGATTTTTTTATAGGAAAATATTTGTGGGAGATTGTTGAATCAAGTTACTAGGAGCCAGCTAATTGGAATTCAATAACAACCAATGATAAAACAACCAAGAGGGAGGCCAAGAAGAAGAATGCTCAAGCCTTGTTTCACATTTAAATAGCTCTTGATAAGAGCCTATTTCTTAGAATTGCAGGAGCAAAGACAGCTGGGGATGCTTGGAAGACTCTAAAAGAAGCATACCAAGGTAGTGATCAAGTCAAAGTCATCAAGTTACAAACATTGAAGATAGACTTTGAGAATTTAAAGATGTAAGAAGCTGAAAGTGTGAGTGAATAATGTGTCAAAGTTAAAGACGTGGTCAATAAGATGGCTACACTTGGAGAAATTGTGAACAGTGAGGTTCTGATAAAAAAGGCATTATAGACTCTCACCCCAGATTGGAACCATGTAGTCATTATCATAGATGAAAGAAAAGATTTGACAGCCTTTTAGTTTGATCACTTGGTTGGATGTCTTATGTCTCAAGAAGAGAGATTGAAAGATTCATTTGGAGAAAGTGATGTGAAATCCTTTTCATCTAAATTGCACATCTCAAAGAAAGAGGATGCCAATAACAGTACCAAAAAAATGAAGGTCAAGTTAGAGACAAAAAACATAATCATGCAAAAGGAAATAGAGGTAGAGGTGGCTCAAGAGGAAGAGGCGGTTCTAGAGGACGAGGTAGAGGCAATTTTGATAAGAGAAATGTTCAATGTTACCATTGCAATAAGTATTGGCCACTTTGAAAGAGATTGCAAATTAAAAGAAGGTAAAAGTGTTAATTATGTTAAAGAAAGTGATGAAAATCCTCCAAATCATTTATTTTTATCTTACTCTAAAGGGGAAACTAGTAGTAAAGAATTTTGGTATCTATATTATGGATGCTCTAACTATATGATAGGGAATGAGAACTTGTTTTAAACAAAGGATGAGAGTTTCAAGTCCAAGATTCAGCTTGGTGATGATAATTCATTGGAGGTTGCTGCAAAAGGAGCTATGGAAGTCCACACAAAAGAAGGTATATAGAGTGTCAATGATATTTATTACAGTCCATAGTTAAAGCATAAATTTTTAAGTTTTGGACAACTATGTGAGAAGAACTATAAAGTTGTTTTTGAGAATAAGACATGTAAAATTTATGATAAGAATTAGGGCAATAGGGTTGTGATTGTTGTGCCTATGACAAAGAATAGAATGTTCCCTTTTAAATTTGGTGAACATAACAACAGCCTTGCCAATATGTCATATGAGGATATCAGTTGGTTATGGAATCTTAGGTGTGGACATTTAAATTTTCGCAATTTTAATATTTTCACCTCAAATGCATTATTTTCTAGTTTACCTAATGATGAGCCTAGTTTTTGGTCAAATTTTGGATAGAATTTATAGTCCATTTGCTGGAAGTGTCATGAACTTTAGTAGTTAAGTGTTAATATTTGCATAATGTTTCTCTCAAACCATTGACATTGGATTTAACTCTATCCCTATGAAGTTTTAATGACATTGGCATATTATGTGGATTAAATCTATATTAATTTTCCATATGGTTGATGAATGTTCTTTAAGGTGATTATAGATGTGCAATTATTATGCGTACTGAGATTGCTATGCAGGACACAATTTATGGATGCTAAGTTGAGAAAGGAAACCATCAGATGGTTATGTAGGGGAATCATTCAAAGGAGTCAACTGAAGGATGACAACAACAAATTCCCCATGAAAGTCAATTGTAACTGCCCTATATTTATGGAATTGAGCAATTGTGGGAGTTACTGAAGTGTTGAGTCCATGTTTAGGCATGCATGTCTGACTGGATTCCCTGCAAACATAACCACTCTGCCACTCTTTTCCTTGTTTTCCCTAAGTGGCATCCTCTTAGTTAGTGGAAGTCAACTACCTTGTTTAGCTGGTAGTTTAAATAAGGATTTGAATATTATTCTTGGGGGGTTCTTAGTTCTTGATTGTCATTGTTAGATGATATTGATGATGTATTAAGCATTATCCATTTTCAATACAGCCATGCTACTACTCTATTTACATATTTTTCAATGAATGAGATTATAGTCTAAATTTAAGCATATGAGTTTGTATTAGTCTTAGTGGATACTCATCCAAGGGGGGGCCCTTGGTGAGTAATACTTTCCTTAGAGTAATTAGTTTGTTTATTCTTTCTTGTTCTATACTTAGTTCAAAATTTGGCATCGACTATTCTTGCAGCCACTAGAAGTCCATTCTATGTTTGTTCCTATAGCCAAAGCAGACAAAGTAGTCCTTGTTTTCTACATAGATTTTCATTATTGTTATGCATTCTAGCTTAGTATAGTTGTTGGTTGATGTTCAACATTTGTTTTATTTATTTTCAAGCAATTTACTTTTAGTATTGTGTTTCTTAGCTGTAGAATGCAATGACTACTTGAGCCCCTAGTGCACATACAATGCTAGCTCATTTCATGTTTATGTCCCTAGGTTGACAAATTAAATGCAGCTTCATGATGAATGCGATAGCTATTCAGGTTAGATGTCCAATCTCTGAATCATGGCCATAAAGGCTTAGTTATTGAATCATATTAGGAGGCCGACATTTTTGGCCCCATTGTCAGGGATGGTGTCAAACAAGGAAGTTCTTTGGAGTCATTGGTAGTTTCTCTGCTTTAGCACTTATCTTGAGTTTTTATTAGAATACCCCTTACTTAGATGAGTAATGATCTTCTATTCTTTTTCTCATTCTTTTTGTGAGCTAGTTGATGTTGAGTTGATACCGCAACTAGTTGAGATTCCAAATCTACCCAAAAATGAAGAAGAAGAAGAACCATTTCCATTTTTATTGAAGCATATCCTAATTTGACTAGTTTTGAATCCTTCACTGAAGATCACAACAAGATTGATAACCCCTTTTCCTTGGGAATCCATCAAGAAGACATGGGTGATACCTTCTTGTTTGAGTTTGACATGCTCTACAAAACTTATGACTTTACCACCGATGCTTATAGGCTTAAGCTATTTCCTACCACTTTGAAATAAGCTACACTAGGATGGTTTATGAGTCTAGGCAAAGACACTATGGAGACTTGGGAGGACATAAAGAAAAATTTCCTTGGAAAATAAAAGGAACATTGCAAAGGGAGTGATATGAGAGGAAACAATGTCTTTAGGATGTAGAAAAAGGAAGATGAGAGCTTGGAAGATTATAGTTCAAGGTTTTTGTTTTTTTTGTAGAAATCCCCACACCCTACACTTAATGAGGAATCACAAAAGTTGCTTTTCTTGAAGGGAATCAATGAGATTTTCACTGATTCTTTGGACCTAATGATAGGAGGGGATATCACTCAAGTTCCTTGGGAAGATATCAAGAAAATATGTCAAAACTATTCCAGAGCAGCTTCAAGGAAAGGGAGAGCTTACCAATCCTCTGTGGGTAAGTCATCTAGTAGTAAAGTTTCAAGGATGGAGATTACTAATTCGTTGGAAGATTTCAAGTAAGATGTTACAAAATATATAGCTACTCAACTGGGTACACTTCAAGCCAAAGACAAACATGAGGAGGAAAAGGCAATGTTGGCAGAATACTACCCTCATTACAGAAAAAAGAAGGACTAAAAATGCAAGAAGGTAGCTAACATTGACAACAAGATTCCACCTGAAACTGAGGAAGAACAAGTCCACTTTGATGCACAAAGTATCCATGGGACCCAAGACAAGGTATGTCACTAGATCCATATCTTTTTTTGGGCCAAACCAGACAACTAGTTGCATGCAACCATCTTTTCAATCCTAGTAGTCTGCTATAATGCCTCCAACTGCTAATTCAAGCTCCAATGTACCCAAACCTACTCAGCTACCAGCTCATCCCACGCCCAACCCAAATAACAAACCACAACAAGAGCCAATATATTCTGCTAATCCAAATAAATTTCCTACATGTACTATGAGTTGAGTAACATCCATCTACATTCAGGAACTACTGTACCAACTCCTTCCACACCCATAATCGTTGACCTACCTGTGGAAGAGGAAAAGGAACATCTGAATGATCTCATTTAGCCAGCCATACCTAGAAACTCTTGAACCAGTTCTAGCCAAGAACACTACATAAGAGCCACCATTTCCTCAAAAATTGGAAGTTTCCAAGCATAAGGAAGACAAGGAAGATACAACTTTTGACATCTTGGAGCAGTTAAAACATGTATGTGTCTAGATACCCCTATTTCAGGACATAAAATATGTTCCTATATATGGAAAGGTGATCAAGGAAGCATGCCTCAAGAGGCTAGGAAGAAAGAAGGACTTGACTACAATCCATGTGATGAGACATCTCACTAACATCATGCTTGGAAAAGTGACCATTCCCCAGTACAATGATCCAGATAATCATGTAGTAGCAGTTGTTATCCACGGGATTCAAGTAAAGAGTTCCCTGAGTGATTTAGGGGAAGCAATCAATGTGATGACTATGGACATCCTATAGCAGCTAAATGTTGCAAGCAGGAGACCTACTCCTACTATCCTGCATCTTGTTGATAGTTCTAATATGAATCCTAATGATATAGTAGAAGACCTTGTGGTGATTCTAGAATCTTGGGAATATCTAGTAGACTTCATGATTTTCTCTCCTAAGGTCACCCTAGGAGTATATCCTATCATTCTTCAAAGGCCATGGTTAGCATCAATAGATTCTTTTATTGGGTATTGGTCAAGTACTATGACTATTTTTGATGACAGAAATACTAAAAATCTTGTTCTTTATCCGCTTGCTCAGCTAACCCATAATGAAGAGGATTCTCTATGGCCACATGTTGGTGAGGAAGTCGGTGAAGTTAACTCAATGGCGCAGCTCATGATGCTAGGTAGAAGTCCTTTCTTGTAGCTTCAAGATGAAGATGAAGTGTTGTCTAGTATAATCCAGAACCATTGTGAAGTTGGGGAAGCATCATCTGGTTCTGCTAATTATGTGAAAACACTCCTACTTGTTCTACCATTTCTTCTTGCAGCCACCCCACCTACGGATGAACTTCCTATAGCCACTCTTCTTGCAGCCAACCCACCTTCGGGAGAACTTCCTATAGCCACTTTGTCTATAGATAAACTTCCTACAATAAAAGGAATATTCCATACCATGCTTCCATATGAACTCAAGGTACCATGTATTAATGGAACAACCATGATAGAATTGATTATTCAAATACAAGTATCTGAAGGAGGATATTTGAATATTAATAACAAGTTAAGTGAAGAACAACAATTACAATTGGCAGACTTAACGAGGTCTCATTAGCATGAATTTGCATGGGACTATCATGATATGAAGAGACTGGATCCTAAGCTCTTCAGTCATAAGATCTACATCGGAGATGATTTCCAACCACTAGGGAAACCTCAAAAAAGAATCAACCCTACATTGAGAGAATCTGTTAAAATAGAGCTGCAGAAATTGTTAGCTACTAGATTTATCTATCCTATTTCAAACAACTAGTGGATGTCTTTATTAGTAATTGTTCCAGAGAAGGGAGGGAAGTGGCAAGTTTTTGTTGATTACAGAGAACTTAATGTTGCCACTAAGAAAGACCATTTCCCCTTGCCATTGTACACTCTCCTAACAAAAGATATTGAATTCTAATGGACATAAGACTATCACAGAGCATTTTTTGATTTAAAGGTAGTCTTGACCCATGCTCCTATTTTGGTCATGTAGCTAAATGCTTTGAATGGGATGAGAAGGATAGCTTTGCACCACACTGAAGTAGTGTAAAATCATAGGATGAGATGGCATGATAAGGAGAAGAAGTTTTAGCTAGGTGACTGGGCATTATTATATAGCTCAAAATAGTAGGACAATGCAAGAAAATTGTGGACAAGGTGGCTAGGAACATATGACATTTCTGAGGTCTTTTCTAATGGAGCTGTTCAACTCATCACCATTAACCCTGTCTGATTCAAGTTACTTGTCAGTGTTCATCATCTCATATTATATCATAAGCCAGCCTCCAAGGAAGAGTTCCTGCAACAATTCACCCAACATTCAATACATGAGCTCCCTATAGCTGAAAGCGGTGGACCTCGCGTCCCACCTTTTGGTTAAATTAAGGTACATACTTTTCATAATAAAGATTTCCACTCTAGTGGAAATCCATTTCTTCACCCATCCTCCCATTCATCCATCTGTATCACCTTTTCTCTCTCTTCCATCATTTCATTCCACCTCACTTCACTTCGCTTCACTTTCATTAATTGCTCAATTATTTCTAAAAAAGGAAAAATGGTACTTTCTCTCCACAATCTTTGTACTGCATCCTTCACACGCTCAGTTATGTAAATGGTAATTCTCATCTCTTAATTACCTTATAAGTGCATTTATTTAATCATGGAGTGTTACTATAGGTGATTACATAATATGTCAATACTTCTTGTCAATTCACCACTCCTCACATGTGTGGACACATGTCCAAATTTAGGTTGGGGGGGAATAAAAAAATGCAAATATATTTCCTATGTGTCAAATCATAATTTAGCTACATCAAAAAATTTAAGTAAGATGATTTGAAAATCTAGCTTGCATGTGTGAAGTGATGTTAACTGAGACACCAATTTTTCTCTCATTATCACCTCCTTTTTCGCCATAATTCCTTAATTTCCCTATCGTAGTCTTGAGTTATAAGAAATAAATCGTAAAAGGTAGAGACAAAGAAGGAAATTCAATCAACACTAGCAGTGAAAATTTAGTAGAAAAGGTGTTGGCTTTCAAACAAGAATTGCAAAGGAAAGGAATTTTGTAGATTGACGGTGATTTCAGACAATGGAAGGTGGCTTAATTTGGAATGAGCCCTCACTTCATGATGTTTTGTTGCAAGATGTGCAATGCCTAGAAAAATTTCAATGTTGTGGATGGATTGATTATTTAATGAAGCTAGATGGCTTTGATGAAGGTATTGCACTCAAATTCACTCAAACATTCTTTGAAGGAAAAGCCATAGTAAAAGGGTTAGAAGTTGTGGCAACTGAAGAAAGAATTGCGGAAGTTTCAGGGTTACCTGCTAATGGAGAGAATTACCCTACCTCTAGGGATGCCAGGTCAGCTAGAGTAGAATTTACAATACATGGTGACTCACCAATTAGCATAGACAAGCATGGCACAAAAAGAATGTCTCTGCCTGAACCATGCAAGTAGGAAGCCATCTACATTATAAGGTATCTCACCTATGAGGGATGTTTATCAAAGCTACATTCAATACATTTCAAGCTCTTAAGCCACATGAGGCATGAAAGGAGGATGAATGTGCCTAATGTCCTATGCAGTCTTCTCTTCATCATGGCAACCAAAAAATATAAAGGTAGGACAATTTTATTTCCCACCATTGCTTGATTAAATTTCTAGTTAAGAAATATTTGCATGGTGCTTCTAGAATGACTTGGGAAGAATTTCTTAAAGTTAATCAAAATTACCATCATGAAGATTTTTTCAATGTTGAGCATTTTCCACCTAGGGCTATACCTAAATCTCGTAGGTCTAGTAGATGATTAAGCATAGCTGAAGCCACCCCTGGTGCTTCAACTTTTGGTGATAGTTCTAGTATGAATCCCCCTGCAATAGTAGAAGGAGCCATAAACATTAGTTCCTTTGAAACAAAACATCCAAAAAAAGCAAGCTCTTCATTTGATTCTAATGATGATGTCCCCCTACAAACCCTAATAAGAACTAGGGCATGGAAGAAAGAGGCTGAAATGAGAAAAGAAAAAGAAAAATCCCAAGCATAGGCTGTAGAGAAAGAGGTGTCGAGTGCTAGGAAGTGAAAGGATGCCCCTATTCATCTTGTAGCCAAGGGAAAATGTAAGAGCACCTCTAGGAATTCAAAACCAGTTTGGCCAACTTTTTGTATGCCTTCATAGGGGAGCCCTAGGCATGATGAGACATCACATAGGGACACTAAAGCTCCAATGGAACAAGAGCATGTTGAAGAAAAAGAAGAGGATATATTTGAGAAAGCAGCAAAAGTAACACTAGAAAACCTTGCTAATATCACAGAGGAATTTGAGGATGAGCAGCGGTTCCTACAAAAAAACCAAGAATAGTAGGAGTTCCTGTAGCCATAGCAGGAAGCACAACAAGAGCTAGAGAAAAGCTAGGAATAGAAACATGAGGTCCTCCAACAAAAAGGGGGTGAAGAAATAGTACCCCCATAGTCATAGACAATTGGATAGCCGAGTTCATGTAGCAATTTTAAATTTATGGAAAGAAATAGAAAGGAGGGAGGAAAAATGGAAATAGGAAAAGAAGAAACTAAAAAAGGAAATCCAAGAGAGGGATGAGATTATTGAGGAGAAAAATGAGGAGATTGCTACTTTGAAGAAGAAAGTAGATGACATTGTGACCTTGGTGCCACAAATTCTAGAATGCAAAGCTCCTCCAAGGCTTTATGCCCTACACTTCAGAGAGAAATATGTCTCTTTCAAGTTGTCAATTTTTTTTTTAGATTTAAACCCCTCCATTGAAACTCCTACTAAATTCTTCAATGCCTATAGGATTGCTTCCTCTAAGATGAAAATTTTTCTATGTGAATTCTATTTGCACAATTACATTGTCATGTAGGATTATGTTTGGAATTCATTTCTATATGTTAGGGATATTAAGTTGAGAGTGTTTATGTCTTGGGTACAAAACGAGATTAGTTGGGCAGAATAGAACAATGTTTATAAGAAAATGGAATCTAACATTCCCTTAGCCATCAAGGCTAAGTCAAGCCACCCAAGGGATATTCACAAAGAATGGATCGGGATGCTTCTTAGACCAAGCTATGCTAACAGAATCATGCCATAGATTGAATCTATCTACACTGAGTATGAGGTCAAAGCAACAAAAAAAGAGGAGCTTGTAAGAGGATACCTGGCCCAATGATAGAATAGTTTAACAGATGAGCTGAAACAAGCTAAGCCCCATTTTATTCACAATTATGCTGCAACATTGAAGTGAATTTACAGGTATATATAGATTGGTAGAACAAAGGGAATATTTTGGCTTCCCCTGACTCTCCAGCCACCCATTCTCATGTGGCCAGTACCAAATTACAGATTCTACCAATATGATATTGCTACAGAAAGACAAAGATGGAACAAATTTGATAGATTGGGAGGATTTTATTGGGATCCAAACTCATGTACTGCAACCACTGATGTTGGACAACTTGTAGTTGCGAACTTCAAAGCTTTGACCAAACAAAAGAATAACCCTTCCACTACTAGAGGACCAGCAAGACGTTAGGTTGGGGGGGGGGGATGATAAGCCTAGTTTTTGGTCAAATTTTGGATAGAATTTATAGTCCATTTGTTGGAAATGTCATGAACTTTAGTAGTTAAGTGTTAATATTTGCATAATGTTTCCCTCAAACCATTGACATTGGGTTTAACTCTATCACTATGAAGTTTTAATGACATTGGCATATTATGTGGATTATCTATATTAATTTTTCATATGGTTTATGAATGTGCTTTAAGGTGATTATAGATGTGCAATTATTATGTGTACTAACATTACTATGTAGGACATAATTTATGGATGCTAAGTTGAGAAAGGAAACCACTAGATGGTCATGCAGGTGAATCATTCAAAGGAGTCAACTGAAAGACAACAACAATAGATTCCCCATGATAGTCAATTGTAACCACCTTGTATTTATGGCATTGAGTAATTGTGGGCATTATTGCAGCACTAAGTCCATGTTTAGGCATGCATGTCTGACCAGATTCCCTATAGACGTAACTACTCTACCACTCTTTTCCTTGTTTTCCCTAAGTGGCATCCTCTCAGTTAGTGGGAGTCGACCACCCTGTTTAGCTAGTAGTTTAAATAAGGATTTGAATCTTCTTCTTGGGGGTTCTTAGTTCTTGATTGTTTTTGTTAGATGATATTGATGATGTATTAATCATTCTTCATTTTCAATATAACCATGTTGCTACTTTTTCTACATGGTTTTCAATGAATGAGATGATAGTCTGAATTTAAGCATTTGAGTTTGTATTAGTCATACTGGATACTCTTCCAAGGGAGGCCACTTGGTGAGTAATCCTTTCCTTAGAGTAATTAGTTTAGTTATTATTTCATGTTCTATACTTAGTTCAAAATATGGCATTGATTTTTCCTGTAGCCACTAGAAGTCCATTCTGTGTCTATTCTTGTAGCCAAAGTAGACAAAGTAGTCCCTATTTGCCACATATATTTCCATTCTTGTTATGCATTCTAGCTTAGTATAGTTGTTCATTGATGTTTAGCATTTGCTTTATTTCCTTTCAAGCAATTTACTTTTAGTATTGTGTTTCTTAGTTGTAGAATGCAATGACTCCTTGAGCCCCTAGTGCACATACAGTGTTGGCCCATTTCAAGATTACATCCTTAGGTTGAAAAGTTAAATGCACCTTTGTGATGAATGAGATTGCTATTCAGGTTAGCTATCAAATCTCTAAAACATGGTTGTAAAGGATTAGTTATTGAATCATTATAGGAGGCTGACACCTAAGGTTGAAGACCACAAGGAGGTTTGTGAAGGATGTGCTAAAGGAAAGCACACAAGGGATAAATTTTCAAAAGGAAATGCATGGAGGGCCCATCATCCCCTTCAACTTGTTCATTTTGATATTTGTGGTCCTATGCAAACAAAGAGTTTGGGTAATTCATCATATTTTATCACTTTTATAGATGATTACTCACAAAAATGTTGGGTGTATTTTTTGAAGGCCAAAGATGAAGCCCTTGATACATTCAAGAGGTTTAAAGCACTTGTGGAAAATAAGAAAGCGTGCAAAATCAAATGTTTAAGGACTGATCATGGAGGAGAATTTCTTGAAAATCCTTTCAATATTATTGTGATATGAATGGAATCAGGAGGAAATTCACCATTGCATACACACTTCAACAGAATGGAGTAGCTAAAAGAAAAAACCTAATAGTGGTAGAAATGGCAAGGAGCATGTTACAAACCAAGGGATTAAACAATTCTTTTTGGGGTGAAGTAGTTTCTACATTAGTGTACATTCTCAATCAAATTCCCACCAGTACATTTGAGAAGATGAATCCTTCTGAAGCATGGTATGAGAAAAGACCTGAAGCTAATAATTTCAAAGTTTTTGGTTGTTTGGCTTATGTCCATGTACCTGATCAAAATAAACAAAAGTTAGATGCAAAAAGTGAGTCATGTATTTTTGTTGGATATAATGAGGAAAGTAAGGCTTATAGATTTTATAATCCTCTCACTAATAGGTTTATTATGTTAAGAGATGTGATTTTTGATGAAGGGGGAGTTTATGGTCATCAAAAAGGCCATATGGAAAAGTCAAAATCTATTTTAAATGATATTATTGTTGATAATATTGATCACGAGAAGCCCATTTTTGTTCCAAGTCCTACAAATCCATCGAGTAGCCCCTCCTCTAGTTGTTCAATTCCAATTACAAGTCCAAATTCAACTCCAAGTTCTAGAAGGAAGGTAAGAAATTTGAGAGATATTTATCAAAGGAGTGCAAATCAAGCACATGAAGAAAATCCAATAGGTGAGACAGTTAACTTTCTTTATTTACCAAGGCTGATTTTGAACCATCATGTTTTGAAGAAGCATATACTAATGAGGTTTGGATGCAAGCAATGAAAGAAGAGATGCATTCCATTCACAAGAATGACACTTGGGAGCTTACAAAGCTTCCACATTATGAGAAGAATATGAGTGCCATCAAGCTAGCAAAGAATCTGGTTCATCACAATAGGACAAAGCATTTTGATCCAAAATATTATTTTATTTGTGATTTGGTTCAGAAGAAAGAAGTGGAATTGAAGTAAATAAAAACTCAAGAACAACTTGCAGACATCTTCACAAAGGTAGTTACAAAGATTAAGTTTTTGATGCTTTGAGACTATATTGTGAGCCCATTCAGCACCAAGGGGAGTATGTTGGTAATTGATGATGTGTAGCTTCGGTTACTAAAGAGAATCTATTTTTAGAGGGAGTGGTTGTTGCATGCTTTATGCATGTCCAACATTCAATTATTTTCGTTATTTTGGTTATTTTTAGCTACAAGGCATGCTTTGCACCATTGCATGTGTTAGAGTAGTTTTTATTTATATTTTGATGTGTGTGGCTTTATTTTTATGGTATGCATCCTCTGTTTTTAGAGTGATCTATATTTTTCATATTGAATGTAATGTATTGCAGAGAACAATCAATCTAGTATTAAGTTTTTCTTTATGTAATTTTGTCATTGGCTCATTTCTAAATCTACAAATCTTCTCCTAACATGACTACAAATTAATATCACAAAAATTTCTACCTCCATCAATGATGACAGTGTCTCCTCCACTAAATCACTTATTTACAGGAATTTGGTCACTCAAAACATGCTCCACATCAACCAATTGCTTTGGTTTCCCTCATATACCCATTTAACAAGACATGCCAGTCTGATCTCTCTTTACATGGTAGCGTTTTCATTCTTCAAGAAGGAACACAAGCATTTAAAAAACTAACATGCAACAAATGAAAGTAAAGAAACTTGCATGCACCCACACTTCTATTGCACAAGGATACTATTGGGAAAAGGAACCCAACTGCAGTGGGTAAAGAAAGAAAACATAAACAAAATGGAGACAACAAGATGAGGAGGCAAAATAATATATTCGATTTTCTATTTCATTCACATAAATATTACATTGAAAATTTTTACATAGAAAAACTTAGAGCTTAAAGCTCTATATTCACTTCATACAAAAAATGCACAGATTCTAGCACATTGGAGCTTTCTGTAATGATGTTGCGTGCTGGAGATAATCTGGAGCACTGGAGCACTACTCTTTCAATGTCTCCTGCTGCTATAGCATCTCTTGAATATTCCCTTCTATCTTGTTCTATTGAACATTCCTCCTTGTTTTCTACTAAAACTGACTATCTACATCTCTAAATAAATATTCTATTCTTTTGTCTTTTGTTTGCTTTCAAAAAACTTGCACCCAATTCAAATTCACCTACCTGAATTAAATTCACTGCCAGCAACATTAACTAGCCAGCAAGGTTGTCAATAATGGCAATGGGGGAACAATCCAAATTGGATTTCATCTAATGGTGCATTAAATGCACTTTCCTGTTGCTGCTCAGGATTAAATATTCCAACACTCCCCCTTAATCCTAAGCCATTATGCTTTTCATCATCATTTAAAAATTTTGGAGCAAATTTTTCAAAGCAAGGATTATGGAGCATCGGTTCCTTCTTTTTATCACTCTACGAAACTTTCAGAGCAATGGACCAAAAGTTCCAGAGCACCGGTGCAAAGTTTCTGGAGCAAACTTGTGTGCATCTATTCTACATTTTGGAACTGTCTTCTGAAGTTCTGAAGCATCTACTCTTTTCTGAGTTTTCCAGAACTAAAGTTCTAGATCATTTGCGCTTTTCTGTGTTTTCCAAAACCAAAGTTCCAGAGCATTCCTGAATACCAAGCCTATTCCTTAGGTGTTCAAAGGATTCTTTTGACAATGCCTTTGTGAAAATATCAATGAGCTATTGCTTAGATCTACAATAATAAAGTTGAATCTCTCCATGCTCCACCAACTCCCTTATGAAATGGTAGTAGATTTTGATGTCTTGCTTCATCCATGAAAGACGAGATTCTTAGTCAATGCAATAGAAGATACATTGTCACAAAATATGGTTGTACCATCTTCTTGCTGCTCATTCAAATCTGCAAGGATTCTTCTAAGCCAAATAGCTTGACATGCTACTGCATTTGCTGCTATGTACTCCACTTTGGCTGTGGAGAGAGAAACTATGGGTTGCTTCTTTGATGCCAATGATATTGCTCCTGAACCCATGTGGAACAAATATCTCGATGTGCTCTTCCTATCATCTACATTTCTTGCCCAATCACTGTTTGTGTACCCAACTAGCTGAAACTCATTAGAGGCAATATACATGATGCCATAGCCTTTCGTGCCATTGAAATACCTTAGAATTCTTTTTCCTGCTTGCCAATGTGTGTCCTTAGGTTTCTCCATGAACCTAAAAATTAGGCTTACCACGTACATCAAATCAGGTCTTGTTACTGTCAAATACATGAGGCTTCCAACCATGCTCTTGTAGAGGGTTAGGTTAACATCACTGCTGCTGTCCTCTTTGCTTAATTTTAGACCTGTAGCTATTGGGGTTGGGGCTGGTTTGTTGTCCAACATTCTAAATCTCTTCAAGATTTTTTTAGCATAACTTGTTTGTGAAATAAAGATGCCATGATTTTTTTGTTGGACCTCTATGCCTAGAAAATATTTAGCAAACCTAGGTCTATCATTTCAAACTCATTTTTCATTTCCTCTTTGAAATCAAAAATGAAAATATTACTATTTCTTGTGAAAATTAAATCATCTACATACAAAATAGTAATAAGAATCTCACCATTGGTTGCCTTGATGTAGAGTGTGGGCTCACTATGGCTTTTGCTAAAGCCATTGCTCAGAAGGTACAAATAAATTCTATTGTACCATTCCCATGGTGCTTATTTCAGCCTGTAAAGAGCTTTCCAGAGCTTGTAGACCTTGTCTTCTTTCCCTGGCACTTCATAGCCAGGAATTTACTCCGCATACACCTCTTCTTTTAGCACCATTCAAGAAGGTTGATTTCACGTCCATTTGAAATACTTTCCATTCATGTTGGGCTGCAATTGTTAGGACTTCCCGCACTATTTCTAGCCTTGCAACTAGTGCATGTGTCTCATCATAATCTCTTTCAGGCTGTTGTTTGTATCCTTTAACAACCAGTTGTGCTTTATGCCTTTCAACCTTACCATTAGTAGTGCATTTGGTCTTATAGACCCATGACTAATTTCCCTTTGGGTAAATCAGTGAGCTCCCATGTTTCGTTCCTCACTATAGTGTCTAGCTCTTCATCCATGGCCTTACACCATTTTTCTTCTTTCATGGCTTCTTCAAAATACATTGGATCACTATAAGAAAACATAGAAAAATCTGAATTCTCATCAAATTCATCATACCTTGTGTTGTCATAAATTTCCCTCACGCTTCTAGTCTTCCATGGCATCAATGATGCAAGCATAGGGTCAGAATTTCTGGAGCTGCTTGAATGTTGGACTAATGAAGAAAAATATTGTTATAAGTGAGCAACCTCCCTGTTGAATGTTTCTAAAGCATCTTCCCTGTTGGGAATTTTTGGAGCTGTTGCTACTATTTTCTGAACTTTTACCTTGTTGTAAGGTTTTGGCGCATCTTCCTTCTACAACTTCTTCATCTTCAAAGGGTACTGAGACTAAAATACCCATATTGTTATCAATTGTTCCATCCCATGACTCATTTTCAATGAATTCAGTGTCTTTGCTGATCACCACTTTCTTGGTGATGGGATTGTATAATATGTAGGCTTTTGATTCTTCACTATAGCCTATGAAAATGCATTTTTCACCTTTGTCATCAAATTTCTACCTTTTCTCTTTTGGCATGAGTGCATATGCCACGCATCCAAATATTCTCAAAGGCTCAACACTCCATTTGCATTTCATCCACACCTCTTGTGGGATCCTATCATGAACGGCCTTTGTGGGGCACCTATTCAAAATGTAGACCATTGTTGCTACAACATCACCCCAATACTCATTAGACAAACCTTTTTCCTTCAACATGCTTACTGCCATCTCTATGATGGTTCTATTCTTCCTTTCAGCCACTCCATTTTGTTGTGGATTATACCGGGCTATGAGTTGTCTTTGAATACCATGAGACTTGCAAAAATTCATAAACTCTTGAGAGATATACTCTCCCCCTATGTTCGTTCTGAGGACTTTGATATAGTGGCCAATTTTCTTTTTAGCCAAGGCCTTAAACTCTTTGAAATTTTCAAATGCAACTGATTTATTCTTCAAAAGATACACCCAAATTTTCTTGCTATAGTCATCTATGAGTGTCATGAAATAAAAATTTCCTCCTAAGGTTGGGGTCTTCATGGTACCACACCAATCTGAATGCACCAACTCTAATGGTGCTCTAGCTCTCCTAGAATGCCCTGATTGAAAAGGTTGCCTATGTTGTTTACCTAGGATGCATTCTTCACACTTTCCATAAGCTCTACAATTGTTGGTAGGCCCCTAACCATATATTTTTTAGCTAAAATATTTAAACTAGAATTTACCTTAGATGCCCATACCTCAAATTCCAAATCTTGGATGGGTCTTGGATGGAATGTCTTGAAGGTTGACTATTGCAAGCCTATTGTTTGTGCTGAGATTTGTATTTTGATGGGAAACATTCAGTTCTTTGTCATTTGAACTGCTGCCATAACTTTCTTTCTTCCATCTCTGTCATAGATGATGCATTCCCCTTTTTGCATTAGCACTCTATATCCATTTTGGACCATTTGTCCAATTCTCAAGAGATTGTGTTTCATTCCTGGGGCATAGAAGACATCATGAAGTTGTCTTTCTTCACCATGCTTGGTTTGTAAGCTTACAATGCCTTTTCCCATGACTGGAACTTTCTCATTGTTTCCCATTTTGATTTTAGACTTAATGTTGTGATCAATGGAGGAAAATATTTTTTTGTTACCACTCATGTGGTTGCTACAACCGCTATCCAAGTACCAAACATCAGTGTTTCCATGTTTTGCAAGATTGCATGCAATGAACACTTGTGAATTTTTTTCATTTTCAACCTTGTTCTCCTTTGCCACATTTGCATTTTGACTCCCTTGGTCATGTTGTTTCTTCATACATTCACTTGCATAGTGACCATACTTGTGACAATAGTAACACTACACATTGCTCTTATCAAATATCTGATTCGAGCTGCTATTTTTCTTTGTATTTTGAAAGTTTGATAGGGAGGTGTTGGTCTCCTCCTAACTATTTGAGCCTCCTCTTTTGGAGTTTCTTCTACCTCTTCCTCTTTGACCTCTTCCTCTGCCATTTCTTCCTCTTCCCCTACCTCTCACATTAGCTTGTACTTTAAAGGATTGTTCCTAGGAAGAATTTGTAGACCTATTTAGGCACTACTCATGGGTTTGAAGTGAACCCATTAACTCATCAACTAATAATGTTGAGAGGTCCTTTGCCTCTTCTGTGGCAATAACCACCGAGTCAAAATGTGTGGGTAAACTTCTGAGAATATTCTCCACAATCTTCTGCTCTTCCATAGTTTCTCCATTTATCCTCAATTGGTTAATCAAGGTGGAATCCATTGTATGAAAATATAAAGTGGACTCATTGTCCTTCATCTGCATGGTCTCAAATTCTCTCCTTTGGAGCTGGAGTTTCATTGACCTGACTTTCTCAGTCCCTTTGCAAGTGGTTTGAATTATTTTCCATGCTTCTTTTGCATAATTAGCTACTGCTATTCGAGGAAAGATAGCCTTTGTCAAGGCTGCCTCAATCAAACTGAGGGTTTTCACATCATTCTTCCTTGTTTCCTTCAACTAGTTCTTTTGAGCATTGTTGAATGTTGCAAATGCATTTGTGTTAGTCACATCTGTGAACCCATTTGCAACCAACTCCAACATATCATTTGCTACTAAAATGGTTTTCATTTTCTTTTCCCAGACATAACTTTTTCCATCAAATATAGGTGCATGCTGCCAACTCCTATTATCTCCTCCAACCATTTTGCTAAATGAGGGAAAAAATACAAATACCCAAATAAAATGTAAGACTTTTCTTCACTGCCCAAACAAAATAGGGCTTTCCCAAATACCTAGAAACTAAAGTTCTATCATAGCACCCCTAGGAACAAAGCTAAGGCTTTAAAAACTAAATTCCTAGAAAACTTAGGGCTATGATACCAAACTATTGGGAAAAAGAACCCAACTACAATGGGCAAAGAAAGAAAACATAGACAAAATGGAGACAACAAGATGAGGAGGAAAAATAATATATTCAATTTTCTATTTCATTCACAAAAAGATTACATTCAAAATGTTTACATACAAAAAATTAGATCTTAAAGCTCTGTATTCACTTCATACAAAAATTGCGCATATTCCAGATGGTGCACTAGAGCTTTATGTGCTAATGCTATGTGTTGGAGTTATTCCAGAGCACTAGAGCAATGATTTTTTAATGTCTTCTACTGCTGCAGAATCTCATAAACATTCCCTTCTATCTTGTTTTGTTGAACATTCCTCCTTGTTTGTTGCTAAAACTGACTATCTACATCTTTGAATAAACATTCTATTCTTTTGTCTTTTGTTGCCTTTCCAAATACTGGTGACCAATTCAAATTCACCTACCTAAATTAAACTCACTACCAACAACATTAACTGGCTAGAAAGATTTTCAAACACGGCAAGGGGGGAACAATCCAAATTTGATTTCATCTGATGGTGCATCAAATGCACTTTCCCATTAGTGCTCAAGATTAAATATTCCAACATATACTAATCATTTGTTGCTTTCATCTGTGTAGATGTCTAATACCATAAAAAAGACAATATATTATCTCTAAACCATACTACAAAATTTCACATCAGGTTCTCTACATTCTTTTTTAAAATAAACACAACTATTTTCCTCACAATTTCACCTCTGCGGCTGCATTTCTTATAGCAGTCTTCATTCTTCTTGCATTGCTTACACCACACTTCATTCTTCTTATTCCATCATACAAACTTCAATGTCTAGAAATGAGAAAAAAATCAATGTCATTTGCTTCAATATAATTCAAAGCCATTGCCACCTCTATCACAAGCATAAGATCACATCACTCTGATACCATATGAAGGGTGAGATCAAGATATATAATTGATATTCATTAAATATATTTATACTAGTATAAAATCCTGCAGTTGTAATAACTACAATACCAAACCAACTTCCATCTACAATGTAAACTACCAACCATAATATAATAAACCGCCATCCATAATGTAATATGACACTAACATTCGCTAATAGAACAATCCCATAGAGATTGGGAAAATGTGAAACCAATGAAAATGCTTCAAGATACTCTCTTCATTACTTATAGGTAGTTCCTGCTTTATAAGATGAATATAGAAGGATGAATTGAAAAAACCATTATGAACTAGTTTTTTCACTTTCAATTGAGAAAGAGATCCCTAAGTTCTTATTTCTTAACACCTATATTTAGTGCTAACCCTAAGTTCTTAGTAATAGCATTATTTTTAAGTGATTAGTTATTAGCTTAGAACTAAGCCTAACTACTTGGTACTTAGCTTTAGTGCTAACCAAAAATAAGGCCCAAAACATATTTTGGCAAAAAATAAACCAAAATATGCACCACAAAAATATCCTACCCCCACAAATAAGACTATAGATTGGTAATACCTAGAAAAATAAATATTTCAAGGGACATAGGAAATGGGTGCCAAAAATGTATAGAAATTGGATCTAAGGATATCGAGGGTATTGTATAAAATAATATTTTTGAATTAATATCTAAAAATGTGAAATTATCTTATCAATCTATAAAAAATGGAATATTCTTATACATATGCCAAGAAAATACAAATCATATAGGCGACTAGAAAGGAACCCACTAGTGACTATAATGAAACCCTCTCAAGATCATAACTAATCCATGTTAATATTTGGACATGTTAGACTCAATCACAAGATTAGATCTAGATCAAGATGCACCTAACAAAAAGCTTTGTGAGAACTTCTACACAAATGAAGAAGGGGATTTTATGTTCAAAGCACTAATACCATGTTGAATTCACCTCAATAATTCATAGGAATTGGAATAATACATCAAATAAACATTCAGGAGAAGTGGGTGCATTGTCGGGAAAAGCAGGATTTTGAATCTTTGAGCAATGGAGCAGGTCAAGGATTTGCAAGCTCTGAGGATTCACAGGAAGTTTTGGTGCATGTTCTAAGCAGAAAGAAAGGTAAGGAGGATTCAAAGGAGAATGATACCAGAAGAAATATTTTGGTGGACTCAGGAGGGAATGATGTCCTGGCTGCTAACCTTGTTGGGAATATCAAAGGACAAGAGGTTGAAAAGACCAAATTTATGGTGGGGGCCGTTGGTGGGGAAGGCACCAAATGCAAACCATGGTCTTCTCTATTTGGAGTTAAACCTAATGGTAAATCGGTATTGCCAAGAAGTTTTTAATGATACATTTGAGGAGTTGAGTCAAATTTGAATGTTCTCTAGTGAGAAATTGACCCAGTTTAGTACATTCGGGTTGATGGATACTCTTCCACTGGATCAAAAGGGTATTCCAAAGAAAGATTGGGAGTCAGGAAAAGAAATGGATAGCCAAGAAGAAACGGAAAAAGATGATGTCAACTCTCATAATATTAAAAATAAGAAGAAAAAAAAACAACAGAATACCCCAAGTGGAGTCACTACTAGAACCAGAGCTAAGGTAGACTATGGAGCCAAAAAGAGCAACCAAGGAAGAAAAACAACAAAAAGGCTAAGAGAGCATGGTAGTTTTCAGGATATAGTGGATGGTATTCAGAAGACCATTCTTGAGATTTGTAATCTCCAATCTCCTGATAAGATATGAAGATTATGTCATGGAACATAAGGGGGTTGAATAACCTCCATAAGCAAGATGTGTTGCATAATTTTGTTAGGGATCATAATCCTGACATTATAATTATCCAAGAAACAAAAATTCCAAAAGAAAAGGTGGAAAGGATTAAGATGTATAAGTATTGTGGAGTCCATTGTAACAGTTTTGAAGGTTCCTCAGAGGGAATCACTACCTTTTGGAATTAGAGTTTCATCAAAGGGGAACCTTTGCTCGAGAGCCCAAATCATGTGGGTACCATATTTACCCATATTAGAGATACTTTTTGTTGGATTTAGTCAAATATCTATGCTCCTAATGGTAAAGGGGCCAGAAAGTCCTTTTGGTTTGAGTTGGTTTCCTTTTGTAGGATATTCACTAACGAATCTTTGGTTGTGATGGGGGATTGTAATAACCCTCTTCAAGAAAGCGGGAAGTATGGAGGATGTCAGGTTAATTTGGAAAGTAGAACTGACCTCATGGACTTCATTAATAACTAGGCGTTGATCAATCTGGATCTACAAGGAGTCGCCTATACTTGGTCAACTAGTAGAGTTGGTAAGGAGCTGATTCAAGTAATATTAGACATAACGTTAATTTCTGGTCAATGGTTTATAAATTATTTATGTTCTTTAAAGGCTCTCTCCAGGGTGGGTTCTGATAATTTTTCGATTAGTTTTGTGGCAGACCCTATAATGGTCAAGAGGAAGTTCCCTTTTAGATTCAAGCATATGTGGCTTTCACATCCTCAACTTTTGATGAGGTCAGAATTTGGTGGAATATCACAGTCTCTAGGACTACTATGTTCAAGGTGGCAAAGAAACTGAGCGAAGTCAAATTCAAAATTAGAAGGTGGAATAAAGAAATATTTGGTAACATTTTTGGTATCAAGTCTGAATTAAAACTTGATTTGATGGAGATACAAGAAAAAATCTAGCGGAAATGTTATATTGTGGACAATAGGGTGAAAAAAGATGAAATGCTTGTGAAGATGCATGATATAATAGCCAAAGAGGAGGTTTTCTGGAGAAGGAATCTAGGGTTCTGTGGCTCACTGCTGGAGACAAAAACACTAGATGTTTTCACTTTTCTACTTCAAAACATAGGGCCACGAATAGAATTTATCATATTGACTACAATGGTAGCCATTTTGAGAAGGAAGACGATATTAGAAGATAAGTCATCCTTTGCTTCAGTAATCTCCTTTTGGTGAATGATAGAGTCAATCATGAAGAGCAAGAGTACCTCTTAGAGGCCATTACTAAACTTATTAGAGAAGATGATAACAAACTGATTGTTGCTATTCCTTCAAGGGAATAAATTAAGAAAGTGATTTTCTCTTTTGAAAGGAACAAGGCCCCTGGCCTTGACGGGTTTCCTATGTTCTTCTTTCAGTGGTTCTAGGAGATTGTTGAAGATGATGTGGTGAATGTGGTTAAAGATTTCTTTGGATCAAGGAGTCTTCTTGAAGACACACAAAATTGGCATAATACATTCAATTAGGTCATATTCATACATTCAACAAATAAATCAAGTTTATTTGTCAATCTCCTAAAGTCATCAGTTTAAATTAAATAAATCAACTTGATCCTAACATCACCCTCCTTGATTAAATAAATCAATCATTTATTTAATTAAGTCTGAAATCACCTTTCATCCCTTTTTGATTTAAATAAATCAAAATATCAAGTCAAATAAGTCAAAAGCATCTAATCATCACCTAAGCTAATCTAATCTTGATTAACCTAACCTAACCACCCATCACATCCTCTAGCATTTCCCACTTGCACCAATAAATCATTTTAATTCATTTATAAAATCAACATTTTCCATCAACATGGAATCTTTGAGGAATATTCCCTCAAGTTTGAATTCAAAAGCAAGTTGAAATGTACATCCAACAAGGCATTTAATAGGTCTTACATGTCCCTTGCAAATGTCAAACTCAACATTAACTCTCAAATTCAAATTTGAATCTACCCCTCTTGGGAACATTGGCCAAAACTTGCACATTCCTCAACCTATGACAAGTTGACAAGTGGCCTCATCTCATTGGTCCAATCTTTATCCCACATTACTCTATTTTGAGCTCTCTTCCAATTTGAAAATCTATAAATGAAAGGGTTGATTCTTCATCAAATCATCTACAAAGCTTATGCAAAGTCACTCTCTTCATTTGAGAACTGATTTTTTCCATTGCATCATCATCATTGGCGTTATCAAGGGTTGGGAAAAGGGCTACTTTCCACAATAGCACCAATCAAATATGAGATAAAAATTTTATCATGTTCTTATATGCTTGCAATTAGTTATTTGGTTCTATTTAGTTTTGCATATTTTAGCATGGTTAAGTATTTCATAAGGATGTTTAATCTAATGTGTTTCAAATGACTAGCATGATGATATTATGTTAAGATTGTTAACCATTTGCAGATTCGGCATCCACACTCCTAAAGGAACTTAATGCCACTTTCCTAGTCCTTATTCCCAAGAGACCAAGAGCTGCAGAGTTTGAAGCATTTAGGCCAATAAGTCTTTGTAATTCCTTCTATAAGATTATATCTAAGGTGCTAACTTCTAGGCTCCTCATTATTTTACCCTCCCTAATTTCCCCTTAGCAAAATGGCTTCATCCGTAGCTGGTAGATCCTCAACTTTGTTATTTCTTTCCATGAGAATATTCACTCTCTTGTGGAATCTAAAACTAAAGGTTTTGTCCTAAAACTAGACATTTCAAAAGCTTATGATCAGGTGGAATGGGAATTTTTACTCAAAATCATGAGGATGTTTGGCTTTAGTAATAGAGTCCTTCAAATGGTTGGTCAGCTCATCTCTACTGCTTCCATTTCTATCATGGCGAACAGGTCTCCCTCATAGTTTTTTAAGAACTCGAGGGGTTTAAGACAAGGTGATCCTATATCCCCTATATTATTCACTATTTTTGTAGAATTCCTTTGGAGAAACTTGAAAATATTGGTAGATCAGGGAACTTTAGCTGGTCTAAGGCCCTCTTCCAACAATCTTATTTGTTCCCACCAATAGTTCATTGATGATACCATGTTGATGGGGAGATCTACTATGACTGAAGCAAGGAATCTATTTTTTTTTTGGATGAGTATGAGAGGGCTTTTGGTCAAATGATTAACATACAAAAAAGCTCTATCTTCTTCTTCAACACCCTTGAACCCAGACATACTAAGATTGCTAGAATTCTTGGGTGCAGAATTGAGTCCCTGCCTTCTATTTATCTTAGCTTGCTTCTATGCCTCAAGCCCCCTGAATCCTTTTGGAGTTCATTGGTGGATAGGTTCAGAAAAAATATTGCTAGATGGAAAGGAGCACTTTTTAGTCAAGTAGGTAAAATCCAGCTCTCAAAGCCACTCTTCAGAACCTTCCAATATATGCTTTAAGTGTTTTTAATATCCCTAACAAATTTGCAGATGTTATTGAAAAAATTAAAAAACAATTTCTTTGGTCGGGTGTTGAAGAAAGAAAAAGAATGCCTTTCATTGGTTGGGACTTTGTTTGTAGACCTAAACAACTGTGAGGCCCGGGCTTAAGAAAAATGAGAATGATGAACAAGGCACTCCTTGCTAAGTAAATTTGGCATGTTTTCTCATCTAATGGAGAATGGAATAATATTTTAAAGATAAAATACATGGCTAATTCTAGATCCCTTAAGGCTCTGCTGGATTCTCCTAACTTACCCCTTGGATCGGCCTACTCGAATGATATGATTAGAGGGAGAAAGATTATTGATTTAAGAGTTGGGTGGAGCATAATAAGTGGTAATCAAGCTAGATTCTGGGAAGATGGTTATTGAAGGGTCCTTTAATTTCTGACGATAGGTTTAATAGATGGGCTAATACCTGAAAAGTAGGTTTTGGATCACATGTCATGAATTATTCGAGAAATGGGGGCTGGGTGAATTTTCTCTAGTTTAGCCTCGATCTTGCCTCGATTCAATCTGCTTTGATGGCTGTCAAGATGAGATTGAATCAACAAGAGGATCTTTTAGTTTGGACTTCTAACACTTCGAGTATCTACTCTATCTCTTCATCTATCTCTTTGTTGTCCCTTTCTTAGGCCCCTCAACCCTTTTGGGCTAAAGCTTGGATTAAACATCTAACTCCCAAAGTTAACATATTTTTTTGGATCCTTCTTCAGAATAAAGTCCTCACTGTTGACAATCTCTACAAGCGTGGTTTCTAGATCCCTAACCGATGTTATCTAAGAAAAGAAGAGTCAGAATCTGCTAACCACTTGTTTCTTCATTATCCATATGTGGTGGTTGTCTAAGGAAGGTTTATGAATCTCTAGAATTTAATGTGGTTTTTTCCAAGTTCCATTGAAGACCTTTTTATCTAGTGGAATGTTCCTTCAATGAATCCTTCTATTTGAAGATTATGGTCTTTTACTTTCCCTTATATAGCTTGGGGTGTGTGGAAGGAACGTAATAATAGGATCTTTAGGGAAAATGAATCATTGGAAAACACTATGTATGAGAAGACTTTCAGATTAATTGTGGAAAACTTCAATATCATCCCTCTTCAAGAGAATTTGATGGAGGTTGTGGTTTGTTCGACCTATGATATTAAGATGGCTAAGGATTGGAACATTAAATTTTATGCTTCAAAGGCCTCTAAACCACCCAAAAGGACCGTGAAGGAGTGTGCTAGTGTCTTCCACCTAGAGGTTGGATAAAAGCCAACTTTGACAGGGTAGCTAAGGGTAACCCGGGTTTGGCTGGAAGTGGAGCAGTGATAAGGGACTATAATGGTAATTTTGTTGCAGTTATGGCTATCTCCTTAGGAATCCAATCTAACCATGTAGCTGAAGCCATTGGGGCTTTTCAGGTTATTGACCTTGCTAGTAGAATGAATGTTAAAAATATTTGGTTAGAGGGTGATTCTAAGAACATCATTGAATGCATCCTAGGAAAATCCCCTCCCTAATGGACCATTAAGTGTTGGATTGATAATGATAGGGAACTCTTATCTAAATTTGATAAAGTGAGAGTTTCGCATGCCTTTAGGGAAGCCAATGGAGTTTTCGACTTCTTTTCCAACGAGGGGGCTAAACAAAAAGGGTATAATACATGGCAGAACCTTAATGAGTTAGGAGCTGACATAAGGGCCCTAATTGAGTATGATATTACTCATGGAAAAGCAACTGCATTTCTTAATAATGAAGGAGAATAAATCCAAGTACAAAGTTATCATTAGATTTGATGGGGTCGTGGTTATGAACTCTACAGGTTGTATGGAGAATAAGGTGAAGAATAGAGCTATCATTAGATTTGATGGGGCCACAATTATTAACTCTATAGGTTGTATTATTTGGCACGTATTTGTTGTGCCCTTAGCACACACGCCCCATTCGAAACGGGGACCCTCTTTTCTTTCGCTTTGTCGGACCTTTCGGGGCTGCCTCGTTTTGTGTGCCCCTCTTTTTTGATGTTCCGCATGGTCGATATCGCTCCAAGGTTTCATTCTAAATCAACCATGCTTTCCCTTTTGGTTTTTTGCTGCCCTCCGGGGCCTCGTAGGTTCCTTTGGCATTTTGGGCTTTGGGCGGCTCCGAACCCTTCCGGGCCCGAGCCTCCGGAGTTCCCCTTTTGGGACTCCCCTTCGCAATTACCGTCCTATGCGGCGTTCTCTGGGCACCTTTCCGCTCCGCGGGGCCCGCCCTGCCGTTTTCCGTTTGAAATTCCCCGAAGTTTTGCCGGGCGGCGCTTGCCCATCCGGGCCCCGGACCCCGGAAATCCGCTTCCAGACTTCCGTCCCGGGATCGCCGTCTGCGACGGCGACTCTCCGGCGGCCGCCCGCCCCTCAAGCCCTGGGATGATGCTCGCCTCCGCCGTCACCCGGGCGGGGCGAAGATGTCTTCGGCGGTGAACTCCCAACGGCTCCACGCCCTCCAGGCCCCGAGCATCCCGTCGCCGCCGTCGCCCAATCAACGCAAAATCTCGCAGCGGCCGTCGCCTCGCGTCCCTTCGGCCTCCGGGTCCCGAAATCTTTGCAGCCACCGACGACTCAATTTGAATTTCACCAACTTTTTGGCGCGGTCGTACCAGCGTTTATTGTAGCATTAATGACGCCTGGAGTATATAATGCCCAAACTCGCTGGTCATTTTTCATTGTTCGAATTGAAGTGAATTGGAGCAGCGATCAACTGGAGCTCACTGCCTTCTGCAACGTCTCGATTGTCACCATCAAATTCACTTTGACGATCCCCGGTAGACTTCACGCCTCACAATTTAGCATATCCGAGGTAGGCCGTCCCCGTGTGCCCTCCCATCTTTTTTTGTCATTTCGGGGGATTTAAGTAATTGAACAATTAATTAAATTGGCATAAAATTGAAGAACGTCAAATCGCGCCCATAACCCATGTCTTGGAAATTATGGAAACCTTTCGGAGTTGCCCTTGCCGCCGATTCGGAACTTTTCGATCGCGCGGCCGTTCTATGCGCAGGGCAATCCGTCCTCCCGGGTCTGAACCCCGTCTTCGCCGTCAAAACTCAAAATCCAAACCCTCACCGACGCGATCCTCCTCCCCGGGCCCGGTCCGTCAGACTTCCTCCGTCAGGTTTCCTCGTGCCTTTCGCCGGGCTTGAACAACCAAAACGCTCCGCCTCCCCGGTTCCCGGATCCCGGCGGCTGCTCCACCGTTTAAACTTGAAACTCGGCTCACGTCCTTCGTTCCTTCCGGGCCCGGCCGTCCGGAGTTCCGTCCCCGGAACTCTGTGACGGTTCAGCCGACCTCGACGGCGGAACCCTGCCAGCGCCCCGCCCTCCGGTCCCCGCCTGCCTCTCCACCACCGTGGCTTTAATCTTTTGCAACCGCTGCCTTTGCACTCCCGGGCCCAGGTGGTCGGACTTCCATTTTCGGAGGTCAGTGAGTCTCCTGCCATGGGCTCTTCGGCTTCGTCTGTCCGTCCGTCGAACCCCGGTAGCCGGACTTCCGCCCTCGGAGATCCTCCTCTTGCCCGTCGTTGCTTTTATGGAATTTCTTCGCCGTCCGTCCGGACGCCGAAGCCCAGGCCTCATGTTGCCGTATCACTCTGCCGAAATCCTCGCTGACCCCGGGCCTTTCGGGCCTGGCCGTCAGGAGTTCCGTCCCCGGAACTCCGTGGCGGTTCTGCAGACCCCGACGGTAGAACCCTGCCGGAGACCCGCCCTTCGGGCCCCGAGGGGTTCCTCGTCGTTGCCGTTGGGCAGTACGAAAATCCTTCAAACCGCGAATGTCTCGCAGCGACTGTCACCTCGCGTCGCCCCGGCCTTCGGGTCCCGGCATTACCCTCGCCGTCGCTGCTGAATAACGTGCAAATATTCTGGCCCCAACCTTTGCGTCTTCCTGCCATCGGGACCCCGGGCCTCTTTTCGCCGCTGCCGTTCAAATTTGTCTAGGATCTCCTGGCGGCCGTCACCTTGCGTCTTCCCGGCCATCGGGCCCCGCCTTGCCGAATGCCGCCTTGCCTAAATTTCATACCTCGTGCTGGCCGTCCTTTCACCGCCCGGACCCCGCGCCTCAGACTTCCATCGCCAGACTTCCGTCTGCCGTCTGCCGTTGCCAGCTGCCTTCTCCTGCCTGCTTTCCTGCTTGAAACCTCTGGTGCCCATTTAATCGATCGAAACAAACTCAAATCCAGAATCTGACTTTGACCCATCTCCTAAAATTTGTTGATCTCCATCATGGGCCTCCTAAAACATTGAAATTTGGCCAAGGAGGGTCTCTGGGAACTTTCAGTTCCATTCTCCCTTCCAGACAGCATTCCTGCCAGGGAAGTTTGGCCCTCCGGGCCCGGATTGTCCAAACGCCTTGAAACAAAGATTGATATTGTCTAAGGATGAAATTTATGTTATACTTGAATAATTATTTAGGTGTTACCTTTGAAATATGGACTAACATTAACGCTTTGATGTTTCATTGCACTAACTTTGCCCTTGCTTGCAGAACATATGGAATCGGCTACAAGAACTTCAGGGGCCTCCACCGAAAAGGACAAGGGCAAGAAATCTGGGAGAGCCGCTCGGGGAAAAGAAGATAAGGATCAGATGAAGTTTCAGTTCCAAGGTGAGCCGCTCCAGTCAAAGGTCTCGACCGATTGGACAGAAATCTAAGACACTAACATTGGCCAAGTGGACATAGATGAGTTCACCTAGAGGGTCAAGGTCGACCCTAAAACAAAGAACGCCAGACTGATACGTCAAAGTGGAATCGCCAAGGCTGCCGGCTTCCCTCCCTCTCTGGTGGCACCCGAACTCGTAATGGCTTACCGAGAAGCCTACCAAACGGACACCACGACAATCGTGGACAAGGAGGGGAACACCCTCACCGACATGTCGCCAGAAGGAATCACAAAAACATTCCACATTCCCACATTCCCACACATGGAGGTCCCCACTTTGGAACAGTGCCAGGTGGCCTGGGACGCTAATCTATTGGGCTGCAAGAAATCAATTAACCTTTACTGGCTTAAGGAGAGACGGGGCAGCGCTGCAAAGGTTCCCCAGGAGTTGTTCCGCAGCGACTTCCATGAAGATTATCACGACTTAGTGACCATGTTAAGCAGGATCATGGGTCTTCCGGCAGCCGCCTACTTCCAAGAATGGATGGCATATTACATTGAATAGATCCTGCGAGGGAACGAAGACGTTAACACCAAGACCTCATTCGATTGGGGAGGCATCATCAGCAACTGCTTCCATGAGCAGTTTGTAAACGTTAAGAAAAGCTCCAAGTTTTACATGACCTCCTACCTGGTATACTCCCTGGCAGGACAAAGACAATACAGTGGGTTATTTGTGGCGCCAGACCAAGGGCACAGGCCAGGGCTCAAGCCGTTCGACAAGTACCATCAGCTTCAATACCGCAACTTTAAGAAGGAGTACTGCCGGGTCAATGACGCCTTCATAGGCCACATCATTAGATTGATCACCGGGGACTTCGAAAGGAGGGTTTCCCTTTGCACTAGGGCACTCCTGAAAGAGTATGCTTTCCTATATATCCAGTTCCCCAAGTTCACCTACATCCATGCCCAGGGATTCATAGAACGGCCAAACAAGTTGCCAAGATACCCTAACGACAGGATCATTCTCCTAGAGCTTTCCCGGCAGCTCCAACACATTCAGACAGTCTTCGACAACAAGCACCTAGCAGGGATCCCCTATCCCATAACCCTCGGCCAGGGCCTGTACCGACTGCAAACATCTCAATGCGCCGGAAACTCTGAGAAAGAGCTTAAAGAATATAACGTTGACTAGTACACGGCTCGCCCGTGAATGGACCCACATGGCCATGTCAGGAAGGCGCTAGGGCCGGCATATGCTCACCAATACCACGTCGAAGACTTCTGGGCAAACTGCCAAGATGACAAGGAGGTCCGCATGAGACACTACATGCGCATGACCCTACAGTTCTCGAGAAGAGTGCAACTGATCCAGTTACCGGACCAACTCGAGGAAGATGAGTCCACCCTTATGCATCCAATGTACTCGACAGTTGCCAACTTGGCAATCCCCTCCATAGACTAGGACGAGCAAGAGGTTGACGAACTACATACAATCACCCAGCCGATCATAACTCACACTGAGGAGTGGGTTGATGGGCAGGTGGCGCAACTGAGGCAACAAGGAGTGGTCCTAACATATGAGGTGCTCAAGAGTGAGCCAAGCGCCGCGGAGGACGTTGTCGCCACCGCATCAGTTAGTGAGACTTCCAAATCTCCCCCGGTTACCAGGTCTCAAAAGAGGAAAGGAACACAGATGACGCAATCTGCGGACCCCAAGGAGCAAGCGAAGGACACGAGAGGCTCATCTCCCAAGAGGCTCAAGCAAACAGAAGTGCAGCCTACCTTGCTTCTCCCTGCCCCTCCTGGTGCACCACCCGCTTCTCAGGCTATGGTCGCCTCATCTCCGCTGGTAGTGGACATCTCTGTCCATCTCACCCCTTCGCGCACAGCCAGGTCAGTGATCATTATTGACTCCTCTTCTGGCATGACCACTTCCCCTTCCTCTTCTGCTGCCATGTCACCTATTACATCCCTCCCTTTGGCTACAATTACATCGCTCATTCCTGTCCCCGCCATGCCTGAGGCCCTCACTAGACATATGCAGAACCTTCCCCTTGAGCTCTCACAAATACTGATGAATCCAGCTCTCCAAGCGGCCCTTGCCCAAGTCCTAGCGATGGCTCAGCCTTCACAACCACCAACAGGGCCGCCAGCCATGGAGGCTACAATGCAAATCTCAGAGAAGTTGGAGGAGCACGAACGGGAAGCTTCGAAGCCCATAGAGGAGGAGGCTGATGATTATTACGAGCACCCCGAGTACGAACATAGGACCATCGACAAGGTGGCTTATGAGGAAGAAGAGACGGGCTCTTCTGAGAGTGGGGATGAAGAGGACAGTTCGGGCGCCAAAGAAATTATCCAAACCTTCGATGGGGACCTTGAGGAGGAGTCGGCTCAGCAACTGAAGAACATCGGGGAGGAGGCAGAAGAGTCACCACATGATGAAGAAGGGGAGCCACCAGAAGAGCAGTAGATGAAAGATATCACTAAGGCCGAGACTCATGCTGTAAAGAGCCCCGAGACTGAGGCTGTGGAAGAGAAGAAGGAAGAGGAGACAGCGAAGGGAGATAGTCCCACCCAAATATTGTCCACCAGGCTGCCCATCAAACGCCTCGTGTTTTATCGTGACTCCGACGAAGAGGAGGAGGACGCTGCCAAAGAAAAGGAGGAGCCCCAAAAGGAAAAGGAGGCAGGGATCTTACAGTTAATGGAGAAGGGTGAGGGTAGCCATGATGCACCCAAGGATAAATCCGCCATGCCCGACTGGTTGGAAAAACAGCTTGAAAGGACTACTCCTATTCTGAAGGACCCAAGGGCGAGATTGGAAGCCATCTTGGCTCAATCCCTGACCACAACAAAGAAGGAGAAGAAGCCTAAGGTCTGGTCCAAGATAACCATGGATGCTTCTGGCTCCTGAGCAGCACAAATAGCAACGCCAACTGTTGGCTAGGCCGGGGTTAGCTACAATATTTCCACTATCGACTTAAGGACATCGACTAGAGAGCAGAAGGTTGAACATCTGGAGGAGTCGGTGGCCACAGTAGTACATCTAATCAAGTAGGACAAGGTCACCAAGGACGAACTCAAGGCACAGGTTGCTGCCCTGACCGATTATATCCAGCAATGGTCCTCAGTGGTCGACTTACCCACCACCTCCACAGCAGCACCGCAGTTGCTCTCCAAGGAATAGATCGACAAGATGGAGAGGAGAAAGAACTTAGAGAAAATAACTGAGAATTGGTTCCAACAGGTCATAAGCATCCGAAACATGGGAATCAGCTTGGCTGTGTAGATAGCCAACAAGTTCCTGGACCTGATCCAGTCCCTGGAAAGCACAAAGAAACTCTGCACCAATTTCCCTGCAATCTACAACTCCACCTGCCCGAGGGTTGAAGCCATTCTTCAGATGCCAGAGAACGCGTGGGAAGAAAAGCTAGAGCTAAAAAAGGAAGATCATTGGCTGGTGGACGTGTGGCGCAAAGATCTCATCAACCGGAAGGAGAGGTTGGGGAAGATCCAAAGTAGAGTAGATCCCGATGTTGAATGGATCAAGGAGATCCAGGTAGAATGCACCGAGTATCTTAAGCTGATGACGGGCCATGGTATGCCCACAGTACAATTGGATGCCGAGAAGGTCAAGTCCTATTTTGAGGAAAAGATGAAGGACGGGACAGCTAGAGAAATAACAGCGGAGTTCCTGAGTTATGCTGCCCCCGCCTTCGATCGATCAGAGCTTTTCAGAGACCAAGGCTCGAAGTATGACGAGGATTGGAAGCGGCTCGAAGATAACACCAAAGAATGGAGTTACCAAGCATTAAGATGCGAGATCCTCGAGGTAGATAAGCTCCAAGCGGTCATCCTCAAATATATAGAGCACGCAACTTCCAAGCGGTCATCCTCAAATATATCGAGGTAGATTTGCAAAAGTGAGAGTTGAATTGTTGTAAAGGCATGCTGCAGAAATTTATAAGAAATATCATTGACTTGGTGTATTTCCTTGATTTCTCTCTTGCCATTTGATTCATTTCTCCAAGTTCACATGTTTAGTTTAGATCTTGTGGCTGTTTAGTTAGCTGTTTACTATATTTAGTTGAATCTGAGGAATGTTGTTGGTGTTTGTGAAAATTCCTGCATTGTTGATGATCCCTTAGTCCATACTTTTTGCTATTTGCTGAAGGTAGATAGCTGTGCAAAGTTAGCCTAGAAATGATTTGAAGCTGCCCCAAACATTTATCTTTAATTCATGCATGTATATGGTGGATGAAGGATTAAATATCCACAGCCCTTAGAAGATAGCACAATCTCCATGATACTGTGAAATCCCTAGTTAAGTGGGATATTGTTTTGAAGGATTGTCCATTGCAGGAACTCCATTGTCACTGGTCGCAACAAGCTTCAGACTTAGGAACTTCTCCTTCCCTTCGCCCCCTTTTAACTTTTTTTAGAAACTGAACAATACCAAGGTTCATTGCACATTGTAAAGCCAAATCCAACAATTAAAATGGAGTTCAAGATTGTTGTTTGAACCTACAGCCAACACATAATTGTTTTTATCCTAAGAACTCCTTTTCAAGATCCAACTTCATGCTTTACGTCCACGCTTTGTATTTTCTGTAAGACCGCCTTGTGATTCCAACAAATCACATCAAACTACTGAGGTATCTAAGCACTGTCATGACCTGACATCCGAAAGACCTTGGGATAGTGTTCTGCAACTCGATTGTGGGAGATTGTCTTTCAAGAGAGGCAGTGCACCTACGCATTACCTGTGTTGAGAAGTGCATAAAAAACACATCAACAGAACTGGCGCTAGAAGGAGGGCCTTGGAAAAAATACTAAGTCGAAAGAGAAAGTAAAGCTGGATCGGATCGGATCATTCTCCCCAGAGAGATTCCAGAGAGTTTTGCGTTCAACACCAAACAAGGGAGAATTTGAAGAGTTGCAGCCTCCCACAAGGGCAAAACGAGCACAAGGCAGTAGCGCCGCCTCTTCCTCTTCCTCCATTCCATCCGCCTCCATTTCACCCCCACCTTCATTTGGCTAGCCCTCATCTTCCACCCAACCACCTCAAACAATATTTGCACATCTTACCTCCGGTAGCCAGGGGTTCGCTCCCCTCCCGGGCCTTTCAGCCCAAGGCGCAGCTAAGACAGCCATAGCTCAGGGATAGCCCCAAATTGCTGTTGTGTTGCAAATACAGCCTCAAATTTCTATTTTCCAACAGCAAGTGCCACCTCCGCCTCCCCCCATGGCTTGGCTTGCACATAACCCTTCGCCAATACATTTTGCGGTCTACAATGATATGCCCAAGAATCTGGAGGGCTTTTGTTCGAAGTTCCACCTGCGAGACATACAAAGAACAGCGGAGGAGCATATCAAGATATTTGAAACGACGATCACCGAAATGCAAGTGGACCACAAGGACGTTGTGTGTCGCCTCTTTCCGCATTCATTGGGAGAAGAGGTCTTCTACTGGTACATCAATCTGCCGAGGGGATCAATCACCTCGTGGAACCTGATGAAGAATGTCTTTCTGCAGAAATACAAGATCCCTGTCAACCCCGCAGACCTTTACCGACAGTTCATGTCTATCAGAAGGGAAGTCAACGAACCTATCAGCTCCTTCAATGACTATTTCCATCGGGCTCACATGAGGCTTCAGGATCCATATGTCCATAATGATGCGGCAGCTCTCCCAGTCTATTACGCGGCCCTGGACAACCTCACGTCAGCCTTGGTAAAAAGGATGTGCCCACCGCCCGCTACCCTACTAGCCGCCTATGCGGAAGCCGTTGTGGCCAGTGCGGACTTAGGACAAAATATCTCCGGCCCGTTGCCCTCTTTGGGGCCAGTAGCCCACCCGATGCAGATTCAAGGGCTCAATCAGGCATTTGCTCACCAAACCCCTCTGATAAACCAGGTGCCTCAATTGCCTATGGTTCCCCATCCGGGGCAGCCATTGAACTATGCACCTCCTGTGACTTCCTATTTGCAGCCCCAGCAGCAGTACAGCTATTCCCAGGTTGCTCCGCAACAGCAGGCGTATTCCCAACAGCCCCAGGTGCCATTGTACCTGTCGGGACCAAATTTTCCTCCAGCCTATCAAAATCAGCCGGCGGCCCCGCCCGCTTTTCTCTAAAATCCGGCCTCGTCGCCTAGAAGTGCGACCGAGAAGGATAAACTAGAAGAACTAACGGAGATGATCAAGAAAATGTCCACGGAGATGACGCATTTGAAGAACTAGAATAATCAGTTGCAGGCCTCCCAACGTAATTTTCAGGCCAACCTTAACAGGGACAATCGAGAGTCTCGAGACAATAGAGACAACAGAGATAATCGGGAAGTAGGCCCCTCCTCGGGGCAGAATTATGAGAGGGGGCAGAATTCCAATCAAAATACAGAAATAAGACCTTCTCAGAGGCAAAATCGCACGTAGAACACCAGGCCCAACAACGGTGGTGTTTCCACACCATTTGATCAACCAGAAAGCAACGACAAAACATCCAGCGGTGTATATTTGGCCGAGGCAGCCCTGTCCGGATGGTGCCGACTTCACAAAACTAGCAGACATTCTGAGCTGGATTGTCCCGAGTTCTAGACAGCTGCTGAAATCTTCTAGGTGGAGGTACAAAATACAGTCGACAATGCCAACTGCAGGGACATCGTCCCATCTGAGCCCTACGATTCTTTGTGTCTGGTGGTCAATCAGGCACTGTTTCCGCGAGGCGACCGCAACGAACCCGAAGCCGCGCCTGCTCCTGTTGAGGATGAGAAAGCGCAAGAGGTAAGTAATGAACAAACTTTGGCTCAGCTTTTTGATTCAGTAGATAATGGTCCGATGGATGAAGAGGAACCATTTGTGGATGAGGTCCACATGTTCCATCAGCAGTCGAGTCCATACTTCCTTAGGAATAGGCAAGCGGGTGGGCCCTTCACAACTTCTACCCCACCAAACAACTTCGCCACCCCGCCTGATCTAAATGCCAACAATAACCCGGGGCTCCCTCATATACCCGCCCAATATCTCAACAAGAACCAATCCCAAAACCAACCGCAAAGTCAGCCTCAGGGCCAACCCCAAAATCCACCTAGGCAAACCAAGATTCAAACCCATAGTTCTGCTATAGGCCAAGCTTTTAGTCCTGAAATCGAGCAGATGGGCGAGTATGTAGCAGAAGAGTTTAAGAAGGTAAAAATCAGATTGTCAGCCTTCGAATTACTCAAAGTTCCTGCCGTGAGGCATGCCTTCTTCAGGGTTCTGAATGGGACTCCGTCCTCTAATATGATACAAGAGACCCCAGCTAAGAGGGTAACCTTTGAAGAGCCTAGGAAAGAACCTGAGATACGGGAGAATACTGGAGGAAGGAACGATGCCTCCGTAAACCAGTCAGTAAGTAGGCGAACCGAAAAAGAGCCAGAAAGGGCCACCAAGCAGTTCTCTAAGGATCAGCAATATAAGCAAACCAGGGATATGACCAATGATAGGAACAAAGGTCAGGTAGCTCAAATGGACACACCTATAGGCATCCTCCAAGGGAGACCAGAAACTCCCCCTTTTCTGACCACCATTAAGATCTTTGGAAAGAACTTGCACAACTGCTTGCTCGATTCAGGAGCGTCTGCCAACGTCATGCCCTTGGCTGTATGCAAGGCTCTTGGCATCACCCCCACGCCTTCAAAGAGAAAGGTGACCCAGTTGGACAAAACAGAGATCAACATCGTGGGCGAAATAAACCGCATTCCCATGCAGGTTGCCGTAGACCCGCGGATACAACAGGTCATCGATATCCAAGTGGCAGACATTCCCGATGCTTACGACATTATTTTGGGAGGGAGTTCACCAAGGCACTGAATGGATACACTGCCACAGACCTTTCTCATATGTGGCTGCCATGGAAGGGGCTGCCAAATCAGATTCGTATCGACCGCGAACCCCGTATGAAGTATATGATCACGGAATACAACAATCTCAGTGAGGTGTTGTTCGCCGAGACCGATTTAGGGAATTATCGCCCTTTTGCTTACCAAAATGAGATTGAGCTTCAGGAAGAGCGTACAGATGAAGTATTGCTGGTATTGTGCAGTCCCTCGGCGGATTCCATGCGAATGCCCCTAGATACTGAAACATTGATAGAAATAGATAATGAGCCAGGTAAGGAGGATGACTGGGGATTACTCGATGGCTTCCAGGAGTTCATGGGAAAATGCGCAAGAGATCAGCTCAGCCTAAGAGCTAGAATGAATTTCCAGGATCTCTTATTGCCGAACTGGTGCAGGGTCCATAATGCTGCCCACTCCGAATTTGATTGTTGCCTATGCCAAGCAGCAGTGGCCAATGTTAAAAAATCAGCTGCCCTCCAAACAGAAACGCCAAAGGGGACACCAGCAGAACTGCTTGTTGATCACCGCCTTAAACCGGAAAACTCCCCTAAGATCGGAGGGCCCCCCGTCCATCCGAAAGGGAACGGAAGCTCAATCAGACCCAAAGATAAGGAATCTTCCACGTGCTGGACGCTCCGATTTGATGGATTGAAGTCAAAGCAAGGAGCTGGAGCGGGGATCGAACTCATCAGTCCAACAGGTAAGACATTTCTCGCTGTCCACTGATTGCAATTTTATTGCACTAATAACGTAGCAGAATACGAGGCCTTGGTCCTTGGCCTTCTTATGGCCTTAAAGAAAAATGTGAAAGCGCTGTAAGTCTTCGGGGATTCCGCACTTGTAGTCAAGCAAGTCAGGAAGTTATACTCCTGCCATGATCGGAGACTCACCAATTACAGGCACAGGGTTTGGGATCTCCTAGAGGGCCTAGATGCGTTCAACATACAATTGATCCCTCGTGCTCAGAATCGCACAGCTGATGCCCTCGCTCAAGCAGCTAGCACATTGCAGCCCCTCTCTTTGTCTGGGCTCAAGAAATTCACTGTTGAGCTAACATCCACGCCATCAGTCCCAGATAATGTTACTCACATGTAGGTCTTCAATGACGATAAGCATATCCTCCAGTTCATCACAAGTTCTGACGTCTTCGCAGCTCAAATAATCGATGAAACTGATTTGCAGGAAGCTAAATTGGACATAGAAGGGGTCATCAACCTTAAAACCAACACAATCCCCAGAGGTATGGTTCAGTTGGAATGCATATTTGATTTGGATCAGATCAGAGATCAGAATCAACAAACAAAAAAGGAGGCCATCAGTAACCAGTGCAATGCACACAACCTTCGAACAGCTGAGGAGATCAAGAATGTTTTTATTGGCAAAGTGTGCACGTCGGAGGAAAAGAGAGGGATCACGGATGCGTTACAAAAATACCATGATGTGGTGGCATGGAGTTACAAAGATTTGAAAACTTACGACACTTCTATCATTACCCACACCATCCCTCTCAAGATCGAAGTGAGGCTATTCCGCCAGCGGCAGCACCCTATCAATGCCCTGCTGGAACCTGTTGTTTACAAGGAAGTACAAAAGTTGCTTTTGGCAAGAATCATCTTTCCCGTTAGGCATTCCATGTGGGTGGCTAACTTGGTCCCGGTCAGGAAAAAGAATGGAGAGATTAGGCTGTGCGTGGATTTCCGCAATCTAAATCGCGCCTCGGAGAAAGACAACTATCCAGTGCCTTTGCTGGATGAGGTGCTGCAAATCGTTAACGACTCCCAGATGATGTCCTTCTTCAACGGATACTCTGGGTATAACCAGGTAATGGTGCAATATGAGGATCATCACAAGACAGCGTTCACTAGTAAGTGGGGAACGTTCGCATACAGAAGAATTCCATTCGGACTCATCAACGCTTGTGCCACTTTCCAACGCACCATGGATATTGCCTTCAAAGACCTAATTGGAAAATGCATAATCATCTACATGGATGATTTGACCGTATTCTCTAAGAAGCGGGGTGATCACATCTCCGATTTATGTAAAGTATTTCAGAGATGCAGGGAGTTCGGGGTTTCCCTAAACCCCAAGAAGTGCATTTTCGGGGTGACTGAAGGTAGGCTGCTCGGGCACATCATTTCAGAGCAAGGAATCTCCATTGATCCTGAGTGCATCGAGTCCCTACTCAAGATTCAGCCCCCGGGCAGTAAGAAGGAATTAAAATCTTTCTTCGAAAATATCAACTTTGTCTGGAAATTCATCACAGGTTTCGCGGAAATTATCAAACCTCTCAATGCTATGCTCAAACAAGATGCCAAAGTTGAATGGACGCCGAATGCCAAACAATCCTTCGAAGAAATCAAATGGGCCATTGCTGAGGCACCTGTGTTGGTTAGCCCAGATTATCTGAAGTCATTCTATATCTACTCCTTTGCTTCAAAGCACTCCTGTGCTAGCATGTTGACCCAAAAGGACGACGAAAGAAACGAGCATCCGATCACCTTTATGAGTGCTCCCCTCAAAGATGCTGAATTGCGTTACCACAACATAGAAAAGCAGGCGTACGCCCTCGTCAGGGGAGTAAAGAAATTTAGACACTACATTCTACGCAACAAGGTGTTCGCCATTGTCCCCGACCCAGTAGTCAAGACGCTGCTGATGCAAAATGAATTGGGCGAACGAAGGGCTAAGTGGGTCACCTTGCTACAAGAGTATGATATGGAAATCCAACCAATGAAATTGGTAAGAGGGCAGGCACTCGCACAAGTGCCGAAATAGTGGCGGAGGCTGTACCTGAACTCACGGTACAACAGTATCAGCTTGAAGACGTCTCCCCGGGAGAATGGTACCAAGATGTCGTTTATTATCTGCTGAATCACAAGTGTCCGCCGCATCTGCAAGGAGTCCAGAAGAGGGCCCTGAGATTGAAAAGTAATGGTTAGATGTTGCAGAGTTCTATTCTCTATAAGAAGAATCATGAGGGCATTTATCTAAGATGCCTTGGCAAGGAGGAAGCAGAACGCGTTCTGAGGGAGTTTCACAATAAATTTGGTACGGGCCACGGCTCGGGTCCTTCTACAGTACATCAAATATTGAGAGCAGGGTACTATTGGCCAACCGTCTTCAAGGATGCCCATTGCCATGTTCGCTCCTGTCACACGTGTCAGACCACTGCCACCAGGGAGAGGAATGCTAATGTCCCACTGCAGCCCGTTCTGGAGGTAAGGCCTTTTGCGCAATGGGGTCTCGACTTCATCGGTCCGGTAAGCCCTCCATCATCTGCGAGACACAGGTACATTCTTACCGCTACTGATTATTGTACTAGATGGACGGAAGCAATAGCATGTAAGCAATGTACGACTGAAGTAGTTACCAATTTTCTAGAAAGTTTCATTTTAAATCATTTTGGCTGCCCGTATGCTTTGGTATGCAATAATGGACCTGCCTTTGCTTCATTAAAATTTGCTAGTTAGGCGTTTGACTATGGGATTGCCCTCAAATTCTCATCCAATTACTACCCTCAGGGCAATGGCCTTGCTGAATCCAAGAATAAGAATTTGATTACTGTGATCAAGAAGCTGCTAGATAGGAATCCCATCCACCTTGTTTATGTACCTGCCACAAGGCTTCCCTTGGTGATTCTCCGTTCCACCTTGTTTATGGCCTTGAGCCTATATTTCCCATCCACCTGAAGATTCCTACTCTTTAGTTCATCAACGATTTTTATGAGGGGGGAGATCGTAGGGAAGCTCGTCTAGCTGAGCTCTTACATTTAGAGGAAGTCCGAAACTGCGCAATAGAAAATTTTGCCAAACATCAGGGCGTAGTTAAGAGATGGTTCGACCGCCGAGCCAAAATCAAGGCCTTTAGAATTTTAGATTTGGTCCTGTATTGGGACAAGGCCCATGAGAAGAAAGGGGGACACAACAAATTCGACAAGCTCTGGCTTGGCCCCTTTCAAATAGCTGAGATTTTGGGAGATAATGCCTTCCACTTAAAGACTTTAATTGGTGAGAACGTCCTGTTGCCGGTCAACGGGCAGCACCTGAAGCATTACTTCCAAGCTTGAGCTCCTTCGAGCTCTTTGTTGTAAATACCTATACATAGGTTAGGATAGTTGCTTTCTTGCTTGTTTGCTTTCTGCCCACGTCGCTTTTTACTTTATCCCTCCCGGCAGTTTTGTTTCGAAGGTGTTTCCTGCTCCTCTGCGGTGGCCGTGCTTGCTTGACAAGCGGTTCACTTTGCTGTCCACTCTTTGTGTTCTTTGGCTAAACATTCACTCTAGATTAGCGGTCTTTGCAAAGCTATCCGCGAATGATTTCCTTGTTTGAAATCTACTCATAATTTCACCCTTAGCCAGATCTTCTTACCCGCATCTCGAATCTCACACAAATTACATAATAATCAATTATGAAGGACCGTACTATGGTTGTTATGACACCCTAGTGAGTGAAAAATCTTAAGTCTACTCCAGTGACCACTGCAATCTCAAACCCATTCTAGGCTTCAATGCTTACCCGATCGAACTAAATGGTAAAAGAGAAGTGAAATATCAAAGCAAAAAGGAGAAAAGAAACTCTGAAAAAAGGAAATAAATGACCGTATGGGTGTTCGGGTAACTCTACCGGGGCTATGGATGCCCGGCCGGCAGTAGAGCAATATCCATGAGATTGTAGCGACAACTCCACCGGGGCTATGGATGCTTGACTGGCAGCGGGGCAATGTCCAGGTTACTTTTGGTGTTAGGCAACTTATGTAGCTCGCTCGGTTGAAGTGATAACCCTGGTTACTATCCTTAGGGAAGGAATGAACTCACTTCACACACGCTTCTGAGATGTCCTATAAGCCGACCCAATTAAGGATCCCGTTCTCCCGAATTCATCCTTGGAAGCCGCTCCTGGTCTGCGAAACCAAAGATTCTGGGTCCTGAATGAATATTTATCCCTAGAACGCTTCACAGCGTTCTCTAGCGGAGTCGCCATTTGTTGTGCCCTTAGCACACACGCCCCATTTGGAATGGGGACCCTCTTTTCTTTTGCTTTGTCAGGCCTTTCGGGGCTGCTTCGTTTTGCGTGCCCCTCTTTTTTGATGTTTTGCATGGTCGATATCGCTCCAAGGTTTCATCCTAAATCAACCATGCTTTCCCTTTTTGTTTTTTGCTACCCTCCGGGACCTCGTAGGTTCCTTTGGCATTTTGGGCTTTGGGCAGCCCTGGGCCCCTCCGGGCCCGGGCCTCCGAAGTTCCCCTTTCGGGTTTCCCCTTTGCGCTTGCCGCCCTTTGCGGCGTTCCCCGGGCATCTTTCCACCCCTCGGGGCCCGCCCTACCATTTTCCGTTCGCACTTCGTCAGAGATTTCCCGGGCGGCGCCTGCTCGCCGGGCCGAGACCCGGGAAGTCCCGTCCGGACTTCCAGTCGGGACTCCAGCCCGTCTGCGACGGCGACTCTCCGGCGGTCGCCTGCTCCTTCGGGCCTCGGGCCCTAGAAGTCTGCGTCCGAACTTCCGTCCCGGGATCGCTGTCTCCGACGGCGACTCTCCGGCGGCTGCCCGCCCCTCGGGCCCCGGGATGATGCTCGCCGCCGCCGTCACCCAGGCGGCGTGAAGAAGTCTTTGGCGGCGAACTCCCAATGGCTACCCGCCCTCCGGGCCCCGAGCATCCCGTCGCCGCCGCCGCCCAATCAATGCAAAATCTCGCGGAGGCCGTCGCCTCGCGTCCCTCCAGCCTCCGGGTCCCAGAATCTCTGCCGCCGCTGCCGACTCAATTTGAATTTCACCAACTTTTGGCGCGGCTGTACCAGCATTTATTGCAGCATTAATGATGCCTGGAGTATATAATGCCCAAACTTGCCAGTCATTTTCATTGTTCGAATTGAAGTGAATTGGAGCAGCGATCAACTGGAGCTCACTGCCTTCTGCAACGTCTCGATTGTCACCATCAAACTCGCTCCGACAATCCCCGGTAGACTTCACACCTCACCTTTTAGCGTATCTGAGGTAGGCCGTCCCTGTGTGCCCTCCCATCTTTTTTCATCATTTCAGGGGATTTAAGTAATTGAACAATTAATTAAATTGGCATAAATTGAAGAACGTCAAATCGCGCACATAACCCATGTCTTGGAAATTGCGGAAACCTTTCAGAGTTGCCCTTGCCGCCGATTCGAAACTTTTCGATCTCGTGGCCGTTCTATGCGCAGGGCAATCCGCCCTCCCGGGTCCGAACCCCGTCTTCGCCGTCAAAACTCAAATCCAAACCCTCACTGACGCGATCCTCCTCCCCGGGCCTGGCTCGTCGGACTTCCTCCGTCGGGTTTCCTCGTGACTTTCACCGGGCTTGAACAACAAAAACGCTCCACCTCCCTGGTTCCCAGATCCTGGCGGCTGCTCCACCGTTTAAACTTGAAACTCGGCTTGCGTCCTTCGTTCCTTCCGGGCCCGGCCGTCTGAAGTTCCGTCCCTGGAACTCCGTGACGGTTCCGTCGACCTCGACGGTGGAACCCTGCCGGCCGCCCGCCCTCCGGTCCCCGCCTCCCTCTCCGCCGCCGTGGCCTTAATCTTTTGCAACCGCTGCCATCGCGCTCCCGGGCCCTAGTGGCCGGACTTCCATTTTTGGAGGTCAGTGAGTCTCCTGCCATGCGCCCTTGGGCTTCGTCTGTCCGTCCTTCGGACCACGGTAGCCGGACTTCCGCCCTCGGAGATCCTCCTCTTGCCCGCCGCTGCATTTATGGAATTACTTCACCATCCGTCCGGACGCCAAAGCCCGGGCCTCCTGTTGCCGTCTCACTCTGCCAAAATCCTCGCTGACCCGGGGCCTTCCGAGCCCGGTGGTCCGGAGTTTCATCCCCGGAACTCCGTGACGGTTCCGCCGACCTGTGCCCCGCCCTTCGCCCCGAGGGGTTCCTCACCATCGCCGTTGGGCAGTACGAAAATCCTTCAAACCGCGAATGTCTCGCAGCGGCCGTCACCTCGCGTTGCCCCGGCCTCCGGGCCCCAGCATTACCCTCGCCGTCGCCGCTAAATAACGTGCAAATCTTCCGGCGAACCTCAGTTGGCTCCCCGCCTTCCGGGCTCCGGCCCTCTCCTCGCCGCCGTTCAAAATGGATGAAAATCATGCGGCGTCCGTCGCCTTGCGTCTTCCCGGCCACCGGGCCCCGCCGCTCCGAATGCCGTCTGGCCTAATTGTCCAACCGAGCCTCATGTCGGCCGTCTTTTGGCTTCCCAGACTCCGGCCTTCGGACTTCCGCTACCGGACTTCCTCGGCTAGATTTTCGCCTGCTATCCGCCGTTGCCAACGGCTGTCTCATGACAGCTTCCCGGCCTGGAACCTCTGGTCCTCCTTAGATCGATCCAAACCAACTCAAATCCAGAATCTGACTTCGACCCATCTCCTAAAATTTGCTGATCTCCATCATGGGCCTCCTAAAACATTGAAATTTGGCCAAGGAGGGTCTCCGAGAACTTTCGGTTGCATTCTCCCTTTGAGACAGCATTCCTGCGAGGGAAGTCCGGCCTTCCGGGCCCGGATTGTCCAAACGCCCTGAAATGAAGATCGATATTGTCGAAGGATGAAATTTATGTTATACTTGAATAATTATTTAGGTGTTACCTTTGAAATATGGACTAACCTTAACACTTTGATGTTTCATTGCACTAACTTTGCCCTTGCTTGCAGAACATATGGAATCGGCTGCAGGAACTTCAGGGGCCTCCGCCGAAAAGGACAAGCACAAGAAATATGGGAGAGCCACTCGGGGAAAAGAAGATAAGGATCAGATGAAGTTTCAGTTCCAAGGTGAGCCGCTCCAGTCAAACGTCTCGACCGACTGGAAAGAAATCTCAGACACTAACATTGGCCAAGTGGACATAGATGAGTTCACCCAGAGGGTCAAGGTCGACCCTAAAACAAAGAATGCCAGACTGATACGTCAAAGTGGAATCGCCAATACTGTCGGCTTCCCTCCCTCTCTGGTGGCACATGAACTCGTAATGGCTTGCCGAGAAGCCTACCAAACGGACACCAGGACAATCGTGGACAAGGAGGGGAACATCCTCGCCGACATGTCGCCAGAAGGAATCACAAAAACATTCCACATTCCCACATTCCCACACATGGAGGTCCCCACTTTGGAACAGTGTCAGGCGGCGTGGGATGCCAATCCGTTGGGCTACAAGAAATCAATTAACCTTTACTGGCTTAAGGAGAGACGGGGCAGCGCTGCAAAGGTTCCCCAAGAGCTGTTCCGCAGTGACTTCCATGAAGATTATCACGACTTGGTGACCATGCTAAGCAGGGTCATGGGTCTCCCGGCAGCCGCCTACTTGCAAGAATGGATGGCATATTACATTGAGCAGATCCTGCGAGGGAATGAAGATGTTAACACCAAGACCTCATTCGACTGGGGAGGCATCATCAGTAACTGCTTTCACGAGCAGTTTGTAAACATTAAAAGGAGTTCTAAGTTTTATATGACCTCCTACCTGGTGTACTCCCTGGCAGGCCAAAGGCAATATAGTGGGCTATTTGTGGCGCCATACCAGGGGCACAGGCGAGGGCTCAAGCCGTTCGACAAGTACCCTTAGCTTCAATACCGTAACTTCAAGAAAGAGTACTGCTGGGTCAATGACGCCTTCATAGGCCACATCATCAGATTGATCGCCGGGGACTTCGAAATGAGGGTTTCCCACAGTGCTAGGGCGCTCCTGAAAGAGTATGCCTTCCTATATATCCAGTTCCCCAAGTTCACCTACATCCGTGCCCAGGGATTCACGGAAAGGCCAAACAAGTTGCCAAGATACCCTAACGATAGGATCATTCTCCTAAAGCTTTCTCGGCAGCTCCAACACATTTAGACAGTCTTCGGCAACAAGCACGTAGCAGAGATCCCCTATCCCATAACCCTCGGCCAGGGCCTGTACCGACTGCAAACATCTCAATGCGTCGGCAACTCTGAGAAAGAGCTTAAAGAATATAACTTTGACTGGTACACGGCTCGCCCACGAATGGACCCACATGGCCATGTCAGGAAGGCGCTAGGGCTGGCATATGCTCACCAATACCACGTCGAAGACTTCTGGGCAGACTGCCAAGATGACAAGGAGGTCCGCATGAGACACTACATGCGCATGACCGTACAGTTCCTGAAAAGAGTGCAACTGATCCAGGTACCGGACCAACTCAAGGAAGATGAGTCCACCCTTATGCATCCAAGATACTCGGCAGTTGCCAACTTGGCAATCCCCTCCATAGACTGGGATGAGCAAGAGGTCGACGACCTAGACACAATCACCCAGCCGATCATAACTCGCACTAAGGAGTGGATTGATGGGCAGGTGGCGCAACTGAGGCAACAAGAAGTGGTCCTAACATATGAGGCGCTCAAGAGTGAGCCAAGCGCCGCGAAGGACGTTGCCGCCACCGCATCAGCTGGTGAGACTTCCAAGTCTCCCCCGGTTACCAGGTCTCAAAAGAGGAAAGGAACATAGACGGCGCAATCTGTAGACCCCAAGGAGCAAGCGAAGAAGGACACGACAGGCTCATCTCCCAAGAGGCTCAAGCAAACAGTAACAACAACAGAAGTGCAACCTACCTTGCTTCTCCCTGCCCCTCCTAGTGCACCACCCGCTTCTCAGGCTATGGTCGCCTCATCTCCGCCGACAGTGGACATCTCTGTCCATCTCGCCCCTTTGCCCACAGCTGGGTCAGTGATCGTTATTGACTCCTCTTCCGGCATGACCACTTCCCCTTCCTCTTTTGCTACCATGTCACCTATTACATCCCTCCCTCTGGCTACAATTATATCGCCCATTCCCGTCGCCGCCATGCCTGAGGCCCTCACTAGACATATGCAGAACCTTCCCCCTGAGCTCTCACAAATACTGATGAATCCAGCTCTCCAAGCGGCCCTTGCCCAAGTCGTCGCGACGGCTCAACCTTCACAATTGCTAACAGGGCTGCCAGCCATGGAGGCTACAATGCAAATCTTGGAGGAGTTGGAGGAGCGGGAACGAGAAGCTTCGAAGCCCATAGAGGAGGAGGCTGATGATTATTACGAGCACCCCGAGTATGAACACAGGACCATCGACAAGGTGGCTTATGAGGAAGAAGAGACAGGCTCTTCTGAGAGTGGGGATTAAGAGGACGGCTCGGGCGCCAAAGAAATTATCCAAACCTTCGATGAGGACCTTGAGGAGGAGTCGGCTCAGCAACTGAAGAACATCGGGGAGGAGGTAGAAAAGTCGCCATCTACTGAAGAGGGGTAGCCGCCGAAAGAGTAATAGATAAAAGATATTACCGAGGCTGAGACCCATGCTGTAAAGAGCCCCGAGGCTGAGGCTGCTGAAGAGAAGAACGAAGAGGCAGTGGAAGAGGACAGTTCCGCCCAGATATTGTCCACCAAGTTGCCCGTCAAGCACCTCATGTTTTATCGCGACTCCGACGAAGAGGAGGAGGACGCTACCAAAGAAAAGGAGGAGCCCCAAAAGGAAAAGGAGGCTGGGATCTTACAGTTAATGGAGAAGGGTGAGGGCAGCCATGATGCACCCAAGGATAAATCCGCCATGCCCGACTGGTTGGAGAAAGAGCTTGGAAAGACTACTTCTGTTCTGAAGGACCCGAGGGCAAGATTGGAAGCCATCTTGGCTCGATCCCTGACCACAACAAAGAAGGAGAAGAAGCCTAAGGTCCAGTCCAAGATAACCATGGATGCTTCTGGCTCCCGAGCAGCACAAATAGCAACACCAACTGTTGGCTAGGCCGGTGTTAGCTACAATATTTCCACTATCGACTTGGGGACAGCGACTAGAGAGCAGAAGGTTGAACATCTGGAGGAGTTGGTGGCCACAGTAGTACATCTAATCAAGCAGGACAAGGTCACCAAGGACGAACTCAAGGCGCAGGTTGCTGCCCTGACCGATTATATCCAGCAATGGTCCTCAGTGGATGACCTACCCACCACCTCCACAGTAGCACCGCAGCTGCTCTCCAAAGAACAGATAGATAAACTGGAAAGAAGGAAGAACTTGGAGAAGACCACTGAGGATTGGTTCCGAAGGGTCGTAAGCGTCGAAAACGTGGGAATCGGCTTGGCTGTGCAGATGGGCAACAAGTTCCTGGACCTGATCCAGTCCCTGGAAAGCACAAAGAATCTCTGCACCAATTTCTCTGCAATCTACGACTCCACCTTCCCGAGGGTTGAAGCCATTCTTCAGATGCCAGAGAATGCGTGGGAAGAAAAGCCAGGGCTGAAGAAAGGAGATCATTGGCTGGTGGACGTGTGGCGCAGAGATCTCATCAACTGGAAGGACAGGTTGTAGCAAATCCAGGGCAGAGTGGATCCGGACATTGAGTGGATTAAGGAAATCCGGGCGGAATGCACCGAGTATCTTAAGCTGATGGCGGGCTATGATATTCCCATGGTGCAAATGGATGCTGAGAAGGTCAAGTCCTATTTTGAGGAAAAGATGAAGGACGGGACAGCCGGAGAAATAACAATGGAGTTCCTGAGTTATGCTGCCCGCACCTTCGATCGATCAGAGCTTTTCAGAGACCAAGGCTCGAAGTATGATGAGGATTGGAAGCGGCTGGAAGAGAACGCCAAAGAGTGGAGTTACCAGGCATTAAGATGCGAGATCCTCGAGGTAGATAAGCTCCAGGCCGTCATCCTCAAGTACATTGAACATGCAGCCTCCGAGGAACAAGAAGACAGCCCAGCCAAAGAAGAAGACTTCCCTGAAAAGTAGCTACAGCCAAGAAAACAGCAATTAGCTACAGGACGAAAGAGCAATAGTGTCATCCACTAGATGATGAAATAGGGAAGGGACAAAGAATGTTTTTAAATTGTAAATCTATTTGGGGGTAGGTGAAACCCTATTTTGTAATGAATCTTGACCACATAATGAGAATGAATCTTGGCCACTCATTTAACTTTTTGGAAACTATAAATAGGGCACCCCTCTCATTTGCAAAGAGAGAGTTGATTTGTTGTAAAGGCATGCTGCAGAAATTTATAAGAAATATCATTGACTTGGTGTATTTCCTTGATTTCTTTCTTGCCATTTGATTCATTTCTCCAAGTTCACATGTTTAGTTTAGATCTTGTGGCTGTTTAGTTAGCTGTTTACTGTATTTAGTTGAATCTGAGGAATGTTGTTGGTGTTTGTGAAAATTTCTGCATTGTTGATGATCCCTTAGTCCATACTTTTTGCTGTTTGCTGAAGGTAGATAGCTATGCAAAGTTAGCCTGGACTTGATTTGAAGCTGCCCCAAACATTTATCTTTAATTCATGCATGTATATGGTGGATGAAGGATGAAATATTTGTAGCCCTTAGAAGATAGCACATTTTCCATGATACTGTGAAATCCCTGGTTAAGTGGGATATTGTTTTGAAGGATTGTCCATTGCAGGAACTCCATTGTCACTGGACGCAGCAAGCTTCAGACTTAGGAACTCCTCCTTCCCTTCGCCCCTTTTCACTTTTTTTTAGAAACTGAACAATACCAAGGTTCATTGCACATTGTAAAGCCAAATCCAACAATTAAAATGGAGTTCAAGACTGCTGTTTGAACCTATAATTGCCTTTATCCTAAGAACTCCTTTTCAAAATCCAACTTCATGCTTTATGTCCACACTTTGTATTTTCTGTAATACCGCCTTGTGATTCCAGCAAATCACATCAAACTACTGAGGTATCTAAGCACTGTCATGACCTGACATCCGAGAGACCTTGGGATAGTGTTCTGCAATTCGATTGTGGGAGATTGTCTTTCAAGAGAGGAAGTGCAACTACGCACTGCCTGTGTTGAGAAGTGCATAAAAACACCATCAACACTAACTCACTTAGATAACCTTTCTATCTTTAATTTGGAAGCAACTTATTTTACACCATGTAAAACCTATATTATTGTTATGTTTTAACTAAATAGATTGTTTTTTAAATAAACCTGGTAGTTTAGAAACTACATTCAATTTGCGACAAATTCTATTCTTACTTCTTATTTTTTCCCTATAATTTAAGTACTAATGCATTGAAATTTTAAATTTTCACTAAATAGATATTTTTTAAAATAAACCTAGTAGTTTAGAAACTACATTCAATTTGCTACAGATTCTATTGTTACATATTTTTGAAATAATATAGATAACTTATTGAAATTTTTATGATACTGCACATAGCCAGTGATTACCTCAATTGTTTTATGAGGAACCTAATTTTGAATGTAACAAGCATAGTTGATTTCTTTTTCCTAGTACTTTGGTGTAGGATCCTTGGAGCGTGGCATGCAGTTAGTTATATCTTTAAGCATCTATTATTATGCTTTGAAACATCATTTTATTTGGGAGTATAAGAAACTATGCACTACTCAAATCTATTGTTGACATACTCACCCCCATTATCTATTTGAAGAACCTTGATGAGTTTCCTTGATTTTTTAGTAAGATCCTTGGAGTCTTAAAAGTTGTTGATGAGCTTATACTTGTGCCAAAGGAAGTAGAACCATGTGTATCTAGAGAAGTCATCTATGAACATGATAAAATACATCCCCTTATTAAAATATGGATGGGGAAATTCCTTTTGATACATCATTGTGAAAATCTCTAAAAGATGCCAATAATGACAATGGTATGATGGTTAAGTGTGGCGTTGTTCTAGCCATCAAGGTTCAAATCCCACTGAGGGTGTAATTGTTGAATGTTTAAATTGGAGATGAGGTCCCCTATTTGTTACATCGCTGGTTCATAGCTTTGGGTCGAAAGCATTTACCTCCAATAAAAAATAAAATAAAATAAATCTCCAAAATCTATGTATCCCTCTATAATTTTCCTTTTTCAAATTTCTCTTCAAGATGGTTCCCAAGGGTACAGTGTTCACAAATATTCATGAGAATCTATTTCTAGGAAACCATATAACTATATCATAATTTCTATGTCGCTCAAGGTAGCAATAATTAAGATGAACAAATTGTTCATACCATTATATTCTAACTCCATCTAAATGAGTAAGAAATATTGTACGAAAAACATCAAGTGAAAATTATGAGAAGGTGTATAATCTAGCTGGGTAATCTACCCTTCTAAATATTTTTTCTAATTCAAGTCAAACTACATTGGTTATATTCAAGGACTCTACATGAAAGAGATAATTTCATGAGATAAATTAATAAAGAAAAATTTAAACGGTTGACAAATTTTGTTAAACCACTTTTCTTTAGCCTCCTCAGCAATAGGTTCTTTCTTAGTGTCCATGAACCTTTTTCTCTTTAGCACAAGTTATAATGTTAGCTTTTAATCATGTTAATTAAAATGGGTTGAGGTGTGGCAATCTAATTTGAATCCATGCTTAAGGTGTATTTGTTGCAAAAAGGAGATGTAGAAATGAATTACAAAAGGAAAGTAGAAATTGGTCAACACACAACACCCCCCTTGATTCAATATTTGAATTCCCCCCAAATTTTGGAACTTTATCTGTTTAGTGCATAGACAATTCTAATGGAATGAAAAGGGGCGATTATAATTTTAGTGTGATAATACTTCCAATGCATTGGGTATAAAAATATTTTTTAAAAATGAAACTCAATTTGAGTTGCCAATTAAATCTTACAATAATTATATTATTCCTTAAATTTCTTTTTTAAATTTCATGTTATTAAACCAATTATTTTCAAAAATTGAAATAGAGAGGATGGAAAGGGTGTTGGACTTAACCCCTCACTAGTAGGAATCACTAGGTTTTAGCCTTCATGTGATCATAACTAGGGGCTAATTTTTTTGGTCCATTCTCCTCCACTCTCTTCCCAATGATGTAAAACCAATGTAAATATTGACCTCAATGATTTAATAAGAATAGTTCACAAAGCTACTATTCCTATTTAGTTATTTTTATGCCTTGCACATCTCCATACTTGACCTCTTTCTATGAGATTTATAATAGGTCAATAGCACAAAGTAGAAAAAAATCTACACAAATAAATTGCCTTGTGATCTACATAAGATAAAATGTGGCCCACACAAAATAACAGTGTGGCCTTAAAAAAATTTCCACTCAAATCAACCTAAACAAGATGATATGTGGCCTATGTAGTGATTTCCACATTTTTGGTTATTAAGATAGAAGAGGAGATTGACATAGAAAAAGAGGTGGATGGAGTAAATTAAATAATTATAAAATTATTTAATTTAGGAGGGAAAGCGAAGAATTAAATAATTAAAAACAATTATTTAGTTTTTGATTAAAGGTAACAAATGAATTTTGATGGGAACCGAACACAATAAAAAGAAAGGCAAGCTACAAATTAAAATACAACATAAACCAACAATAGCCCCATAGTAGCCACTAAAGATAACTCATGACTACACACGCTGCATAATACAAACAACCAAGGGCCTGAGACCCTTTAACAACCTAGTTTTAACTAGGACCATAAATCCTTGGATACTCATAGAACCTAGCTGCATCTGCCAGGCATTAGCAAACTAGTCGCTCATGGAAAACACCCCTAAGCCGAGAAAGATAATCTGCATAATGGTGTAAGACACCATCAGACCCCTAATCACAAACAATAGAAATCGCCTGAAGTAGTCAAGCATCCAAGCAACCAATGTACCACAAACCATCTACTCATCAGCCAAAACTGAGTCTAGAAAAATAGAGAACTTTTCCACCTCCCTCTAGCAGCATCCCACATGATCAACCATCCCAACATACAAATCTAAAAGATAGGACATCCCTCTGGTAGACAGAAATTAATGGAGCACCTTCCCACCAAAGCTCCAACTCAATAGGACAACTACCACCTTCACCTCAATAGAAGAGGGTTCCACCTCAAAAGGAACAATCTCCCACTCTATAGGAGACTTAATCTAAATGGCTCGACAGTACCCAACTTCAGTAGGAAGGGAAACTATATCCTCCTTAAGCATCACAAGCATTAGGAATTGACAAGAAGGAACAAGACACAAAACAAAGAGAAAATAAAGCTGGGCCAACAGACAAAACCTAGCATCAACAAACTAGCACCAACCAGAACACAAAGCATGAAAACCATTTACATCTTCCACAAGAACCCCAAATCAACCATCGTTAAATAACAAACTACCAGCATAAAGATAAAATTTATAAAATCAGGGGGATTTACAACCAAAAGGCCACCAAAACACCAAACATTATGAAACTCAGCTGGGTAAACAAAACTACCAAGAGGAGAAACCCAGACAATAACTCCTCTTGAGATCAAGAGGAGGCAACAAAATAATTCAAAAATAAGCATAGGCCAAAGGACCACCAAAGACCCAAACCCAAAGAGAGCAAAAAACAAAATACCCCAAATGAGAAAGAGGATCCCAGATAGGAAGGAAACATGGAGAAGGCCAAACAATAAAACCATCCAGCTAACTTAACACAGTGGTTAGAGCCACAAATAGGAAACACCACCACAGAACCATCGTAAAATAGACACCACCACTCCTCAAGTGGGACACTAGAAGCCAAAAATCTCGAAGAGCAAGAAGCCTCAATAGGGCACAACTAGACCAATAGTCGGAAGGGCCTCAGGGACACTTAGAGGAACCAAGAAGTAGAACAAACCAACACAAATATTACCCAAGCCTTCCTATTATGCTAAATAGGAACAAGAAAAGGCCCATCCACCAACCAAGCCACCCTAGAGACCCCAGAGCACACACCCACCAGTTGAAAGGAAAGGAACACAGATAAAACACCATGCAGAAGGGGTGTACACAAACAGAGAGGAAAATATCCTCCACCCATGCCAAGAGCCACACCACTAGACTACATCAAGAACAAAAGAAGGGGAGTAGAACACACAAAACACCCAACCCCCTCAACCAAGCTCACTGCCAGGAGAAAAAGAAGAGCCTCGACCCACAAAATAGTGAAGGAAAGAGGCCACCCAAAAACAACATTCAACCCACAACCCATGTTATCTGCAGAGAACAACCTATAGACCCCACAACCCATGTTAGTTGCAGAGAGAAGCCTGTAGAACCCAACAAAAATCCTACCTAATGCCTCTCTAGAAAACTCCAACCAAGCCAAAAGAGATACCTCTCGCGGCACCGTCAAAGAAACCAGAAACCATCGGGCATCCTACACATCTCGATCTTTTGCATCCTCCACACTCCCGCCATCCTCACCATTCCAACTTTCGCTCCTGCTTGCGGACCTGCACTCCATTATAGTACCATTATTTGTTGAAAACAATTATTTAGTTATAGACAAAGAGGGAAAAGCTTACTTTTTAATTAAAATAATTGGAAACAATTATTTAATTAGAAAGTGGAGGAAAAGACAAAATCGAAAATAATGAAAATAACTATTTACTAATGGAGGGACAAGGGTGGGAATTAAATAAGTAGGATTTAATTAATTGTGGAAGAAAAGACTCATGAATAATTAAAATAATTATTTAATCATAAACTAAAAATGAAATTAAATAATAAAATAAATAGGAATTTATTTAACTATAGAGAGAAATGATTAATTAGTTATGTAATTAAATAAATATAATTTATTTAATCAATCAAGGAAGAATAAAAAAGGGGGAAATGAATTAATTAAATAGTTAAAATTATTTAATTAATAAAAGAATATGACTTTAGAAAATAATTAAATGATTAAAATTATTCAATTGTGCAAGGGAAGAATGGAAATTGATGAGGAAAATGGTGTTCACATGCTTAGCTCATTTTTTAGTGTCTGCATTCTACCCCTCTTTCATACAATGTGAAGTGATTCGAATGTTGTATCAAAGGAATTCAGTTCAAAATATGCCCTGGTGTGTCATAATGAAGATGGGATAGACATATGCCCCCTCAATTATTTTATTTTTTAAATTATTTTGAGAAGATATGAAAGGCTTATTGCATTTTTTTATTGCAATAACAAATGTGGGGTCAGTTCAAAATATGCCAGGGTTATTGCATTTGTTATTGTGTTCACCACAGGTGGGGTGGCTCACCGCATCTGCTTCAATGCAATGTATCTATTTGCAGAGTCACTCAAATGTGGCAGACTCACAAATGCTAAGTGTGATGTATATAATTTGTGTGACACAACTATGGTCTAAAATGGTACATTTGATATGGTTCACAATTGTGGTTCACCGCATCTTCCTCAATGTGACGTATCTGTTATTAGTCACTCAAATGTGGTGGACTCACAATTGCTAAGTGTGATGTATATAATTTGTGTGACACAACTATGGACTAAAATGGTGCATTTGATATGGTGTGCCACATTTGCACAGGAGTACGACGCATGTGCATTCGTACAATGCAAGTGTGATTTGTAAGCAACAAGTGATCTAAACAGTGCATGTGCTTGGTAATAGTAAACATCTAAATTTATAAGTCGCATATGCTAATGTGCAACATTTGAGTACTAAGTCACATTTTTCATACAGTACGTACAACACATTTGTCTTTTTAGGTTTTTGTCCCAGTTTTGGATAAAGGTTTCTCTATAATTGAGGTCGAATAGGTTTGCTTCAATTTCTCGATTGACATAATGTGCTTGTTTGTGACCACAAATGAGATACGACCCCATTTATACTCAAGAAAGTTTCCCCTCGACCTTTAGACTACGATATCGACTACTTGATGAGGAGATGTATCAATTGCATGCCCTCAACTTATATTATGTTACGTTCATTCCTTTGATTGCTGCTAATAGGGGCTGCTAACTATGTTGGTCAAGATGTGGCACTAAGAGACTAGCTCTTTCCACTTATTGACAAGAGAGGCCACCATGAGACTATAGGATGTATTGTCAATTCTACATCTTTTGGTTCACATGGAATGTGTAAATTATGATCACGAATGTGGGTATACTGCCCTTCACCTTATACTGAAATCCTCGTCATTGATATTCAGCTTCAGCTATAAAAGATATGATTTAAATATATATGTACACACACACACATATATGTGGAAGCTTTAACATCCCGGAAATGGTTTTGTTTTATCATCATACGCATCAATGCCCTATTGAGGAAATTGGAACATCATCATTCATGGAAAATTCCCTTTCTCAGAGAATACTAGTCCCAAATTCCCAATATCAACGTAGTGTTGCTTTACTCAGAATTACTTTTTTATTAACTCCTGCATTATAATTTAAACTTATCTCTAATATATTTTTAAAATAAGATTCAAAGCTGATGCCATTGATTTTTGGTTGGATTGCTATATTATTGAACTACTAACTCACTTAGATAACCTTTCTATCTTTAATTTGGAAGCAACTTATTTTCCACCATGTAAAACCTATATTATTGTTATCTTTTAACCCTTTTAACATTACAACATGTTAATTAATCTAATCCCTTATATAATGAGCTTGGTGATGCTAGCTAAAACTATGCGGGGCGATGCTTTTTGTAAATAAATGTTCAATTTTGCATCAAGATAATGTTATGGTCATTTTTGTTTATTCTCTCTCTTCTAGTGGAATTTCACATCAAGGTAATTTTTGCATCATTTTTAATTGATATTGTACTGAATATGGGATATGTTAAGAATTCTTATTTTATCTTGTATGATGGTTTCTTAGTCTATTCTTGAAATTAGGTGAAGTAATTGTCTATTATATCATCCCATTTTATTATTATTATTAGGTCATCAAATACAAAAAAAATGGAAAGAACTATCATTGGTGTTCAATTTCCCATAAAAGCCAACCAATCCATCATTGTACGTAGACACTGCATTGTATAGCTTCATGGTTATGGGAAAGATTACTTATTTTGGATACAAGGTCATTTGATTCCCCCACGATCGAGTAGGTGAAATTCTCATTATGTTTCTCAAGTTTGTTTGTTGCATGAACCATTGAGGAAATTATTTTAACATTCTCAACATTATTTTTTAGTTGCGAATCCACCTTTGGATGAAGTCCAACAAAGTATAAAAAAGGGAAAGAGGAAAGCTTCAACTCCCATTTCTATAGATTGTTTACTACTACCCACTCCAACAAATACATTATTTTAAAAACCATTTTATCCTTTATGTTTAAATAAATTGGGTTTTCTATTTAACTAGTCATGTTTTTCAAAAGAATTTGTGTGTAACTTTAATTGATCATTATATCAAAGTTATAATTCATTTTCATTATTGATAATTAACCCTACATTGTCCATAGCTACACCTATGATTGGATTTATAGATGAGAAGTTGAAAGATAGTTACAATAGTACTTGGTTCAAAGAAATTGAGTGGCGTATTATATCCCATGGGGAATCACAATGGCTCTCTTTAAAATCAACCTATTTTCTCTTTGCTATGAACCTTCCATCTCTAGCCCAATAAAAGTAGCCACCAAAATATTTAAAGAAATCTTAATACTAGTTTGAATAATGCAAAAACAAAAAAAGTTATTTTTTAGTTTTAGAAATATTCATTATTTACTATTTTAGAAATATCTCTTTTTATTTTTATCTAAACATCAACCTGTGACATTTGTACAATAAATTTCTACAGGATTGTTGATTACATATTTCCCTTTTTTTTTTGAAGTAAGAATGGTGAATGATATTAATATATAAAGAAGTCCAATTGCACCTACCTTAGTAGGTCTAGAGATGAACCTATAATTTCCCAAACACATCAATAAACCAAGACATAGTTCTATAGGGCTCAACCCAAAAACTAAGTATTTTACTTTAAATAATATTATAGGAATTCTTCTACATTCATCTCAATACAAACCACAACAACATTGACTCTAAAATTTCATCCAATTTGGGATTAGACTTTGGAAAACCATACACCTTAAACCTCAAAGTAGATAAGGTTTAATATGGTAGATTCTTATTTTATTAGCTCAGACCTACTATGGTGGGGACATATTAATTGCAAAGTGAGATCACTACCATCTAATACAAATTTATCCTCAAGTTGAAGAATATCAAAAGGGAGAAATAATTACTTTAGGAGAAACACCAATCCTTGGAGTTATTCCCCATCTCTCCCTTGTAGTCTCTAGTCATAAGAGCATTCTTC
>VDFB02373365.1:155992474-156091723 GCA_007258455.2 Sequoia sempervirens
TTTATCATATTGACTACAATGGTAGCCATTTTGAGAAGGAAGACGATATTAGAAGATAAGTCATCCTTTGCTTCAGTAATCTCCTTTTGGTGAATGATAGAGTCAATCATGAAGAGCAAGAGTACCTCTTAGAGGCCATTACTAAACTTATTAGAGAAGATGATAACAAACTGATTGTTGCTATTCCTTCAAGGGAATAAATTAAGAAAGTGATTTTCTCTTTTGAAAGGAACAAGGCCCCTGGCCTTGACGGGTTTCCTATGTTCTTCTTTCAGTGGTTCTAGGAGATTGTTGAAGATGATGTGGTGAATGTGGTTAAAGATTTCTTTGGATCAAGGAGTCTTCTTGAAGACACACAAAATTGGCATAATACATTCAATTAGGTCATATTCATACATTCAACAAATAAATCAAGTTTATTTGTCAATCTCCTAAAGTCATCAGTTTAAATTAAATAAATCAACTTGATCCTAACATCACCCTCCTTGATTAAATAAATCAATCATTTATTTAATTAAGTCTGAAATCACCTTTCATCCCTTTTTGATTTAAATAAATCAAAATATCAAGTCAAATAAGTCAAAAGCATCTAATCATCACCTAAGCTAATCTAATCTTGATTAACCTAACCTAACCACCCATCACATCCTCTAGCATTTCCCACTTGCACCAATAAATCATTTTAATTCATTTATAAAATCAACATTTTCCATCAACATGGAATCTTTGAGGAATATTCCCTCAAGTTTGAATTCAAAAGCAAGTTGAAATGTACATCCAACAAGGCATTTAATAGGTCTTACATGTCCCTTGCAAATGTCAAACTCAACATTAACTCTCAAATTCAAATTTGAATCTACCCCTCTTGGGAACATTGGCCAAAACTTGCACATTCCTCAACCTATGACAAGTTGACAAGTGGCCTCATCTCATTGGTCCAATCTTTATCCCACATTACTCTATTTTGAGCTCTCTTCCAATTTGAAAATCTATAAATGAAAGGGTTGATTCTTCATCAAATCATCTACAAAGCTTATGCAAAGTCACTCTCTTCATTTGAGAACTGATTTTTTCCATTGCATCATCATCATTGGCGTTATCAAGGGTTGGGAAAAGGGCTACTTTCCACAATAGCACCAATCAAATATGAGATAAAAATTTTATCATGTTCTTATATGCTTGCAATTAGTTATTTGGTTCTATTTAGTTTTGCATATTTTAGCATGGTTAAGTATTTCATAAGGATGTTTAATCTAATGTGTTTCAAATGACTAGCATGATGATATTATGTTAAGATTGTTAACCATTTGCAGATTCGGCATCCACACTCCTAAAGGAACTTAATGCCACTTTCCTAGTCCTTATTCCCAAGAGACCAAGAGCTGCAGAGTTTGAAGCATTTAGGCCAATAAGTCTTTGTAATTCCTTCTATAAGATTATATCTAAGGTGCTAACTTCTAGGCTCCTCATTATTTTACCCTCCCTAATTTCCCCTTAGCAAAATGGCTTCATCCGTAGCTGGTAGATCCTCAACTTTGTTATTTCTTTCCATGAGAATATTCACTCTCTTGTGGAATCTAAAACTAAAGGTTTTGTCCTAAAACTAGACATTTCAAAAGCTTATGATCAGGTGGAATGGGAATTTTTACTCAAAATCATGAGGATGTTTGGCTTTAGTAATAGAGTCCTTCAAATGGTTGGTCAGCTCATCTCTACTGCTTCCATTTCTATCATGGCGAACAGGTCTCCCTCATAGTTTTTTAAGAACTCGAGGGGTTTAAGACAAGGTGATCCTATATCCCCTATATTATTCACTATTTTTGTAGAATTCCTTTGGAGAAACTTGAAAATATTGGTAGATCAGGGAACTTTAGCTGGTCTAAGGCCCTCTTCCAACAATCTTATTTGTTCCCACCAATAGTTCATTGATGATACCATGTTGATGGGGAGATCTACTATGACTGAAGCAAGGAATCTATTTTTTTTTTGGATGAGTATGAGAGGGCTTTTGGTCAAATGATTAACATACAAAAAAGCTCTATCTTCTTCTTCAACACCCTTGAACCCAGACATACTAAGATTGCTAGAATTCTTGGGTGCAGAATTGAGTCCCTGCCTTCTATTTATCTTAGCTTGCTTCTATGCCTCAAGCCCCCTGAATCCTTTTGGAGTTCATTGGTGGATAGGTTCAGAAAAAATATTGCTAGATGGAAAGGAGCACTTTTTAGTCAAGTAGGTAAAATCCAGCTCTCAAAGCCACTCTTCAGAACCTTCCAATATATGCTTTAAGTGTTTTTAATATCCCTAACAAATTTGCAGATGTTATTGAAAAAATTAAAAAACAATTTCTTTGGTCGGGTGTTGAAGAAAGAAAAAGAATGCCTTTCATTGGTTGGGACTTTGTTTGTAGACCTAAACAACTGTGAGGCCCGGGCTTAAGAAAAATGAGAATGATGAACAAGGCACTCCTTGCTAAGTAAATTTGGCATGTTTTCTCATCTAATGGAGAATGGAATAATATTTTAAAGATAAAATACATGGCTAATTCTAGATCCCTTAAGGCTCTGCTGGATTCTCCTAACTTACCCCTTGGATCGGCCTACTCGAATGATATGATTAGAGGGAGAAAGATTATTGATTTAAGAGTTGGGTGGAGCATAATAAGTGGTAATCAAGCTAGATTCTGGGAAGATGGTTATTGAAGGGTCCTTTAATTTCTGACGATAGGTTTAATAGATGGGCTAATACCTGAAAAGTAGGTTTTGGATCACATGTCATGAATTATTCGAGAAATGGGGGCTGGGTGAATTTTCTCTAGTTTAGCCTCGATCTTGCCTCGATTCAATCTGCTTTGATGGCTGTCAAGATGAGATTGAATCAACAAGAGGATCTTTTAGTTTGGACTTCTAACACTTCGAGTATCTACTCTATCTCTTCATCTATCTCTTTGTTGTCCCTTTCTTAGGCCCCTCAACCCTTTTGGGCTAAAGCTTGGATTAAACATCTAACTCCCAAAGTTAACATATTTTTTTGGATCCTTCTTCAGAATAAAGTCCTCACTGTTGACAATCTCTACAAGCGTGGTTTCTAGATCCCTAACCGATGTTATCTAAGAAAAGAAGAGTCAGAATCTGCTAACCACTTGTTTCTTCATTATCCATATGTGGTGGTTGTCTAAGGAAGGTTTATGAATCTCTAGAATTTAATGTGGTTTTTTCCAAGTTCCATTGAAGACCTTTTTATCTAGTGGAATGTTCCTTCAATGAATCCTTCTATTTGAAGATTATGGTCTTTTACTTTCCCTTATATAGCTTGGGGTGTGTGGAAGGAACGTAATAATAGGATCTTTAGGGAAAATGAATCATTGGAAAACACTATGTATGAGAAGACTTTCAGATTAATTGTGGAAAACTTCAATATCATCCCTCTTCAAGAGAATTTGATGGAGGTTGTGGTTTGTTCGACCTATGATATTAAGATGGCTAAGGATTGGAACATTAAATTTTATGCTTCAAAGGCCTCTAAACCACCCAAAAGGACCGTGAAGGAGTGTGCTAGTGTCTTCCACCTAGAGGTTGGATAAAAGCCAACTTTGACAGGGTAGCTAAGGGTAACCCGGGTTTGGCTGGAAGTGGAGCAGTGATAAGGGACTATAATGGTAATTTTGTTGCAGTTATGGCTATCTCCTTAGGAATCCAATCTAACCATGTAGCTGAAGCCATTGGGGCTTTTCAGGTTATTGACCTTGCTAGTAGAATGAATGTTAAAAATATTTGGTTAGAGGGTGATTCTAAGAACATCATTGAATGCATCCTAGGAAAATCCCCTCCCTAATGGACCATTAAGTGTTGGATTGATAATGATAGGGAACTCTTATCTAAATTTGATAAAGTGAGAGTTTCGCATGCCTTTAGGGAAGCCAATGGAGTTTTCGACTTCTTTTCCAACGAGGGGGCTAAACAAAAAGGGTATAATACATGGCAGAACCTTAATGAGTTAGGAGCTGACATAAGGGCCCTAATTGAGTATGATATTACTCATGGAAAAGCAACTGCATTTCTTAATAATGAAGGAGAATAAATCCAAGTACAAAGTTATCATTAGATTTGATGGGGTCGTGGTTATGAACTCTACAGGTTGTATGGAGAATAAGGTGAAGAATAGAGCTATCATTAGATTTGATGGGGCCACAATTATTAACTCTATAGGTTGTATTATTTGGCACGTATTTGTTGTGCCCTTAGCACACACGCCCCATTCGAAACGGGGACCCTCTTTTCTTTCGCTTTGTCGGACCTTTCGGGGCTGCCTCGTTTTGTGTGCCCCTCTTTTTTGATGTTCCGCATGGTCGATATCGCTCCAAGGTTTCATTCTAAATCAACCATGCTTTCCCTTTTGGTTTTTTGCTGCCCTCCGGGGCCTCGTAGGTTCCTTTGGCATTTTGGGCTTTGGGCGGCTCCGAACCCTTCCGGGCCCGAGCCTCCGGAGTTCCCCTTTTGGGACTCCCCTTCGCAATTACCGTCCTATGCGGCGTTCTCTGGGCACCTTTCCGCTCCGCGGGGCCCGCCCTGCCGTTTTCCGTTTGAAATTCCCCGAAGTTTTGCCGGGCGGCGCTTGCCCATCCGGGCCCCGGACCCCGGAAATCCGCTTCCAGACTTCCGTCCCGGGATCGCCGTCTGCGACGGCGACTCTCCGGCGGCCGCCCGCCCCTCAAGCCCTGGGATGATGCTCGCCTCCGCCGTCACCCGGGCGGGGCGAAGATGTCTTCGGCGGTGAACTCCCAACGGCTCCACGCCCTCCAGGCCCCGAGCATCCCGTCGCCGCCGTCGCCCAATCAACGCAAAATCTCGCAGCGGCCGTCGCCTCGCGTCCCTTCGGCCTCCGGGTCCCGAAATCTTTGCAGCCACCGACGACTCAATTTGAATTTCACCAACTTTTTGGCGCGGTCGTACCAGCGTTTATTGTAGCATTAATGACGCCTGGAGTATATAATGCCCAAACTCGCTGGTCATTTTTCATTGTTCGAATTGAAGTGAATTGGAGCAGCGATCAACTGGAGCTCACTGCCTTCTGCAACGTCTCGATTGTCACCATCAAATTCACTTTGACGATCCCCGGTAGACTTCACGCCTCACAATTTAGCATATCCGAGGTAGGCCGTCCCCGTGTGCCCTCCCATCTTTTTTTGTCATTTCGGGGGATTTAAGTAATTGAACAATTAATTAAATTGGCATAAAATTGAAGAACGTCAAATCGCGCCCATAACCCATGTCTTGGAAATTATGGAAACCTTTCGGAGTTGCCCTTGCCGCCGATTCGGAACTTTTCGATCGCGCGGCCGTTCTATGCGCAGGGCAATCCGTCCTCCCGGGTCTGAACCCCGTCTTCGCCGTCAAAACTCAAAATCCAAACCCTCACCGACGCGATCCTCCTCCCCGGGCCCGGTCCGTCAGACTTCCTCCGTCAGGTTTCCTCGTGCCTTTCGCCGGGCTTGAACAACCAAAACGCTCCGCCTCCCCGGTTCCCGGATCCCGGCGGCTGCTCCACCGTTTAAACTTGAAACTCGGCTCACGTCCTTCGTTCCTTCCGGGCCCGGCCGTCCGGAGTTCCGTCCCCGGAACTCTGTGACGGTTCAGCCGACCTCGACGGCGGAACCCTGCCAGCGCCCCGCCCTCCGGTCCCCGCCTGCCTCTCCACCACCGTGGCTTTAATCTTTTGCAACCGCTGCCTTTGCACTCCCGGGCCCAGGTGGTCGGACTTCCATTTTCGGAGGTCAGTGAGTCTCCTGCCATGGGCTCTTCGGCTTCGTCTGTCCGTCCGTCGAACCCCGGTAGCCGGACTTCCGCCCTCGGAGATCCTCCTCTTGCCCGTCGTTGCTTTTATGGAATTTCTTCGCCGTCCGTCCGGACGCCGAAGCCCAGGCCTCATGTTGCCGTATCACTCTGCCGAAATCCTCGCTGACCCCGGGCCTTTCGGGCCTGGCCGTCAGGAGTTCCGTCCCCGGAACTCCGTGGCGGTTCTGCAGACCCCGACGGTAGAACCCTGCCGGAGACCCGCCCTTCGGGCCCCGAGGGGTTCCTCGTCGTTGCCGTTGGGCAGTACGAAAATCCTTCAAACCGCGAATGTCTCGCAGCGACTGTCACCTCGCGTCGCCCCGGCCTTCGGGTCCCGGCATTACCCTCGCCGTCGCTGCTGAATAACGTGCAAATATTCTGGCCCCAACCTTTGCGTCTTCCTGCCATCGGGACCCCGGGCCTCTTTTCGCCGCTGCCGTTCAAATTTGTCTAGGATCTCCTGGCGGCCGTCACCTTGCGTCTTCCCGGCCATCGGGCCCCGCCTTGCCGAATGCCGCCTTGCCTAAATTTCATACCTCGTGCTGGCCGTCCTTTCACCGCCCGGACCCCGCGCCTCAGACTTCCATCGCCAGACTTCCGTCTGCCGTCTGCCGTTGCCAGCTGCCTTCTCCTGCCTGCTTTCCTGCTTGAAACCTCTGGTGCCCATTTAATCGATCGAAACAAACTCAAATCCAGAATCTGACTTTGACCCATCTCCTAAAATTTGTTGATCTCCATCATGGGCCTCCTAAAACATTGAAATTTGGCCAAGGAGGGTCTCTGGGAACTTTCAGTTCCATTCTCCCTTCCAGACAGCATTCCTGCCAGGGAAGTTTGGCCCTCCGGGCCCGGATTGTCCAAACGCCTTGAAACAAAGATTGATATTGTCTAAGGATGAAATTTATGTTATACTTGAATAATTATTTAGGTGTTACCTTTGAAATATGGACTAACATTAACGCTTTGATGTTTCATTGCACTAACTTTGCCCTTGCTTGCAGAACATATGGAATCGGCTACAAGAACTTCAGGGGCCTCCACCGAAAAGGACAAGGGCAAGAAATCTGGGAGAGCCGCTCGGGGAAAAGAAGATAAGGATCAGATGAAGTTTCAGTTCCAAGGTGAGCCGCTCCAGTCAAAGGTCTCGACCGATTGGACAGAAATCTAAGACACTAACATTGGCCAAGTGGACATAGATGAGTTCACCTAGAGGGTCAAGGTCGACCCTAAAACAAAGAACGCCAGACTGATACGTCAAAGTGGAATCGCCAAGGCTGCCGGCTTCCCTCCCTCTCTGGTGGCACCCGAACTCGTAATGGCTTACCGAGAAGCCTACCAAACGGACACCACGACAATCGTGGACAAGGAGGGGAACACCCTCACCGACATGTCGCCAGAAGGAATCACAAAAACATTCCACATTCCCACATTCCCACACATGGAGGTCCCCACTTTGGAACAGTGCCAGGTGGCCTGGGACGCTAATCTATTGGGCTGCAAGAAATCAATTAACCTTTACTGGCTTAAGGAGAGACGGGGCAGCGCTGCAAAGGTTCCCCAGGAGTTGTTCCGCAGCGACTTCCATGAAGATTATCACGACTTAGTGACCATGTTAAGCAGGATCATGGGTCTTCCGGCAGCCGCCTACTTCCAAGAATGGATGGCATATTACATTGAATAGATCCTGCGAGGGAACGAAGACGTTAACACCAAGACCTCATTCGATTGGGGAGGCATCATCAGCAACTGCTTCCATGAGCAGTTTGTAAACGTTAAGAAAAGCTCCAAGTTTTACATGACCTCCTACCTGGTATACTCCCTGGCAGGACAAAGACAATACAGTGGGTTATTTGTGGCGCCAGACCAAGGGCACAGGCCAGGGCTCAAGCCGTTCGACAAGTACCATCAGCTTCAATACCGCAACTTTAAGAAGGAGTACTGCCGGGTCAATGACGCCTTCATAGGCCACATCATTAGATTGATCACCGGGGACTTCGAAAGGAGGGTTTCCCTTTGCACTAGGGCACTCCTGAAAGAGTATGCTTTCCTATATATCCAGTTCCCCAAGTTCACCTACATCCATGCCCAGGGATTCATAGAACGGCCAAACAAGTTGCCAAGATACCCTAACGACAGGATCATTCTCCTAGAGCTTTCCCGGCAGCTCCAACACATTCAGACAGTCTTCGACAACAAGCACCTAGCAGGGATCCCCTATCCCATAACCCTCGGCCAGGGCCTGTACCGACTGCAAACATCTCAATGCGCCGGAAACTCTGAGAAAGAGCTTAAAGAATATAACGTTGACTAGTACACGGCTCGCCCGTGAATGGACCCACATGGCCATGTCAGGAAGGCGCTAGGGCCGGCATATGCTCACCAATACCACGTCGAAGACTTCTGGGCAAACTGCCAAGATGACAAGGAGGTCCGCATGAGACACTACATGCGCATGACCCTACAGTTCTCGAGAAGAGTGCAACTGATCCAGTTACCGGACCAACTCGAGGAAGATGAGTCCACCCTTATGCATCCAATGTACTCGACAGTTGCCAACTTGGCAATCCCCTCCATAGACTAGGACGAGCAAGAGGTTGACGAACTACATACAATCACCCAGCCGATCATAACTCACACTGAGGAGTGGGTTGATGGGCAGGTGGCGCAACTGAGGCAACAAGGAGTGGTCCTAACATATGAGGTGCTCAAGAGTGAGCCAAGCGCCGCGGAGGACGTTGTCGCCACCGCATCAGTTAGTGAGACTTCCAAATCTCCCCCGGTTACCAGGTCTCAAAAGAGGAAAGGAACACAGATGACGCAATCTGCGGACCCCAAGGAGCAAGCGAAGGACACGAGAGGCTCATCTCCCAAGAGGCTCAAGCAAACAGAAGTGCAGCCTACCTTGCTTCTCCCTGCCCCTCCTGGTGCACCACCCGCTTCTCAGGCTATGGTCGCCTCATCTCCGCTGGTAGTGGACATCTCTGTCCATCTCACCCCTTCGCGCACAGCCAGGTCAGTGATCATTATTGACTCCTCTTCTGGCATGACCACTTCCCCTTCCTCTTCTGCTGCCATGTCACCTATTACATCCCTCCCTTTGGCTACAATTACATCGCTCATTCCTGTCCCCGCCATGCCTGAGGCCCTCACTAGACATATGCAGAACCTTCCCCTTGAGCTCTCACAAATACTGATGAATCCAGCTCTCCAAGCGGCCCTTGCCCAAGTCCTAGCGATGGCTCAGCCTTCACAACCACCAACAGGGCCGCCAGCCATGGAGGCTACAATGCAAATCTCAGAGAAGTTGGAGGAGCACGAACGGGAAGCTTCGAAGCCCATAGAGGAGGAGGCTGATGATTATTACGAGCACCCCGAGTACGAACATAGGACCATCGACAAGGTGGCTTATGAGGAAGAAGAGACGGGCTCTTCTGAGAGTGGGGATGAAGAGGACAGTTCGGGCGCCAAAGAAATTATCCAAACCTTCGATGGGGACCTTGAGGAGGAGTCGGCTCAGCAACTGAAGAACATCGGGGAGGAGGCAGAAGAGTCACCACATGATGAAGAAGGGGAGCCACCAGAAGAGCAGTAGATGAAAGATATCACTAAGGCCGAGACTCATGCTGTAAAGAGCCCCGAGACTGAGGCTGTGGAAGAGAAGAAGGAAGAGGAGACAGCGAAGGGAGATAGTCCCACCCAAATATTGTCCACCAGGCTGCCCATCAAACGCCTCGTGTTTTATCGTGACTCCGACGAAGAGGAGGAGGACGCTGCCAAAGAAAAGGAGGAGCCCCAAAAGGAAAAGGAGGCAGGGATCTTACAGTTAATGGAGAAGGGTGAGGGTAGCCATGATGCACCCAAGGATAAATCCGCCATGCCCGACTGGTTGGAAAAACAGCTTGAAAGGACTACTCCTATTCTGAAGGACCCAAGGGCGAGATTGGAAGCCATCTTGGCTCAATCCCTGACCACAACAAAGAAGGAGAAGAAGCCTAAGGTCTGGTCCAAGATAACCATGGATGCTTCTGGCTCCTGAGCAGCACAAATAGCAACGCCAACTGTTGGCTAGGCCGGGGTTAGCTACAATATTTCCACTATCGACTTAAGGACATCGACTAGAGAGCAGAAGGTTGAACATCTGGAGGAGTCGGTGGCCACAGTAGTACATCTAATCAAGTAGGACAAGGTCACCAAGGACGAACTCAAGGCACAGGTTGCTGCCCTGACCGATTATATCCAGCAATGGTCCTCAGTGGTCGACTTACCCACCACCTCCACAGCAGCACCGCAGTTGCTCTCCAAGGAATAGATCGACAAGATGGAGAGGAGAAAGAACTTAGAGAAAATAACTGAGAATTGGTTCCAACAGGTCATAAGCATCCGAAACATGGGAATCAGCTTGGCTGTGTAGATAGCCAACAAGTTCCTGGACCTGATCCAGTCCCTGGAAAGCACAAAGAAACTCTGCACCAATTTCCCTGCAATCTACAACTCCACCTGCCCGAGGGTTGAAGCCATTCTTCAGATGCCAGAGAACGCGTGGGAAGAAAAGCTAGAGCTAAAAAAGGAAGATCATTGGCTGGTGGACGTGTGGCGCAAAGATCTCATCAACCGGAAGGAGAGGTTGGGGAAGATCCAAAGTAGAGTAGATCCCGATGTTGAATGGATCAAGGAGATCCAGGTAGAATGCACCGAGTATCTTAAGCTGATGACGGGCCATGGTATGCCCACAGTACAATTGGATGCCGAGAAGGTCAAGTCCTATTTTGAGGAAAAGATGAAGGACGGGACAGCTAGAGAAATAACAGCGGAGTTCCTGAGTTATGCTGCCCCCGCCTTCGATCGATCAGAGCTTTTCAGAGACCAAGGCTCGAAGTATGACGAGGATTGGAAGCGGCTCGAAGATAACACCAAAGAATGGAGTTACCAAGCATTAAGATGCGAGATCCTCGAGGTAGATAAGCTCCAAGCGGTCATCCTCAAATATATAGAGCACGCAACTTCCAAGCGGTCATCCTCAAATATATCGAGGTAGATTTGCAAAAGTGAGAGTTGAATTGTTGTAAAGGCATGCTGCAGAAATTTATAAGAAATATCATTGACTTGGTGTATTTCCTTGATTTCTCTCTTGCCATTTGATTCATTTCTCCAAGTTCACATGTTTAGTTTAGATCTTGTGGCTGTTTAGTTAGCTGTTTACTATATTTAGTTGAATCTGAGGAATGTTGTTGGTGTTTGTGAAAATTCCTGCATTGTTGATGATCCCTTAGTCCATACTTTTTGCTATTTGCTGAAGGTAGATAGCTGTGCAAAGTTAGCCTAGAAATGATTTGAAGCTGCCCCAAACATTTATCTTTAATTCATGCATGTATATGGTGGATGAAGGATTAAATATCCACAGCCCTTAGAAGATAGCACAATCTCCATGATACTGTGAAATCCCTAGTTAAGTGGGATATTGTTTTGAAGGATTGTCCATTGCAGGAACTCCATTGTCACTGGTCGCAACAAGCTTCAGACTTAGGAACTTCTCCTTCCCTTCGCCCCCTTTTAACTTTTTTTAGAAACTGAACAATACCAAGGTTCATTGCACATTGTAAAGCCAAATCCAACAATTAAAATGGAGTTCAAGATTGTTGTTTGAACCTACAGCCAACACATAATTGTTTTTATCCTAAGAACTCCTTTTCAAGATCCAACTTCATGCTTTACGTCCACGCTTTGTATTTTCTGTAAGACCGCCTTGTGATTCCAACAAATCACATCAAACTACTGAGGTATCTAAGCACTGTCATGACCTGACATCCGAAAGACCTTGGGATAGTGTTCTGCAACTCGATTGTGGGAGATTGTCTTTCAAGAGAGGCAGTGCACCTACGCATTACCTGTGTTGAGAAGTGCATAAAAAACACATCAACAGAACTGGCGCTAGAAGGAGGGCCTTGGAAAAAATACTAAGTCGAAAGAGAAAGTAAAGCTGGATCGGATCGGATCATTCTCCCCAGAGAGATTCCAGAGAGTTTTGCGTTCAACACCAAACAAGGGAGAATTTGAAGAGTTGCAGCCTCCCACAAGGGCAAAACGAGCACAAGGCAGTAGCGCCGCCTCTTCCTCTTCCTCCATTCCATCCGCCTCCATTTCACCCCCACCTTCATTTGGCTAGCCCTCATCTTCCACCCAACCACCTCAAACAATATTTGCACATCTTACCTCCGGTAGCCAGGGGTTCGCTCCCCTCCCGGGCCTTTCAGCCCAAGGCGCAGCTAAGACAGCCATAGCTCAGGGATAGCCCCAAATTGCTGTTGTGTTGCAAATACAGCCTCAAATTTCTATTTTCCAACAGCAAGTGCCACCTCCGCCTCCCCCCATGGCTTGGCTTGCACATAACCCTTCGCCAATACATTTTGCGGTCTACAATGATATGCCCAAGAATCTGGAGGGCTTTTGTTCGAAGTTCCACCTGCGAGACATACAAAGAACAGCGGAGGAGCATATCAAGATATTTGAAACGACGATCACCGAAATGCAAGTGGACCACAAGGACGTTGTGTGTCGCCTCTTTCCGCATTCATTGGGAGAAGAGGTCTTCTACTGGTACATCAATCTGCCGAGGGGATCAATCACCTCGTGGAACCTGATGAAGAATGTCTTTCTGCAGAAATACAAGATCCCTGTCAACCCCGCAGACCTTTACCGACAGTTCATGTCTATCAGAAGGGAAGTCAACGAACCTATCAGCTCCTTCAATGACTATTTCCATCGGGCTCACATGAGGCTTCAGGATCCATATGTCCATAATGATGCGGCAGCTCTCCCAGTCTATTACGCGGCCCTGGACAACCTCACGTCAGCCTTGGTAAAAAGGATGTGCCCACCGCCCGCTACCCTACTAGCCGCCTATGCGGAAGCCGTTGTGGCCAGTGCGGACTTAGGACAAAATATCTCCGGCCCGTTGCCCTCTTTGGGGCCAGTAGCCCACCCGATGCAGATTCAAGGGCTCAATCAGGCATTTGCTCACCAAACCCCTCTGATAAACCAGGTGCCTCAATTGCCTATGGTTCCCCATCCGGGGCAGCCATTGAACTATGCACCTCCTGTGACTTCCTATTTGCAGCCCCAGCAGCAGTACAGCTATTCCCAGGTTGCTCCGCAACAGCAGGCGTATTCCCAACAGCCCCAGGTGCCATTGTACCTGTCGGGACCAAATTTTCCTCCAGCCTATCAAAATCAGCCGGCGGCCCCGCCCGCTTTTCTCTAAAATCCGGCCTCGTCGCCTAGAAGTGCGACCGAGAAGGATAAACTAGAAGAACTAACGGAGATGATCAAGAAAATGTCCACGGAGATGACGCATTTGAAGAACTAGAATAATCAGTTGCAGGCCTCCCAACGTAATTTTCAGGCCAACCTTAACAGGGACAATCGAGAGTCTCGAGACAATAGAGACAACAGAGATAATCGGGAAGTAGGCCCCTCCTCGGGGCAGAATTATGAGAGGGGGCAGAATTCCAATCAAAATACAGAAATAAGACCTTCTCAGAGGCAAAATCGCACGTAGAACACCAGGCCCAACAACGGTGGTGTTTCCACACCATTTGATCAACCAGAAAGCAACGACAAAACATCCAGCGGTGTATATTTGGCCGAGGCAGCCCTGTCCGGATGGTGCCGACTTCACAAAACTAGCAGACATTCTGAGCTGGATTGTCCCGAGTTCTAGACAGCTGCTGAAATCTTCTAGGTGGAGGTACAAAATACAGTCGACAATGCCAACTGCAGGGACATCGTCCCATCTGAGCCCTACGATTCTTTGTGTCTGGTGGTCAATCAGGCACTGTTTCCGCGAGGCGACCGCAACGAACCCGAAGCCGCGCCTGCTCCTGTTGAGGATGAGAAAGCGCAAGAGGTAAGTAATGAACAAACTTTGGCTCAGCTTTTTGATTCAGTAGATAATGGTCCGATGGATGAAGAGGAACCATTTGTGGATGAGGTCCACATGTTCCATCAGCAGTCGAGTCCATACTTCCTTAGGAATAGGCAAGCGGGTGGGCCCTTCACAACTTCTACCCCACCAAACAACTTCGCCACCCCGCCTGATCTAAATGCCAACAATAACCCGGGGCTCCCTCATATACCCGCCCAATATCTCAACAAGAACCAATCCCAAAACCAACCGCAAAGTCAGCCTCAGGGCCAACCCCAAAATCCGCCTAGGCAAACCAAGATTCAAACCCCTAGTTCCACTATAGGCCAAGCTTTCAGCTCCGAAATTGAGCAAATGGGCGAATATGTGGCGGATGAGTTCAAGAAGGTAAAGATCAGCTTATCTGCCTTCGAGTTACTAAGGGTTCCTGCCATGAGGCATGCTTTCTTTAAGGTTCTGAATAGGACTCCATCCTCTAACATGACGCAAGAGACCCCAGCCAAGAGGGTAACCTTCGAGGAGCCCAGGAAAGAACAGGAAATTTAGGACAATACCGGAAGAAGGAACATTATGCCCACAAATCAGTCGGCAAGTAGATACATTGAAAAGGAGCCAGAAAGGGCAAGTAGACAGCCTCCCAAGAACCAGCAATTTAAGCAAACCAAGGATACGGGCAGTGATAGGAACAAAGGTCAAATAGCTCAAATGGACACACCTGTGGGCATCCTCCAAGGGAGACCGGAAACTCCCCCTTTCCTGACTACCATTAGGGTCTTTGGGAAGAACTTGCACAACTGCCTACTCGATTCAGGTGCCTCTGCCAACGTCATGCCCTTAGCTGTATGCAAGGCTCTGGGCATCACCCCCATGCCTTCAAAGAGAAAGGTGACCCACCTGGATAAAACAGAGATCAACATCGTGGGTGAAATAAACCGCATCCCCATGCAAATTGCTACGGACCCCCGGATACAACAGGTCGTTGATATCCAGGTAGCAGACATTCCCGATGCTTATGGAATTATTTTGGGAAGGGAGTTCACCAAGGCGCTGAATGGATACACTGCCACAGACCTTTCTCATATGTGGCTGCCGTGGAAGGGGTTGCCAAATCAGATCTGTATCGACCGTGAACCCCGTATGAAGTATATGATCACGGAATACAACAATCTCAGCGAGGTGTTGTTCGCCAAGACCGATTTAGGGAATTATCGCCCTTTTGCTTACCAAAATGAGCTTGAGCTTCAGGAAGAGCGTACAGATGAAGTATTGCTAGTATTGTGCAGTCCTTCGGCGGATTCCATGCGAATGCCCCCAGATACCGAAACATTGATAGAAACAGATAATGAGCCAGGTAAGGAGGATGACTGGGGATTGCTCGATGGCTTCCAGGAGTTCATGGGAAAATGCGCAAGAGATCAGCTCAGCTTGGGAGCTAGAATGAATTTCCAGGATCTCTTATTGCCAAACTAGTGTAGGGTCTACAATTCTGCCCACTCTGAAATTGATTGTTGCCTATGCCAAGCAGTAGTGGCCAATGTTAAAAAATCAGCTGTCCCCCAAACAGAAACGCCAAAGGGGACACCAGCAGAACCGCCTGTTGATCACCGCGTTAAACCAAAAAACCCCCCTAAGATCGCAGGGCCCGCCGTCCATCCGAAAGGGAATGGAAGCTCAATCAGACCCGAAGATAAAGAATCTTCCACGTGCTGGATGCTCTGATTTGATGGATCGAAGTCAAGGCAAGGAGCTGGAGCAGGGATCGAACTCATCAGTCCAACGGGTAAGACATTTCTCGCTGCCCACCGATTGCAGTTTTATTGCACTAATAACGTAGCAGAATACGAGGCCTTGGTCCTTGGCCTTCTTATGGCCTTAAAGAAAAATGTGAAGGCGCTACAAGTCTTCGGGGATTCCGCACTTGTAGTCAAACAAGTCAGGAAGTTATACTCCTGCCATGATCGGAGACTCACCAATTAAAGGCACAGGGTTTGGGATCTCCTAGAGGGCCTAGATGCATTCAACATACAATTGATCCCTCGTGCTCAGAATCACACAGCTGATGCCTTGGCTCAAGCAGCTAGCACGTTGCAGCCCCTCTCTTTGTCTGGGCTCAAGAAATTCACTGTTGAGCTGACATCCACGCCATCGGTCACAGATAATGTTACTCACCTGCAGGTCTTCAATGACGACAAGCATATCCTCCAGTTCATCACAAGTTCTGACGTCTTCGCAGCTCAAATAATCGATGAAACTGATTTGCAGGAAGCTGAATTCGACATAGAAGGGGTCATCAACCTTAAAACCAACACAATCCCTAGAGGTATGGTTCAGTTGGAACACATATTTGATTTGGATCAGATTAGAGATCAGAATCAGCAAACAAAAAAGGAGGCCATCAGTAACCAGTGCAACGCACACAACCTTGGAACAGCCGAGGAGATCAAGAATGTTTTTATTGGCAAAGTGTGCACGCCAGAGGAAAAGAGAGGGATCACGGATGCGTTACAAAAATACCATGATGTGGTGGCATGGAGCTATGAAGATTTAAAAACATATGACACCTCTGTCATTACTCACACCATCCCTCTCAGGATGGAAGTGAGGCCATTCCGTCAGCGGTAGCACCCTATCAACGCCTTGCTGGAACCTGTCGTTTACAAGGAGGTGCAGAAATTGTTTTTAGCACGAATCATCTTCCTAGTCCAGCATTCCACATGGGTGGCTAACTTGGTCCCGGTCAGGAAAAAGAATGGAGAGATTAGATTGTGCGTGGATTTCCGCAATCTCAACCGTGCCTCAGAAAAAGACAACTATCCAGTGCCTTCGCTAGATGAGGTGCTGCAAATCGTCAATGGCTCCCAGATGATGTCGTTCCTTGACGGGTACTCCAGGTACAATCAGGTAATGGTGCAATATGAGGATCGTCACAAGATGGCGTTCACCACTAAGTGGGGAATGTTTGCATACAGAAGGATGTCGTTTGGGCTCATCAACACCGGCGCCATGTTCCAACATGCCATGGATATCGCTTTCAAAGACCTAATTGGCAAATGCATAATCATCTACATGGATGATTTGACCGTATTCTCTAAGAAGCGAGGTGATCACATCTCTGATTTATGTAAAGTATTTCAGAGATGCAGGGAGTTCAAGGTTTCCCTAAACCCCAAGAAGTGCATTTTCGGGGTGATTGAAGGCAGGCTGCTCGGGCACATCATTTCGGAACAAGGAATCTCCATTGATCCTGAGCGCATTGAGTCGTTACTCAAGATTCAGCCCCCGGACAGCAAGAAGGAATTAAAATATTTCTTCGGAAAGATCAACTTCGTCCAGAAATTCATCACAGGTTTTACGGAAATTGTCAAACCTCTCAATGCCATGCTCAAACAGGACGCCAAAATTGAATGGACGCCAGATGCTAAACAATCCTTCGAGGAAATCAAATAGGCCATTGCTGAGGCACCTGTGTTGGTTAGCCCAGATTATCTGAAGCCGTTCTATATCTACTCCTTTGCTTCAGAGCACTCCTGTGCTAGCATGTTGACCCAGAAGGACAATGAAGGAAACGAGCATTTGATCACCTTTATGAGTGCTCCCCTCAAAGATGCTGAATTGCATTACCACAACATAGAAAAGTAGGTGTACGCCCTCGTCAGGGGAGTAAAGAAATTTAGACACTACATTCTACGCAACAAGGTGTTCGCCATTGTCCCCGACCCAACAGTCAAGACGTTGCTCATGCAAAATGAATTGGGCGAATGAAGGGCTAAGTGGGTCACCTTTCTACAAGAGTATGATATGGAAATCCAACCAATGAAATTGGTAAGAGGGCAGGCACTCACTCACACAATTTCTGAAACAGCGACGGAGGCTGGACCTGAACTCACGGTACAGTAGTATCAGCTCGAAGACGTCTCCCCGGGAGAATGGTACCAAGATGTCGTTTATTATCTGTTGAATCACAAGTGTCTGCCGCATCTGCAAGGAGTCCAGAAGAGGGCCCTGAGATTGAAAAGTAATGGTTATATGTTGCAAGGTTCTATTCTCTATAAGAAGAATCATGAGGGCGTTTATCTAAGATGCCTTGGCAAGGAGGAAGCAGAATGCGTTCTGAGGGAGTTTCACAATAAATTTGGTATGGGCCACGGCTCGGGTCCTTCTACAGCACATCAAATATTGAGAGCAGGGTACTATTGGCCAACTGTCTTCAAGGATGCCCATTGCCATGTTTCCTCCTGTCACACGTGTCAGACCGCTGCCACCAGGGAGAGGAATGATGTTGTCCCACTACAGCTCGTTCTGGAGGTAAGGCCTTTTGCGCAATGGGGTCTCGACTTCATCGGTCCGGTAAGCCCTCCATCATCTGCGGAACACAGGTACATTCTTACCACCACTGATTATTGTACTAGATGGACGGAAGCAATAGCATGTAAGCAATGTACGACTAAAGTAGTTACCAATTTTCTAGAAAGTTTCATTTTAAATCATTTTGGCTGCCCATATGCTTTGGTATGTAATAATGGACCTGCCTTTGCTTCATTAAAATTTGCTAGTTGGGCGTTTGACTATGGGATTGCCCTCAAATTCTCATCCAATTACTACCCTCAGGGCAATGGCCTTGCCAAATCCACGAATAAGAATTTGATTACTGTGATCAAGAAGCTACTAGATAGGAATCCCAAGGACTGGCATACCCAGCTCCACTTTGCCCTTTGGGCTGATCGCACTCGCCACAAGGCTGCTCTTGGCGATTCTCCGTTCCACCTCGTCTACGGCCTAAAGCCTATATCTCCCATCCACCTGAAGATTCCTACTTTTCAGTTCATCAACGATTTTTATGAGGGGGGAGATCGTAGGGAAGCTCGTCTAGCTGAGCTCTTACATTTAGAGGAAGTCTGAAACCGCGCAATAGAAAACTTCGCCAAACATCAGGGCATAGTTAAGAGATGGTTCGACCGCCGAGCCAAAATCAAGGCCTTTAGAATTTCGGATTTGGTCCTATATTGGGACAAGGCCCATGAGAAGAAAGGGGGACACAACAAATTCGACAAGCTCTGGCTTGGCCCCTTTCAAATAGCTGAGATTTTGGGAGATAATACCTTCCGCTTAAAGACTTTAATCGGTGACAATGTCCCGTTGCCGGTCAACGGGCAGCACTTAAAGCATTACTTCCAAGCTTGAGCTCCTTCGAGCTCTTTGTTGTAAATACCTGTACATAGGTTAGAGTATTTGCTTTCTTGCTTGTTTGCGTTTTTCCCGCGTCTCTTTTTGCTTTCTCCCTCCCGGCAGTTTTGTTTCGAAGGATGTTTCCTACTCCTTTGCGGCAGCCGTGCTTGCCTGACAAGCGGTTCACTTTGCTGTCCGTTCTTTGTGTTCTCTGGCTAAACATTCACTCTAGATTATTGGTATTTGCAAAGTTGTCTGCGAATGATTTCCTTGTTTGAACTCTGCTCAGAACTTGACCCTTCGCCGGATCTTCTTACCCGCATCTCAGATCTCACACGAATTACATAATAATCAATTCTAAAGGACCGTACTATGGTTGTTATGACACCCTAGTGAGTGAAAAATCTTAAGTCTACTCCAGTAACCACTGCAGTCTCAAACCCATTGTAGGCTTCAATGCTTACCCGGTCGAACTAAATGGTAAAAGAGAAGTGAAATATCAAAGCAAAAAGGAGAAAAGAAACTCTGAAAAAGAAACTCTGAAAAAAGGAAATAAATGACCGTATGGGTGTTCGGGTAACTCTACCGGGGCTATGGACGCCCGGTTGGCAGTAGAGCAATATCCATGAGATTGTAGTGACAACTTCGCCGGGGCTATGGACGCCTGACTGGCAGCGGGGCAATGTCCAGGTTACTTTTGGTGTTAGGCAACTTTTGTAGCTCGCTCGGTTGAAGTGATAACCCTGGTTACTATCCCTAGGGAAAGAATGAACTCACTTCACACACGCTTCTGAGATGTCCTGTAAGCCGCTCTCCCGTTCTCCCGAATTCATCCTTGGAAGCCGCTCCTGGTCTGCGAAACCAAAGATTCTAGGTCCTAAATGAATATTTATCCCTAGAACGCTTCGGAGCGTTCTCCAGTGGAGTTGCCATTTGTTGTGCCCTTAGCACACACGCCCCGTTCGGAATGGGGACCCTATTTTCTTTCGCTTTGTCGGGCCTTTCAGGGTCACCTCATTTTGCGTGCCCCTCTTTTTTGATGTTCCGCATGGTCGATATCGCTCCAAGGTTTTATCCTAAATCAACTATGCTTTCCCTTTTGGTTTTTTGCTGCCCTCCGGGGCCTCGTAGGTTCCTTTGGCATTTTGGGCTTTGGGCGGCTTCGAACCCTTCCAGGCCCGGGCCTCCGGAGTTCCCCTTTCGAGACTCCCCGCGCAATTGTCATCTGCTGGCGTTCTCACGAGCCTTTCCGCCAGCGGGGCCATACTGCGTTTTCGTTTGAAATTCCCCGAAGTTTTGTCGGGCGGCGCCTGCCCATCCGGGCCCCGGACACCGGAAATCCACTTCCGGACTTCCGTCCTGGGATCGCCGTCTGCGACGGCGACTCTCCGGTGGCCGCCCGCCCCTCGAGCCCCGGGATGATGCTCGCTGCCTCTCTCACCCGGGCGGCGCGAAGAAGTCTTCGGCGGCGAACTCCCAACGACTCCCCACCCTCTAGGCCCCGAGCATCCTGTCGCCGCCGTCGCCCAATCAACGCAAAATCTCGCGGCGACCGTCGCCTCGCGTCCCTCTGGCCTCCGGGTCCCGGAATCTCTGTCGCCCCCGCCGACTCAATTTGAATTTCACCAACTTTTGGTGCGGCCGTACCAGTGTTTATTGCAGTATTAATGACGCCTAGAGTATATAATGCCCAAACTCGCCGATCATTTTTCATTATTCGAATTGAAGTGAATTGGAGCAGCGATCAACTAGAGCTCACTGCCTTCTGCAACGTCTCGATTGTCACCATCAAATTCGCTCCGACGATCCCGAGTAGACTTCATGCCTCACCATTTAGCGTATCTGAGGTAGGTCGTCCCCGTGTGCCCTCCCATCTTTTTTCGTCATTTCAGGGCATTTAAGTAATTGAACAATTAATTAAATTGGCATAAAATTGAAGAACGTCAAATCGCGCCCATAACCCATGTCTTGGAAATTGCGGAAACCTTTCGGAGTTTCCCTTGCCGCCGATTTGGAACTTTTCGATCGCGCGGCCATTCTATGCGCAGGGCAATCCGTCCTCCTGGGTCCGAACCCCGTCTTCGCCGTCAAAACTCAAAATCCAAACCCTCACCGATGCGATCCTCCTCCCCGAGCCCGGTCCGTTGGACTTCCTCCGTCGGGTTTCCTCGTGCCTTTCGCTGGGCTTGAACAACCAAAACGCTCTGCCTCCCCGGTTCCCGGATCCCGGCGGCTGCTCCGCAATTTAAACTTGAAACTCGGCTCGCGTCCTTCGTTCCTTCCGAGCCCGGCTGTCCGGAGTTCCGTCCCCGGTGGTCGGACTTCCGTTTTCGGAGGTCAGTGAGTCTCCTGCCATGGGCTCTTCGGCTTCGTCTGTCCGTCCGTCGGACCCCGGTAGCCAGACTTCTACCCTCGGAGATCCTCCTCTTGCCCGCCGCTGCTTTTATGGAATTTCTTCGCCGTCCGTCCGGACACCAGAGCCCGGGCCTCCTGTTGCCGTCTCACTCTGCCGAAATCCTTGCTGACCCCGGGCCTTTGGGGCCCAGCCATCCGGAGTTCCATCCCCGGAACTCCGTGGCGGTTCCGCCGACCCCGACGGCGGAACCCTGCCGGTACCCCGCCCTTCGGGCCCCGAGGGTTTCCTCGCCGTCGCCGTTGGGCGGTACGAAAATCCTTCAAACCGCGAATGTCTCACAGCCGCCGTCACCTCGCGTCACCCCGGCCTTCGGGTCCCGGCATTACCCTCACCGTCGCCGCTGAATAACGTGCAAATCTTCCAGCCCTAACCTTTGCGTCTTCCCGCCATCCGGACCCCGGGCCTCTTTTCGCCGCTGCCGTTCAAATTTGTCTAGGATCTCCCAGCGGCCATCACCTTGCGTCTTCCCGACCATCGGGCCCCGCCTTGCCGAATGCCGCCTGGCCTAAATTTCATACCTCGTGCTGGCCGTCCTTTCACCGCCCGGACCCCACGCCTCGGACTTCCGTCGCCAGACTTCTGTCTGCCGTCCGCCGTTGCCAGCTGCCTTCTCCTGCCTGCTTTCCGGCTTGAAACCTCCGGTGCCCATTTAATCGATCGAAACAAACTCAAATCCAGAATCTAACTTTGACCCATCTCCTAAATTTTTTTGATCTCCATCATGGGCCTCCTAAAACATTGAAATTTGGCCAAGGAGGGTCTCTGGGAACTTTCGGTTGCATTCTCCCTTCCAGACAGCATTCCTGCCAGGGAAATCCGGCCCTCCGGGCCCAGAATGTCCAAACGCCCTTAAACGAAGATCGATATTGTCTAAGGATGAAATTTATGTTATACTTGAATAATTATTTAGGTGTTACCTTTGAAATATGGACTAACATTAACGCTTTGATGTTTCATTGCACTAACTTTGCCCTTGCTTGCAGAACATATGGAATCGGCTGCAGGAACTTCAGGGGCCTCCGCCGAAAAGGACAAGGGCAAGAAATTTGGGAGAGCCACTCGGGGAAAAGAAGATAAGGATCAGATGAAGTTTCAGTTCCAAAGTGAGCCGCTCCAGTCAAAGGTCTCGACCGACTGGAAAGAAATCTCAGACACTAACATTGGCCAAGTGGACATAGATGAGTTCACCTAGAGGGTCAAGGTCGACCCTAAAACAAAGAACGCCAGACTGATACATCAAAGTGGAATCGCCAAGGCTACCGGCTTCCCTCCCTCTCTGGTGGCACTCGAACTCGTAATGACTTGCCGAGAAGCCTACCAAACGGACACCAGGACAATCGTGGACAAGGAGGGGAACACCCTCACCGACATGTCGCCAGAAGGAATCACAAAAACATTCCACATTCCCACATTCCCACACATGGAGGTCCCCACTTTGGAACAGTGCCAGGCGGCGTGAGACGCCAATTCGTTGGGCTGCAAGAAATCAATTAACCTTTACTGGCTTAAGGAGAGACGGGGTAGGGCTGCAAAGGTTCCCCAGGAGCTGTTCCGCAGTGACTTCCATGAAGATTATCACGACTTAGTGACCATGTTAAGTAGGATCATGGGTCTCCCGGCAGCCGCCTACTTCCAAGAATGGATGGCATATTACATTGAACAGATCCTGCGAGGGAACGAAGACGTTAACACCAAGACCTCATTCGACTGGGGAGGCATCATCAGTAACTGCTTCCACGAGCAGTTTGTAAACGTTAAGAAAAGCTCCAAGTTTTACATGACCTCCTACCTAGTATACTCCCTGGCGAGACAAAGACAATACAGTGGGTTATTTGTGGCACCAGACCAGGGGCACAGGCGAGGGCTCAAGCCGTTCGACAAGTACCCTCAGCTTCAATACCGCAAGTTTAAGAAGGAGTACTGCCGGGTCAATGACGCCTTCATAGGCCACATCATCAGATTGATCGCTGGGGACTTCAAAAGGAGGGTTTCCCACAGTGCTAGGGCGCTCCTGAAAGAGTATGCTTTCCTATATATCCAGTTCCCCAAGTTCACCTACATCCGTGCCCAGGGATTCACGGAACGGCCAAACAAATTGCCAAGATACCCTAACAACAGGATCATTCTCCTAGAGCTTTCCCGGCAGCTCCAACACATTCAGACAGTCTTCGGCAACAAGCATGTAGCAGGGATCCCCTATCCCATAACCCTCGGCCAGGGCCTGTACCGACTACAAACATCTCAATGCGCCGGCAACTCTGAGAAAGAGCTTAAAGAATATAACTTTGACTAGTACACGGCTCGCCCGCGAATGGACCCACATGGCCATGTCAGGAAGGCGCTAGGGCCGGCATATGCTCACCAATACCACGTCGAAGACTTCTAGGTAGACTGCCAAGATGACAAAGAAGTTCGCATGAGACACTACATGCGCATGATCGTACAGTTCCTGAGAAGAGTGCAACTGATCCAGGTACGGGACCAACTCGAGGAAGATGAGTCCACCCTTCTGCATCCAAGGTACTCAGCAGTTGCCAACCTGGCAATCCCCTCCATAGACTGGGACGAGCAAGAGGTCGACGACCTAGACACAATCACCCAGCCGATCATAATTCGCACTAAGGAGTGGGTCGATAGGTAGGTGGCGCAACTGAGGCAACAAGGAGTGGTCCTAACATATGAGGCGCTCAAGAGTGAGCCAAGCGCCGCGGAGGACGTTGCCGCCACTGCATCAGCTGGTGAGACTTCCAAGTCTCCCCCGGTTACTAGGTCTCAAAAGAAGAAAGGAACATAGACGGCGCAATCTGCGGACCCGAAGGAGCTAGCGAAGAAGGACACGGGAGGCTCATCTCCCAAGAGGCTCAAGCAAATAGTGACAACAACAGAAGTGCAGCCTACCTTGCTTCTCCCTGCCCCTCCTGGCGCACCACCCGCTTCTCAGGCTATGGTCGCCTCATCTCCGCTGACAGTGGACATCTCTGTCCATCTCGCCCCTTCGCCCACAGCCAGGTCAGTGATCGTTATTGACTCCTCTTCCAGCATGACCACTTCCCTTTCCTCTTCTGCTGCCATGTCACCTATTACATCCCTCCCTCTGGCTACAATTACATCGACCATTCCCGTCGCCGCCATGCCTGAGGCCCTCACTAGACATATGCAGAACCTTCCCCCTGAGCTCTCACAAATACTAATGAATCCAGCTCTCCAAGCGGCCCTTGCCCAAGTCCTCGCGACGGCTCAGCCTTCACAACCGCCAACAGGGCCGCCAGCCATGGAGGCTACAATGCAAATCTCAGAGAAGTTGGAGGAGGAGGAACAGGAAGCTTCGAAGCCCATAGAGGAGGAGGCTGATGATTATTACGAGCACCCCGAGTACGAACATAGGACCATCGACAAGGTGGCTTATGAGGAAGAAGAGACGGGCTCTTCTGAGAGTGGGGATGAAGAGGACGGCTCGGGCGCCAAAGATTTTATCCAAACCTTCGATGGGGACCTTGAGGAGGAGTCGGCTCAGCAACTGAAGAACATTGGGGAGGAGGCAGAAGAGTCACCACATGATGAAGAAGGGGAGCCGCCAGAAGAGCAGCAGATGAAAGATATCACCGAGGCCAAGACTCATGCTGTTAAGAGCCCCGAGACCGAGGTTGTGGAAGAGAAGAAGGAAGAGGAGACAGAGAAGGGAGACAGTCCCACCCGGATATTGTCCACCAGGCTACCCGTCAAATGCCTCGTGTTTTATCGCGACTCCGACGAAGAGGAGGAGGATGCTGCCAAAGAAAAGGAGGAGCCCCAAAAGGAAAAGGAGGCAGGGATCTTACAGTTAACATAGAAGGGTGAGGGCAGCCATGATGCACCCAAGGATAAATCCGCCATGCCCGACTGGTTGGAGAAACAGCTTGAAAGGACTACTCCTGTTCTGAAAGACCCAAGGGCAAGATTGGAAGCCATCTTGGCTCGATCCCTGACCACAACAAAGAAGGAGAAGAAGCCTAAGGTCTTGTCCAAGATAACCATGGACGCTTCCGGCTCCTGAGCAGCACAAATAGCAACGCTAACTGTTGGCCAGGCTGGGGTTAGCTACAATATTTCCACTATCGACTTGGGGACATCGACTAGAGAGCAGAAAGTTGAACATCTGGAGGAGTCGGTGGCCATAGTAGTACATCTAATCAAGCAGGACAAGGTCACCAAGGACGAACTCAAGGCGCAGGTTGCTACCCTGACCGATTATATCCAGCAATGGTCCTTAGTGGTCGACTTACCCACCACCTCCACAGCAGCACCGCAATTGCTCTCCAAGGAACAGATCGACAAGATGGAGAGGAGAAAGAACTTAGAGAAAACAACTGAGAATTGGTTCCAACAGGTCATAAGCATCAGAAACGTGGGAATCAGCTTGGCTGTGCAGATAGCCAACAAGTTCCTGGACCTGATCCAGTCCCTGGAAAGCACAAAGAAACTATGCACCAATTTCCCTGCAATCTACGACTCCACCTGCCCGAGGGTTGAAGCCATTCTTCATATGCCAGAGAACACATGGGAAGAAAAGCTAGAGCTAAAAAAGGAAGATCATTGGCTGGTGGACGTGTGGCGCAGAGATCTCATCAACTGGAAGGAGAGGTTGGGGCAGATCCAGAGCAGAGTAGATCCTGATGTTGAATGGATCAAGGAGATCCGGGTAGAATGCACCGAGTATCTTAAGCTGATGACGGGCCATGGTATGCCCACAGTACAATTGGATGCCGAGAAGGTCAAGTCCTATTTTGAGGAAAAGATGAAGGACGGGATAGCCGGAGAAATAACAACGGAGTTCCTGAGTTATGCTGCCCGCGCCTTCGATCGATCAGAGTTTTTTAGAGACCAAGGCTCGAAGTATGATGAGGATTGGAAGTGGCTGGAAGAGAATGTCAAAGAATGGAGTTACCAAGCATTAAGATGTGAGATCCTCGAGGTAGATAAGCTCCAAGCAGTCATCCTCAAGTATATAGAGCACGCAGCTTCCGAGAAGCAAGAGGACAGCCCAGCCAAAGAAGAAGACTTCCCTGAAAAATAGCTACAGCCAAGAAAACAACAATTAGCTATAGGACAAAAGAGCAATAGTGTCATCCACTAGATGACGAAATAGGGAAGGGACAAAGAATGTTTTTAAATTGTAAATCTATTTGGGGGTAGGTGAAACCCTATTTTGTAATGAATCTTGGCCACACAATTGTAATGAATCTTGGCCATTCATTTAACTTTTGGAAAACTATAAATAGAGGACTCCCCTCATTTGCAAAAGTGAGAGTTGAATTGTTGTAAAGGCATGCTGTAGAAATTTATAAGAAATATCATTGACTTGGTGTATTTCTTTGATTTCTCTCTTGCCATTTGATTCATTTCTCCGAGTTCACATGTTTAGTTTAGATCTTGTGGCTGTTTAGTTAGCTGTTTACTGTATTTAGTTGAATCTGAGGAATGTTGTTGGTGTTTGTGAAAATTCTTGCATTGTTGATGATCCCTTAGTCCATACTTTTTGCTATTTGCTGAAGGTAGATAGCTGTGCAAAGTTAGCTTGGACTTGATTTGAAGCTGCCCCAAACATTTATCTTTAATTCATGCATGTATATGGTGGATGAAGGATGAAATATCCACAGCCCTTAGAAGATAGCACAATTTCCATGATACTGTGAAATCCCTAGTTAAGTGAGATATTGTTTTGAAGGATTGTCCATTGCAGGAACTCCATTGTCTCTGGTCGCAGCAAGCTTCAGACTTAGGAACTTCTCCTTCCTTTCGCCCCCTTTTCACTTTTTTTAGAAACTAAACAATACCAAGGTTCATTGCACATTGTAAAGCCAAATCCAACAATTAAAACAGAGTTCAAGATTGCTGTTTGAACCTACAGCCAACACATAATTGCTTTTATCCTAAGAACTCCTTTTCAAGATCCAACTTCATGCTTTACGTCCACACTTTGTATTTTCTGTAAGACCGCCTTGTGATTCTAGCAAATCACATCAAACTACTGAGGTATCTAAGCACTGTCATGACCTAACATCCGAGAGACCTTGGGATAGTGTTCTACAACTCGATTGTGGGAGATTGTCTTTCAAGAGAGGTAGTGCACCTATGCATTACCTGTGTTGACAAGTGCATAAAAAACACATCAACAGTATTATGGGTGCTTTGGCTTGGTTGTGGCTATTTGATTCAGGGTAACAGTTCTACAAGCAATGCTAGCAAGGCCAATGCGATAATGGGGGGAAGCAGAAAAAGAGTGGAGCCGACTAGTTTCGAAATGCATAAGAAAAACCCATAGGTTTGGAGGAAAATTATACATGGTTGGCTTCTCCCATTCATTGAGAAGCTCCATGGTCCTAAATCAGAAGCCACTAAGTATTTTGTGAAACATTGGAGGAATGGTGAAATTGTTCTCTTTGGTAGGAAGGTCAGTATGAACGATAACCTTATTGAGGAGGTCACTAGTCTTTTGACCGAGGGAATGAAGTTTTTCAGTGACAGGAAATTTTCTAATGAGGTTGTCATTAGGTTTCCCAAAAAAGATAAGGAAAAGAGAGAGCTAGTTAAAATATCCAATAGCTACTTTGAAATTGACACTATTAAGGCTTTATGGAGGAAGGTGCTCATGGTTATAATGGAATACATCATGCTAGATGGCAGATTTCCTTCCCTCACTATTTGTATTGCTCCTTGAGTAATAGCTTGGAAGACCATAGAAAGAATCCTAGAAAGTATTCGATCATGCATACTAGACTCATCCGACTTATTTATGATCATTTAAAAAATATGTCAGCTTTGTCTAATCCTGTCCCAGTTTCAGCCTCTAAAGACTATGATATTGAGATTATCTTGTCGAAGGAAAAAGATAACCTAGACCCTGATTGGATTGAGGAAGACCCCCTCTCCCCCAAAATACGGGTAAGAAAACCCATCTGAGCAAGCTCTTGCTTAAAAAAGATAGCTCTGTGAAAACCCCCATTGTCTCTGATTAGAAAGAGAGACTTAAGATTAAGGAACCCCTGCTAAAAAATTGGTTTCTTACTCTAAGGACTCCCTGGAGGAAAGAATTGATACCCCTAAAGCTAGTGAGGATTCTTACACCTCTTACCCTACTACAGATAGAGAAGACAAACCAAGATTTCCTAGAAACCTTAACCCTAAAGACCACTACTTTAAGTTTGACTGGGAATTCCTGATAATACTTTAGCCATTGCTAGAAATGGGGTTGTTGATTATTTCAGGATTATGAAATGGGTCTTTCACGAGATAAGGACCTCAGCTTAAAGAACAGAGCTCTTACTAGTAAAGTGGAAGATTTGCAAGCTAAAGTTTCTACCCATAATTCTATTGAGGCTGTGTGTACTGAGGATAACATGAGGGAGATGGTTGAGCACCTTCAATAAAATATTGAGCTCACAGACAAGATGAAGACAGATAATGAGGTTAAGGTAAACTTTCTGGAGGGAGAAATTAGTAAAATTAGGGGCACCATTAAAACTATCCTGGAGGAGAATCATAGAATTCCTAATCATAATGCAACTATTATTAGCACTATGGTTGAGAAAACATATAACTTTTGGTAGGGCTCTCTGGTGGTGGATTTGGATGCAGACAAGGAGAAAGATAGGATTGAAGATGTTGGAATCTCGAAGAGGATGAAAGCTCACCTAAAGAGAAAGGTTGTTTCTATGCCCTAGGAGATTCAGGCTCTCAAAAAGAGCACTCAAGATATGTGCAACCTTGAAGCTGAGGTTGTTGATACTTTAAAGTTCTTAGGTTAGTTTTGGGTTTTCCCTGGTTTTTGTGCTAGCCTTTGCTTGCTCTAGGCTTGTGGATGTGGTTTCTTTTGGTCTTTTTTTTGCAGCCATCCTATTTTTTGTGGGCTCTGTATTGCTTTATCTTTATTTAACTTGTAAAATTTGTGGTTTTAGGTCCCTATAAAACCTAGATTTTTCTTTATCAAAAACATTCACACAAGAGTGAAGAAATGAAAATATTATATTACTAATCATACTAGCACAATGCATACAAGATGAATAATAGACAAGAGAGCCCTTGTTTATATATGAAAGGTGAGACATAGAACACAGTAGGATTATGAAAAGTGTTATAATTATATCACATGAGACACAAAAGTTAAATACCCTAAATGTGTCCTAACTTTTTCCTAATTAAACTAAACTAACAACGTTCAAAAAGGATCCAAGTGGGTTCAAATTTGTTAGGGAATAACAATATTTGTACACCAAAAACCCATTACCCATAATCAACATGATAGTTTAATGTGTGGAGTTGATCACAAATTCTTTCCTTTATGTATAAATTTTAGAATACAAGCATATCCTCATTAACCCACAAGATCAATATAATATTCCTTTCATAACACGTTGGGCCATATTTTTTATCTCTTGATGCCCTTTCAACTTTAAAATTTAATAGAAACATATCAACAAGCCATTGTCCTTATTTTACATTACTTTATGAATTATATACTTGAAGCCTATGTAGATGGCATAATAGCCAAGTCTCATAATAAGTATCACCACCCAAAAAAATAATACATATCATATATTGACAACTAAAAAAATTAAACATAAGACTTAATCCCAAAAATGAGTCTTTGGAGTAGGAAAAATAAAAATTATTTGATTCATTATCTACATAAGATGCATTGAGATAGATGTTAATAAAATTTATGTGATTTTCAACATGTATCCACTAAAAATTAGATCTCAATTCAATATTTTACAAGTTTTTTTGTAAGTCATTTGTTATTTTATTTCTCGGCTCATTGACCACACATTCCCTTTCATACACCTCTTGCAAAAAGGAACCAATTCTAAATAGAACCAAGAATATCATAAATATTTAAATAATATTAAATAATACTTTTCCAATGTAATTATCCTTATGTTGATAATTCAACATTGATCATGATATAGTTACCTTACTTGTATAGAAGGATGAGTACAAATGATAACAAGAAATATACTATATATCTCACGCACTCATAGATATAGTTAAAATCAATGCTTAGCAATAATATATGCATGATCTCAAAAATCATATCATTACATTTTTTTTTTAAACACATTTCAACATTAAAAGTGACCCAATAAAATATCTATTATCAAAAAAAAAATTCCAAACCATGTTACATGATGGGTTATGTTGGTGATAGAATTTGATCCTCTTTTCCATAATAAGTGATAAATGGACAAGCCATAGTTGACCAATTAGTTGAGGCATCATCATTTTCATCATTTCATCATTTTTTTCTCTACTTCTTAATTTCTTGGATGAACACATTCTCATGAAAAATGTGAGACGCGTAGAAAATTTAATTTTATGGATTATGGTATATGATAAGCATAGGTGATAGGGTTATCCTTATACCCCATTAGGAAAACCAATTCCATTATCTTTTCAAGTAAACTCCCCTTCCATAAATTATAATACAAAATATGATACACTCATAACTAGATTAAAGGTAGCTAATTCACTAGGTATAAAATTCTACTAATCCTACTTCCCTTCTCTCTAGTGTCACTATTAATTTTTCCCTAATAGCATCATGTCCTCTAGAAGATACACCATGTCTTCTGGTGTATTTAGTGTGTTGAAAATCCTCATAACCTTTCCACTTAGACATTATTGGTATGACCATTGGTATAAAATCACCTATCTTAGCTATCCCTAAAACTTATTTTTCCACCTTTGACAAAAGTTCATCCTTCAACTCGTAGGCTTTATCCCTTATATCATCAAGGGTTATGGAATCTATCTCTTCTACTAATGGATTCTCTTTGTTGAAAGTCTTTCTTGGAGTGACTAGATTCCTTTCTTTGCCTCTTTTCAAAGTACCCATCATGATGTTACAAAAAAAAATCACAATAAACTACTCAAAATAAATAAAAATAATAATTTTTTTATTGTAACTTATTAGGGCCTAGATTTACTTTTCACCAAAAATCTCGATGAAATTCACTAATTTACAACATTCAAATTGAATTTGACAGAAACCCCAATTTCACAATAACTTCAATTATTCTCCAAATGACCTTAAATATGGATTTTAGTAGCTACAATATTCCCTTGATCAACACTCTAGAACTCAAATAAATGTTATTTTACAACCTTGAGAGGGAATGATGGAAACCCTACTGTTATAATAATTCCTTCAAATTTAATCCAAATGGCCTCAAGTTTGGATTATAGTAGCTTAAATATGTCCTTGATCAACCCTCCAAAAATTAGAAAAAATAATCACCAAATTGAGACCAATATGCACTTGATCCCCACCTAAATAAAAATAATTCCTCATTTCTTTCCTTTTAGATACCAAGATCATGCTTTGATACCACTTGTAATGAAAGACATTGCACAAGAGAAGAACATAATAGAAAATATATTACAAATATTTATTAATATATTATAATAATAAACTCCTTTGGTAGGGGAAAACATCCAAAAGTTTCCAATAAGAACATAATTCACAATATGATGATAGCATAAACTAACCAATAACTACTATATATATACTATACTTATGCCTTCAATGCCACATAAGATGACTTAACTACCTATATAAGACTATATTAACTATCATGCAACTTTATTAAGAGTTAAGCTAGCCACAAAGGTAGCTACTCATAGCACTATGCTTACTATAGAATTAAAGGTGCAACATTAATCCACATCCAATAAGCAATGATTTTAAATAACTATGGTCCCTCTTTTCTCTCTCTTAAGATTTATAAGGAAAATAATAGAATGAAATAATTATTTTTTTTAATATAGACGAATTCATTTGAACACCTTTAACTAACTCACTTTGGGATAATATTTAATTTTCAACAAATATATATTTTCAACCAAAAATATCCAACTTAGAAACCAATTTTTATTTTTTGAATGCAATATATTTTTCCAATCACTTTATCATTTGAATTATAAGTATCTTTGAACTTCAAATTAAATATTCCCCAAGCTTACTTTTCCTAGCTTAATAAATAAATTTAACCTTTTTAAATAATTTAATTTAGACTATACTATTTTAGAAAGTTATTTAATAATTTCACATGCATGTTAACATTTCACTAAACCAATACATGATGAACATGTTAACATTTCACTAAATAATTTCATGGGAGTGAGCGGGAATAGGAGGGGGGGGAATTTTTTGAAAATTCCAGAACAAGAGGGCAATGGGAGTACTGATTCAGAGGATGGTGATGGGTTTTTATGGTTGTTTGAAGGCCTTTGTCTATATTCAAACCTACTAGAGATTTGGGAGACGTGTTGGTTGTCTACTCCTTGCTCTGCTTTTATTGGCTTTACTACTGCTGAGCCTAGCGCATCTATTTTGGTCCTCATTTCCTTCGACTGGTAGAGCTGCTTGACTCAGTTGAGGGACAAGTTTGTGTTGATGGTTGTTTTTATTTCCTATTCTTGGTGCCCCACTAACATCCTGCGCATGTTTTGGGACTCTATTGGGTGCTTTGAGGGAGTTGCAGTTGGAGATGTGGCTTTGACTTCTCCTTGTCTGGTCCCGGTTCTTGACTTCGTGCTCACTAGGCAGTTTGCTTTGTTTCTTGCCTGTGTGCTTCACGTTGTTGGTTTGGTGGCTGTGGGACTCCAATTGTCTCTTTGTCTGAGACTTTTCTTGGCTGCTCCTGCCAAAGCCTTTATCCTATTTTTGAACCTCGACTTCACTCTGGCTTGGCGTTTAAGGATTGAAACATTGTTGTCTTGGAGATTTCCTTTGTGGTCTTATTGGGAGGCTCTCTTTCCTCTTCCTGGCTCTCTATTTTGCAGCTCCTTTTGAGGTGGAGTGTGCCCCTATGGAGGTGGTGCGGGGGTTTGTTGGTAAGGTAGGCTTATGGTGGAAAGGGATTCCTTTCTTTTCCTTTGGTTGATGCTATAATCGTAGCCAGATTTTTCGAAGTTCCTACTTGGAGGTTGTAGGCCTTTGTTCAGTGTTTTAAGCTGATGACTTTCTCTGGGTTTCCCCTGTTTCTGTAGGATGGTGTTTTCTCTGTTCATTCCTTTTACTGTTGATGTCTCTGTTTCTTTACAGCTGGTCTCTATTTTCTAGTTTCATGCTCCAATCAAAAGCATGGTAGTTTTTATTATTATTATTAGGCTCACTTCTGGTGAGTTTTTTTTTGTGGTGACTCACTTTTTGTGAGCCACCTCCCTCTATCTCTATGGCTTCTCTATAATAGGTACTAGCCCTTCCAGTTTTAATCAAATCAAAACATTTCATTAGACCATCTTAAATGATTTTCCTTATACTAACAAAAATGTACACAAAGAAATAATGAGAATAAGGAAAAATGCAAACATGTCAATAGAGTAATGTGATGTGGATAAAAAATTGTCCATGATTTGAACAGGGTTGACCAGTTTCACACATCAAATTCATTGCACTTTGATATGATTTACATAGGTAAGCATAACAAAAAAATGTGATGAGATAAAATTCCTAATCTAGATAGTTTAGATGTCACTCCCCCACCCATCCCGCTCCTCCCACTCTCCTGCCCGTTCAAATGTTGTTTTCCTACACAATGTTTATGTGTCCCCTCCTATTTGTGATCTGGTGGTAGAGTTAGCACTCCCTATTCCTAGTGTTGTGAATTTCACTTTGCCTTTGTTTCCTGACTAGTCGTCTACAATGGAGGGGTCTACAAATTTGCTTGCAAGTGTCTCTTTGCTTTTTGCTCGAGTTGAGTTTATTATTTTGGTTTAGTTGTGGGTGGGATCCCTTTTCTTGGATCTTTTTTGATATACGGAAGAATAAAAAGGTGGAATTAGGCTCTGTTGTAGTGAGTAAACAGGTGCCTCTCCCCTATGCTAAGGTTTCCCTCATGATTTCCCTTGAGTAGGAATTGAATAACTATATTGATTTCTTCTGTTAGATGGGCTTGATCAACAAATTTTGCAGATTATGGCCTTCTCTTCCTAACCTACATCATTGGATCTTATAGCATTGGATACCTTTAGTGGAGGGTAAATTCAAGATTTACCCTTCTGCTAGAGGTTTTTTTGTTGTTTTTTATTCTTTTAAGGATAGGAAAGCTATTTTAGATAATGGTTTGTGGAAATAGGATTCTCATCCTCTTTTGATTTGACCTTGGGCTCCTTTCTTTAACCCTTTGAAGAAATCCATTGATATTGTGCATGTTTGGGTGAGATTTCCTTACCTCCCCTTAAATTTATGATGTTCCTCTACTTTATGAGGTCGTTGGTTTATCATATAATAATACACATGTATATTTGTGTACCCAAACATACATATCGAGTATCCAAAATCAGTACATCGATATCCACAAAGGATAACCAATCACTATAGAGAAAAAATAACATATCATAAACCACTAGTATGCAACTAAAAGATGAAGAGAAAGGAATAATTACCTGGGAACCTTACATATATAGCTCTTCTTATGTGTTATAAATGCCCTTACATTTCTAATGTTGGAGGCCTAACTTTCAAAGGCCTAACACCTACTTAGCACTATTTCCTCTTGTTTAAACCTACCTTGAACCCCTTACCTTAATAAACAATTACAACAATCTATTATAATAATTTCTTGCATATAACCCACTTCAATTTCAACCTTTCCACACTTAAACTCCCCAACTTCATTTCAAATATATTCAATGACCACCCTTGATGTCATTATGAATGGCAATATCCTTGATGTTTGAAAACATTCACATGCATACATACAAAATGTGTAGAAAGCACAACAGAATCCGTAGATCTAAAAAATCATCAATAACTCCATTATCATACATTCCTATATTATCCTCACACTCACACACATATTGATATCTGATCACCTAAACATTCTATATCCATTTTCCAAGGATCCATTCAAATATTTCAAATCTGTGATGAGCCTTGATCGTTGACAGGGATGTCTCAGAAGTCCACTTTCTCAAGACAAACCTCCAAAGTAATTATGGCACCATCATATCTAAAAATCATAATTTTATTCCAGGTATAGAGCACAATGATGAGACCATAGTGTCACGAAAGATAATTAAAAGGATAAGCAAACAAAACCTAAGTATTTCCCTTTGAATGGCATAAAATGTTCTCCTTCTGAATTGAAGATCGAAGGCGCCTTGATACGCTTCTACATGTCTGTATCGTTAAAGTTTCTTGCCTGCATTTTACTTTTTAAGTGATTATTTAAAAAAAAATAGTACAATGGTTGGGACCGGGAAAACAATATTCGAAGTCTCAGGAAGAAGAAAATGATAAGCATGGCCAAGGGAGAGTAAAAAGGCTTTCTTCCATTATAGCCAATATTCTCTCTCGCATCTAGACAATATCATCACCATAAGGAGTAAGAATGACAATATACTATAGATTGAAACAACCATAAGGTTTTGTTCCATTCTCAAATAAATTCATCTAATTATCCATTCTTCAATAAATTCATCCCATTGGGAGCGTTGAGAGACTTTTTCATATACTTTAGTATATGGGGTTTATTAGTTTCGATATTATTTCTGGATGATCACATAATTGTATTTAAATTTTTTTTTTATAAAATATAATTAAAATTTTAAGAAAAATGTACTATATGAAAAAGGATTTGGAATGTCATCAAAAATCTTATAAGATTATGTTTATATATGTGTCTAATTTATGATATATCTTTTAGAATAAAACGTGTCTTAATATTTGAAAAACAACTTTCAATCAATAACTACAATAAGAATTGTTTAATAATTAGATTTGACAGTTAAATTTAGACCATGACCATCATAATTAGAATGATTTTGTTCTCTAAAAGTTTAAAGACATATGAGTTGATGGAGTAAGTGCTCCACTTTATCTTTAAATTAAATCTTCAATAATTTTTTTAATTGACAACTTTATTTCAAATCCCATTTTTAAAGTATAGTTATCTAAAATCAATATTATTGTTGTTTGTATAAAAAATTATCCAAGTCTATCTTCTCTCTAAAATTAGATTCAAGATTTCCAATTAAAATTATTTTTTATTTTTTATCATTTAGCGTGGAATGATTGAAGAGACATAACCTTTCAACATGAATATAATAGAAAATAAATTTATATGAAAGGAAATCTAATCTTATATTATTACCCTATTTATTCAAGAATTTCAAATAGACCATATTTAGTAGTTTTTCTTTCATTTTTTTCTTGGATAAATAAAACTAATTGATAAGGTATGAACATTCACCCATTATTAGAACCAAATCAATCCTTTTTTATCACCCAAAACCATCCATAAACCCTTATCATGCTCAAATTAATAAGATTATTTAGTAAATTAGTTGCAATATTAGTTAATATTAATGTATGCATATTTTTTATTCTTTGTACGGTAATGAGGATTTTAGTGCCAATGGTTATGGATCAAAAGATGTGTTTTTTATAAAATTAGGACATGTTCAAGAAAGATAGAAGTTTTGGAGTGCCGCATTTGCAAATCTCTAGAATTTTGAGGCATCTCTAGAACCTTCACAAGCTAGGCCTCTATGAGAGGAGTTCTAGAGACAAATGTCTTGTTTTCTTGAAGTTGTGCATTTCCACAAGACTACTAGTTCTCCATAAACTAAAGAAGCATAAAAGACTCTTATTTTATAATAATTTTCTCTAGAAATTAAAATGTCCAAATTCAATTTAGCTCAGACTTTATATATATCTATGTAACATAATTCTAAATGAGATCAATGTGTGTCACCATGCTGCTATAATCTAGGAATTATGTCATAGTTATATATATTTCTTGTTATTCAATAAAGATAACTTAACGTAACTTTGATATTTGATATTTTGATACATAAAGTAATAGAGAATCTCTTTCAACTAAAAATACCAAATTTCTACTTTAAGAAGCATTGTTGTATTTTGTTAATGATTTTGTGAGTATACTATTTTAAACCTATGTTGAGCATCCCACTCAACTAAGGAATTGGAGTGCATGTACATATAATTAATCTAGTCTTTCAATAATTTTATGTTTTCATAGTTGTGTTCATATTATTTATAGCCTATAGGTTTAATGCATTTAATGTAATATCTGCTATTAGTGTTGTACTTGTTATCTATGTTATTTTTATTGCTTTTTTATGTTATTCTATAAGACTATATTTACATGGAAAAGAACTCAGGTTTTATGTAGCTACATAATTTAGATTGTCATTATATACTTCATTTCATGTTAGTTATTTGTTAATTGATTTTGAATCATTGTAGCTTTAAATTCAGTAGAAATTCAAAAAAAAATCTAAAATAGTTCAGATTTCATTTCCAAAGAAATAGTAGTTAAAGAAATTTTGTTTTGTTACAACAAAGTTTAAATTAGCTTTATTTAAAACTACATTTTATACATCTTCATAAATTACATTTCATATGCTTTCATAGATTAGAGATTTTATTTTTTTTCTAAATAATATTCTTTTCAGCATAAGAATTCCCTAATTTGATAACCTCTAGAATGAATTATGATATTTGAAATTATTTTGTAGACAACCTTGGACACCACCTTGGTTGATACTGTTAGTGTGTTAAATTTAACATAGGGTAATTAGTTTTTTCCTGTACTGGGTGGTTGTTCACCCATTGCATTTTTCTTTCCTTTTAAAGGCTGTACAATATACATATTTTATAGCGTCTCAGTCTATTCACTCATTTTTGGTGAAATAGTATAGTGCTTCTCTCTATTCATGGAGGTTTTTTGTTGTAGATGGTGCTCTTGGGAGGTGGTTGACACTAGCATGGCATTAGAGCCAACCATTTTTCCCTCCTTCCCTTGAGATTTTTCATCAGGAGTTGTTTGAGATCCTTTTTTGCTGAGAGTTTTTTTTGGTATTTGAAAAATTTAAAAATTTCCATTATTTTTTATCTTCTTTGTCGAAGATAATTTTGTGTTTGCCATTTTTTTGTTTTTGGAAGTTATTTTTTGTGGCAAGGAAAATTCCATCTGAAGGGCGAGTTTAATTTGTTTGAAGGATACGATTTGTTTCTTGAAGGCTGTCATTAATTTCTAGAGGCATTTTTTTTGTGAAGAAAATTGGTTGTTGGGTGTTTTGCTTTGTGGAGGCACATGCAAGAGGAGGCATTTTTTTGCTAAAGAGAGCTTGAATTCAATTGTCTGTAGGGCATGATTTTTCTGAAGCAGGCCAGATTTTGCGCTACAAAGAGCCTGATTCTCTTTGTTGGAGAGAATAATTTTCCCTTGAAGAGGCCAATTCATTTTGTAGTTTGAGGGGCATTTTCTTCCCATAGGTTGTGATCAGTTTTTGAAGGGTGTGATTTACAATTTATTTTTGTTGGCATTTCAATCTATGTAGCTACTCCTGTTGAGAGAGGCATCATTTTCATTGCTATTTGAAAGGCATAATCGTTTACTCTAAATCCCGAGTCCATTGTTGAAAGGGCACAAATTTGCAGAAGAGTGGTGCCATCAAAATCCTGATTTATTTGAAGAAGGGTGAGTTTTTTCACTGGTGTAGCGATTTTTTCTGAACTTTATAAAGTTTCCCCTAAATATTTCATTTTAGGGTTCCAAAGTTTGCATCAAGGAAATGGGCCCATGTTCTTTTGAAATAGTTGCTAGAAAAATTATCCCACATTGACAGCGTGGGGTACGTTTTTTCTATTTTAATAGCATTGCAGTGTGTTTGATTGGTGTGAGAAAATCTCATAGATTGTGAAAAGGTTTTTGAGTTGTGGATATTTTTGCATTCATTTGGCTTTCACATGGTGTAGGAATCTAATACAAACAAACAATAAGGTGTACAATCTTTTTCCTCAAATTTCTCAGATTAAGTCTTCTCTTTCCTGAGTAATGTTTTTTAGATGTTGGGAACAAAAATTTTGAGAGGTTGCATTGGTTGATATTTTTTGGAGGTTTCAGTTTGGTATATTTTTTTCCTTTTGTTGTCATGGAAACTCCTAAGTTAGTTGAATTATTAACCCCCCATAACTACCATACCTAGAAGATTTAAAAATCCTTAGGTTGCTCCAATCTAAGGGTTTGTGGTCCACATTGAGAGATAACCAACCCACTCTTACCAAGGAGTATTAAATATTTTTCTATAGAAACAAGTGTCACAAAGATATGGGTCTGATAAAATTGAATGTTTCTGATAGTCTTCTTTTTCATATTGACAAGTGTGATACACCCAAAGAGATATGGGATAAATTACTTAACCTGTTTGGTCAGGTCAGTGAGTTTCATGCTTTGCAACTAGAGGTAGAATTAACTTCTCTTTCCCCTGATGCATTTCCTCCCATTGATGATTTTCTAGTCAAGTTCAAATCTGTGAGGTCACAATTAGTGGGATGTGGGAAGAGTAAAATAGATAAGGAGTCCATTTTTTCTATTTTGTCTAAGCTGAGAGATCCATTTGCAGTTTTTTCTTCTACCTTCTACTCCACCATGGATTCCTTGGGAAACTCATTCCAAATTCCTTCTTTTGAGACTTTTTGTGACCATTTGACGAGGGAGCAAGCCGAAATTTCCTAGTTAGAGGGGGTCTCTATGAATCATCCATTAGCTGCACAAGGATCTTAGAGAAAAGGGAAGAAGAAATTGAACGCTGAGATAGAGTCCCATGAATCATCCACCTCTTCAAAAGAGGACAAGCCTAAGAAGGAAATGTTCAATTGTGTGTATTGCAAGAAGAATGGGCATGATGAACACCATTGTTATATGAAGAAGATTGATGAGCTTTCACATCTTTAGAAGAACAATATTGCATTGCCCTCATTTGTGACCCCTTCTTTACAGCCTCTCCATCTCCATCTCCATCTTCATCTGCATCATCATCCAAACCTACACAATCGGGGAATGCAAGATTTGCAAGTGGTAAAGAAGATAAACTATACATGGGAAAAGAGAATGCATTGGTAACCTCTGTAGTTCATTCTAGTCATGATAGATGGTTTTTGGATTTAGGAGCATCTCACCACATGGGTTTTACTCCCTATCCTTTTTTGGGTCTTCATCCTACTGATACTTCCAGAATTTTATTGGGAGATAGTAAGTTATTGTATGTTGCAGAGGTAGGAAATTTTGAGATTGGTGATGTTTGTTTCAGAGATGTACCATGTATTCCTGATTTGCACACAAATCTGCTCTCCATCTATCAGATTACTCATGGTGAGGTACACCTAAGACTGTAGAGTTCACTATATATATTTTTTTCATCAAAGAGGCTAATATTGGAAAAGTCATTGATGTTGGTAAAGCTAATCACGAGTCTCGTCTCTATGCCTTCTCTCATTTTGTTGATGATGATGATTATGAACCTTACACCCCTCTTGGTAGTGTTGATAGCAATTCCTGAGGAGAGATTGGTCATTTGAACTTTGGAGTTCTTTAGACCTATGTTGATTCATCTCTTGTTGCTTCAGAGGTTGGTTCTTCAACACAATAGGATGTTTTTAATCTTTCAGATCTTGTTTTATTGGATGAGTATTTGACGGGCATCTCAAATTTGTTTGTGGAATCTCATCTTGCAGATTTGGGAGACATACTGAGGGGATTTCTCTCCTCTTTGATGATATTTTTAGCATGGTTGTTGATACATCTAGATTGTCTTTGGAGATTGACATTGATGAGCCTTCACTTGATTTGTCACATTTCTTAATTTTTTTTATCATGATTATGTGGTGGATTATTGGAGATTTCCTTCCTCTTTTCAGTTGGATATGGAGTGGCTTCATCATCACTTGGTGGACTTGTTTCTTCCTAAGGGGAGAGGAGTTTCTTGTAGGCATTGGATCATCTTTTTCTTCCAGGCATATTTCATTGGCATTGGAGCTTCTTCATTATGGGGGGATATAATATCTCTTTTTTTCCTTCCTATGGGGGGGTCATTTATTGTATATACCTGATGTATGTAGTCCTTGGGGGGTGTGATTGATTCTTCCATCCATGAATCATTTTTGTTTTCTTTTCTCTCTTTTGGAGAGGGGTTTTTTCCCATAGTGTTTTTCTCTTTTTCTTTGGTTGTGAGAGATTTCTTTTTTGCATTGTAAATGGGTACCTAACATGGGGTGATCCCATAAAGCTGGTTTACAATTTCTGGGAGGAACAATTTTTTGCTGAAATCACATATTTTTAGAAAATATAATGATTTAAGCCTTAAAAAGTTCCATTTAAATCATTCCAATTGAAGAGGGTTTTATCAAACTACCTTAAATCAAACCCCCTTGGATAGAACCCCGCTATTTTTAAACCATACCTATAATGGAGTCTCCTTTACACCTATCAAAATGCTGATAAAAACCCACTTTTGATTTACCTTTTGGGGGATCAAATGAATTCATTTAAAATTTATTTTTGTAAGTATGTAGTCCTTATTATAAGCTTCCCAAAAAAGTATAATTTTAAATAAATTTTATTTTATTATTATATTTATTTTTTATTTATGAATGTAGGTTTTCACCGAAAATCAAACTCTTTGTTCTTCACATGTGGAAAAATAGCAGATTATCAAAACAAAATTCTAAAAATATGAGTGCACTAGATATTGAAGTCCTTGATCCAAAAGAGAAAAAAAATTAATTGTGATACATACAAAAAAAGTTACGCGTTATCACGGTCGCTATATGTCTGAATTATAATTGGTTTGACTTTGAAACTTGATTAAAGAAAAATATTCAATAAAAAACTATCTAACCAAGTGGAAGCACTAGATATCGGAGTTACGGATCTAAATTTGAAAGAATTGTAATTTTATCCTTCATTGAAAAAAAGTTATGCATTATACGGTGAGCGTCACTTTTTAAAATTGTTGTTTTCTGAAAAAAATAGTTTTCGAGGGAGATGGAAAAAGAAGTGCAATCTGATTCCAAAAATTTTGAAAAAAATATATTTAGAATCTATACACAAAATTTCATAAAACTCTAGTTTGCATCATCTTCAAATTCCTCATGGTTTAGTCGCTATAGGTGTCTGAAAGTAAATATTTAGTTACAAAAAAATATTTCAGTGTCCAGTTTGGCCAAAAATTGTAAACCACTATTGTGGGATCACCCCATGGTTGTGTAGTTGGGATCGATATTACATCTTAATTCTCCATAATAATTATCCCTAAGTTTGCACTTAAGGGGGGGCATTAGTGTGTTAAGTTTAACATAGGGCAATTAGTTTTTTCCCGTACTAGGTGGTTGTTCACCTGTTGCATTTTTCTTACCTTTAAAAGGCTCTACAATATGTATTTTATAGCTTCTCAATCTATTCACTCATTTTTTGGTGAAATGGCATAGTTCTTCTCTCTATTTGTGAAAGTTCTTTATTGCAGATGGTGCTCCTGGGAGGTGGTTGACACTAGCAAATACAATAATTAACTGATTAAAGTGTGGAATCAATGAAATCTTGTCACCAGTCCTATTCCCAATATAAATTTTATTCTCAACATCATGTTAGACATGTCTTTCTTTATACTTACCTTGAAAATAATTCAAACTCTTTTACACTTACATTTGTTTATATATTAATATTTTCATATTTTTCTATTTTTTAAAAAGTTTGAAATCATATTTTCTTGCATTCTTATAATTTTCTTATCACAACATCAAAATTAGTAAGACATAAGCAATCATATTCCCTTGTAGCCCCTCTCCCTTCTGCCACCCACACCACAACCCTAACAGATACAAAACAATTATAAAGATGCTTCCTATTATAGCCCTTTATGAGGTGCACCAATCTTATATTAACCATTTAGTTTGAATATTATTTTATGGATACAATTATGTCAACCTATTTAATCTTATACGTTCTTTTTCATTCAATATACTTTAAATTTTTTTCTAAAGATTTTGAATACATATATGAAAGAAAAGGAGAAAGAAATGAAAATAATTATTTTCTAAAGATTTAAGAAAAAATAAAATAAATAGTGAAAATAATTAATTATATATTACTTTAAGAATCTTCTTCCATAGCATGAAAAAACACATCTTGCTAAACCAATCTATGACTTTAAAAAAAAAAAAAAAAAAAAAACATTCTTTGACAAAAGAACTCTACAAAAATCATGGAGATGTGTTCTTGTGGTCTAAAAGAACTATTAATCCCAACTTTTTATCATGATAATTTATTCTCCTTTGTACGAAAATCTACCACCTTATAAATATGATGCTGCAACATTTTACACTTTTCCTAATATATGTACAATTAGAAATGTTGCTTATTGAAATGGAATGTAAGTAGCGACTCACTAAGCTACACATAATACTTATCTTTGAAGAAATCTTAGAAGCATTAAATGGAACATGCTTCTATGGGCCCAACTAATGGAACATGCTTAGATTAGCTCCTGCGTATTCTGGAAAAGAGAATATTTGAAACGATATTTGGATCCCAGTTGGGACCCGAGCATAGAATGTTACGAGAAAATGGGAAATAGTACATAGTATAGATGCCACAAAGCCAGAAAGACAAGAATGTCAGGTATCTTTGGAAATAATGTTGAAGGAAGAAAGACCTGGGCCATCTTTAGACTAGCACAACACGGCATGCTCAAGATATCTTCAGCAACACAAAGGGAGAGAGATCCTCCAAGTACACTTATAAAACAGTGCACTTATCGAGTGCTTTTGTGAGGTCACTGTTGTGACACTGATCGAGAGTTGGTTGGTAATCATTATTTCCTTTTGCGTTAGGAGTCTGTTTGCGTTTGGCAAATGGAATTCCTTGGTGGACTAGTGGGCGAGTGTATAACCAGTCTCTTGAAAACAATTGTGAAAGAAATTGAGCACCTAACCAGTTTGCCCAACGATGCCGAACGCCTCCGCCATGAGATAGATCGTGTGAAGGTCATAGTCGATTATATTAACAGTCGGCTAAGAGAGCAAGGTCGACAGCCTTTGCCAGTGGTAAGGCATTGGCTGAACAGACAAGAACAAATCGTCAAATCTGCTGAAGAGGTGTTTCACGAGTACGAAGAAAGCAAGCACCATCGCTTGTGTTGGTGCTGCCCTCACTGTTTCCTTATCCAAAGAACAAGTCGAAAAATCCATAATGCTCTAGCGGAGATAGACGAGCTTCTGAAAAAGAAAGATTTAGATTTTCCCAATAATGGAGAGCTGGGAGAGCTTCCGGCAACGCTGTTGCAGCCCATGGAGAACGAGCTGATCGGCGCATTTGTTCACGAGAAGCTGTCGGAGCTGGAGAGGTGGCTGCTGGAAGATGACTCTGTTCATATCGTTGGCGTCTATGGAATGCCCGGTGTGGGAAAGACGTCCCTGCTCAAACAAATCAACAATAATGAAAAGGTAGTTAATTTCTTTAAGCTTGTGATTTGGGTTACTGTGTCTAGAGACTCCGATATATCTGCTCTCCAGAAGCGCATTTGTGAGAGAATTGACTTGCCTTGGCGATCTAATTTGAGCATTGACGAGGGCGCAGGGGTGTTGCATTCCGTTTTCAAGGAGAGACGACTGCTCCTCATTTTGGACGATGTGTGGGGAAGAATAGATGTTTGCAATTTGGGAATTTCTCCTTCTGATAATAAAATAAAAATTCTACTGACCTCTAGGAATAAAAATGTGTGCGAGAGCATGAAAGCAGACAGGATGATTGCACCGAAGCATCTATCCGAGGAAGAAGGTTGGGAGCTTTTCAGCAGAGCAGCCTTCGGAGCTGGCGCGGATCAGAATATGGATAGCGAGATAGCGCCCTTCGCCAGAGGCATTGCAAAGGAGTGTAAAGGGCATCCTCTGGCCATTAAGACACTTGCTCGAGCAATGCCGCAGGTTCACGACAGTACGCCGTCGGAATGGGAATATATTCTGAAGCAGCTAAAGGCGATTGATTCCCAGTTCTATCGCATTCATGAAGAGATTCTGAAGGACTTATTCAAGCCGCTGAAGTACAGTTACGATGCTCTGGAAGCAGATGAGCTGAGGCTTTGTTTCTTGTACTTGGCCGCTTACAGAGAAGATGAGGAAATCGACCAGGATCAATTGATACAATTGTGGTTCGCAGAGGGACTGGTGAAAAGCAGAGAGGAGGGGCGTTACAGTTTTCTCAAGGTCTTGGCCGACCGATGTTTGGTTGAGATTGAGGCTAAAGAGGAAAACGGTCTTGAAATTTGGAGAGTGAAAATCCATGATGTGCTCAGAGATATGGCGGTACACGTCGCTGAGATCGACCAGAATACCTTGTTCCGTGCAGGTCAGAGTTTAACAGAGTTTCCAGAAGCTGCAAGCGCAACATCGGTGAGGATATCACTGATGCATAACCGTATCAGATTTCTTCCTGAAAGTTTGGATTGTACGAAGCTGGTGACACTGTTGTTGAGCTCGAACATATTTGGAGAGATTCCAGAGGGTTTTCTGGAGAAGTTGAATAGTTTGAAAGTGCTTGATCTCAGCAACACGCCCATCGAATTCTTGCCAGAGTCCATCCACCAACTGAAGCATCTCCTCTATCTCCAGCTTTACAATACCCAGATTAAGGTAATCCCTGATCAAACATTTGAGCTAAGTAGAGTGCAGTTTTTAGATCTTTCTTTCTCCCCTCTCAAGAGTATTCCATCCATGATAAAGAAGCTGAAACGTCTCCAAATTCTCAAATTAGCCCAGTGTTATGATTTGGAGTTCGTTTCAAGCGACATAGCACAACTCACTTGTTTGGAAGAGCTTGACATGTGGAAGTCGACAATGTGTGCATTTTCATGGGAGCTGAGAGAAGGAGGAGAATTAAATGAGGCTTCTTTGCAAGATGTATGCAAACTCCATCGTCTCAAGCGTCTGCGTCTAACCGTAAAATCCCCAATTGAGGAGAGAACAGTGGGGAATCTAGTGGAGCTTGAAGAACTTTGGCTACTTTGGATACCCGAAGTCCGTCAAACACATCTACCCACCGACATGCGGGCCATGCACAACTTGGAGAGGCTCCACCTACATGACTGTGACATTGAGGAAACCCCTGATTTATTCTCAGAATTACAAAATCTCAAGTTCTTAAAGCTGAACTCTTCTCAAATAGTGCAGACTCTTTCCGGTTTAGGGCTAGGCAGATTATCCAATTTGAAGGAAATAGAGATTGAGGACTGCTTCAGCTCAAGGAGTTGGGAGAAGAATTTGGCAGAAATGGCTGCTTTCCAAGGCTGCGCAAGCTCAAACTGTGGATGTTACAATCTCTGGAGAGTCTGTGTAGTTCTGTCGAAGAAGGGGGTCTCCCCATGTTGCAGACTTTGACTATATTCCATTGTATGAACGTTAGAGTGCTGCCATCAGGTCTTGATAAGCTCAAGGCTCTGGGACAGATCAGAGGAGATAGGGAATGGTGGGATGAAATTAGGTGGGAAGATGGAGAGATTAAAAACCATCTTCATGCTAAGTACGTGGAAATCGTGGATATCCATGATAATAATCACGTTTAGCCCACAAATCTCTCGCAAGTGAAAAAGCACGAAATAATTGCTTGTGCGAATGATAGGCTGCCCTAGTTTGCAAAATATTGCTTGTGTGTAATTATGTAATAAAAAACTTTATGCTGCGAGTTTGTAATTATAGCATCCTGCTCAGCCAGGACTGCTATAATAGGTATTTTAAGCGCATGAATATTTTTTAATTTGCAAATTTATCTAATTTAATTGTATGTCTTCATGCTTGATTTCTGAACGTTTTGGATGATATAGAATAACTTTACGTCAATTTTTTAAAATTATTTATAAATTATAAATGATTGTAGTAGGGGGGAGAAGCTAATGGGAGAAGCTAATCTCATGACACAACGTACCTATGATATGTCTTAGACATTATGAAATAACACCCCATCCCCCATGTCATTTTCGAGACAAAATGCATCGATGATAGAGTAATCAGAAGAAATAGATGGACAGAGATGGCAAAGTAAAAGAAGAGATGAACATTTCAGACGTACAGTTTTAAAAACGAGTGGGATTTTTAAATATGAGTGGGAGTTTTAAATTTCATATAATTTCAAATTGGTTTGAATTCGATTGCAAAAAAGGTTATGTGCATTGCTTATTTTCTCAGTGCAAACGAGCTATTAACAGGGGAAAAGCTACTGCAGATGTTTCGCAATGGTAGATTCGGATCTTCATGAAAAATAGATAAAACAAGCCAAATTCCTGCACTAAAGAGGTTATAAGATAACAACAGTGGATATAACAGCAAAGATAAAAAACAATATTCAACTCAGAAAAACAGAGTACACATGAAAAACAGAGCACATAAAAAATCTTTATTTTGCAGGCTCAAAAACTTGTCTTTTTATTCATGCATATTATATAGAAGAACAATAACAAAACATTGAAGGATGTTCCAGAACAAGACTCAAAAAATAGCAAACTATAGCATGCGTAAGACATGCATTATTCAATGTGCAGTAGACTGGCAGGAAAAATGGTGAATGAAAGATGATAACAGTGGTAGAAAACTAAAAATAGATGTAACGCATTCAACAAGTAGTTGTGAATTCAACAAGTAGTTGTGAATGCATCAATAGTCAACATACTCCCCCTTGATGCTGAGAGGGGTCACAATATGATTTTTGAGTGTCAAAAACTAATCTTTTGCAACTGCTTTGGTGAAGATATCTGTTAACTGTTCTTTTGTGCTAATGTATTTCAATTCTATTGCCTTCTTCTACACCAAATCTCATATAAAATGATGTTTTAAATCAAAATGTTTTGTCTTGCTATGATGGACTAGATTCTTGGCGAATTTAATGGCACTATTGTTATCACAAAAAATCATTGTAGGTTGAACTTGCATCTCTCCAATTTCTTCAAGAAGCTTTATGAGCCATAATGCTCGTGTACCTGTTGAAGTGACTGCAACATATTCTGCTTCTGTAGAAGAAAGGGAAACAATACTCTGCTTCTTTGAGCTCCAAGTAATCAAATTAGAACCCAAAAAAAAGAAATTACTAGATGTAGACTTTCGGTCATCCAAACTACCTCCCTAATCAGAATCACTAAAACCAACAAGACTGAACTTTTTAGAAGTGTAGTAATGAGTACCAAAATCTAGAGTTCCTTTCACATCCTCAAAATTCTCTTGGCTGCCTTCATATGTATTTCAGATGGTGTTGTCATGTATCTTGAAACAAGTGAAATTGAATAAGCAATATCGGGTCTTGTATGAGTTAAAAACATTAAACTTCCAACAATGCTCCTATAAGTTGTCTCATCAACTATTTCAACACCATCATTTCTACACAGCTCCATGAACAATTAGAGTGGAGGCTGGTTTACAATCAACCATATTATCAAAAATTTTCAACATATCTTTGGCATACTTTATTTGAAAAATAAAAATTTCTTTCTCACTTTGATAAACCTCCATTCCTAGAAAGTATTTCATGAGGCCTAAATCTTTCATCTGAAATTCATTCATCATAGCAACTTTGAATTCATCCTTCATCTTAGAACTACTACCCATATACAACAAATCATCAACATACAAACTTACAATAAGAATATCATTACCTTCTTGTTTGTAGTAAAGGGTAGGTTCACTCTTACTTCTTTGAAATCCATTCTCTTGAAAATACCCATAAATCCTAGCATACCATGCTCATGGTGCTTGTTTGAGGCCATACAAAGCCTTCTTCAACTTGTAAACTTGATTTTCTTTACCTTACACTTCAAAACCTTGTGGTTGTTCCACATACACTTCCTCTTCTAAGTACCCATTCAAGAAGGCACTTTTCACATCCATGTGATGAATGCTCCATTTCTTTTGAGCTGCTAATGAAATCATCATTTTGATAGTCTCTTGTCTAGCTACTGGTGCAAATGTCTCTTCATAGTCAATCCCATACCTTTGTGTGAAGCCTTTGGCAACCAGTCTTGCCTTATGTATTTCAACACCCCCATCACTATTGTACTTAGTCTTGTAGACCCATTTAGTACCAATCTTTTTCTTGTCATGTGGAAGTTCTATAAGCTTCCAAGTATCATTCCTATGAATAGATTCTATCTCTTCTTGCATTGCTTGCACCCAAACCTCATTAGTACTTGCATCTTCAAAACATGATGGTTCAAAATCAGCCTTGGAAAGTAAAGCAAAATGTATTTTCTCACCTCTAGGATTTTCTTCTTCTGCCTCATTTGTACTTCTTTGATAAACGTCAATTAAGCTTCGTACCTTCCTTGTAGAACTTGGACTTGAAGTTGGAATTGCACTTTGAATTGATGAGGGATGACTTGATGGACTTGTAGCTCTCAGAACTGAAATGTTAGTGGGCAGCTCATGATCAATTTCGTCAATAATACTATCATTCAAAATAGATTTTGATATCTTAACATGGTCTTTTTGATGACCATAAACTCCCCCTTCATCAAAAATCACATCTCTAGAGATAACAATGCTATGGGTGAGAGGATTATACAACCGGTAAGCCTTACTTTGTTCACTATATTCAACAAAAATACATGATTCACTTTTTGGATCTAACTTTTTTCTCTGTTGACCAACTACATGAACATAAGCTAAACACCCAAAAACTTTGAAATGCTTGACATTAGGATTTTTATCATACCAGGCTTCATATGGAGTCATCATATCAAGGGAACTGGTGGGACTTCGATTAAGAATATATATTGTTGTAGCAACCACATCGCCCCAAAAAGAATTGCTTAGTCCCTTGGTCTGTAACATGTAACTTTCCATTTACACCACTGTACGGTTCTTCCTTTCAGCTACCACATTTTGTTGAGGCATGTAGGAAGTGGTAAGTTGTCTTTTGATGCCATTCATATCACAAAAATTCTGAAAATCTCTTGGACAAAATTTTGTTCCACAATCAGTCCTTAAACACTTTATTTTGTAACCACTTTCATTTTCCACAAGGGATTTAAACCTCTTGAATGTATCAAATGCTTCATCTTTGGTCTTCAAAAAATAAACCCAACATGTTCATGAGTAATCATCAATAAAAGTAATGAAGTATGATGACTTACCCAAATGCTTTGTTTGCATCTAGGACCACATCTAAATGGACTAATTGAAGTGGATAATGGCCCTCTACACATTGTCTTTTGGAAATTTCTCTCTTGCATGTTTTCCTTTAGCGCATCCTTCACAAACTTATTTATGTTCTTCAACCTTAGGAAAACTAGCAACTAATGATTTTGATGTTAGAATCTTCAAACTATGAAAATTCAAATGCCTATACCTGAGATGCCAAGACCAACTCTTGTCCTCATATGCCAAATTAGCAAGATTTCTGCTATGTTCTCCAAAATTGAATGGGAACAACCTATTCTTTGACATAGGCACAACTATAACCACCCTATTGCAGCCTTGATTCTTATCATAAATAATGCATAATTGTTGATTGTCAAACACCACCTTATAATTTTTCTCACACAATTTCCCAACACTCAGTAGATTATGCTTCAACTATGGAATGTAATAAATATCCTTAAAAAATTTCATACCTTCTTTAGTAGGGACTTCCATAGCTCCTTTTGGAGAAACCTCCAACATTTTTTCATCACCAAGCTTGATCGCAGATTTGAAACTTTTATCCATTATAGAAAAAATCTTCTCATTTCCTAACATGTGATTAGAACATCCTGAATCTAAATACCAAACATCTTTAGAAACATTTTTAGCTTTGTCATATTAAGATATAAATTATAAATGATTTGAAGGAGCCTCATTACCCTGTTGAGCATAATGAACGTTTTTATCATTATTACCTTCTTTGAATCTGCAATCTCTTTCATAGTGGCCATACCTATTACAATGGTAACACTGGATATTTCTTTTATCAAATCCGCCTCTGCCTCTTCCTCTTGAATCACCTCTTCCTCTTGAAGAATTCTGATTTTTACCTCTTCCTTAGCCTTGGTTGCTTGTGGTGCTACTATTTGCATCTTCTTTCTTTGTAATTTGCAATTTGGAGAAAAATGCTTTCTCATCACTCTTCCCAAATGAATCTCTCAATCTATCTTCATGAGACATTAGAGATCCACTAGTTGATCAAACTAAAGGGTAGATAAATCCTTGATTTCTTCAATGATGATAGCAACGAGTGATCCCACAATAGTGGTTTACAAATTTTGGCTAAACTGGATACTGGAATAATTTTTTATAACTAAATCTTCACTTTCGAGCATTTATATTAGCTAAATCATGAGGAATTTGAAGATGATGCAAACTAGAGTTTTGTGACATTTTTTGTATAGATTCTAAATATATATTTTTCAAAAAAATTGGAATCATATTGCACATCTTTTTCCATCTCCCTCAAAAACTAGTTTTTTTCATAAAATGACATTGTTGAGTGACACTCAACGTATAACAGATAACTTTTTTTCTATGAAGGATAAAATTTTAATTCTTTTGAATTTAGATTCATAACTCCGATATCTAGTGCTTCCACTTGGTTAGATAGTGTTTTATTGAATATTTTTCCCTTAATCAAGTTTTGAAGTCAAACCAATTACAATTCAGACATAGGCGGACCGTATAACACGTAATTTTTTTGTATGTATGAAAATTGATTTTTTTTTTGTTGGATCAAGGACTTCAATATCTGGTGCACTCATACTTTTCAAAAAAAAATTGATAATCTTTTATTTTTCCACATGTGTAGAACATAGAGTTTTTGTTTTGGTGAAAAACCTATGTTTAATAAAACGAAAAAAAAAGATAATAAAACCAAAACATATTAAAATTATAATCATTGGATAGCTTTTTTCAAGGACTACCTATTTCCAGTTGGGTTTGTGAAGTATCCTCCATTTTCATCCTCAACCCGAGCTTCAAAGGGAAAAAAAATATTTTTTTCTTTTTGCCAGAGAGTAGGAGGTGGGAAAAGGGGGGTTCTTGAACTAGGGGTTCAAGCAAACCCCTTTCAAAAGGGTTTTCATTTTTTTGGAGGGATGGGGTCCGCCGTGCATTTAAATTGGTTTGCCCAAACTAGGGTTCATTTGAACCCTTTTTTGGTTCGCTCGAACCAAAGGGTTCATTCGAACCCCAAAAACCAATTTTTTTGTATGGGGTCATTTTTTGCCACTTTTCCTTCCTCACTCAAATTGTAAACCAATTTTTGGGTTTACCCCAACATGGTTCCATTTTGATGTTAGAGATCTCAAAACCTTCTTAATTAGAACCTCATTGGTTATTGTTTCTCCTATAGTGGCCATTTTATTAACCACATCATTGACTCTCTTACAATAATCACTTTATGAGATTCTTGCATTTTCAAATTTTCAAACACTCTTTATAAAGTCTACAACTTAACTACTTTTACCTGATGGGTGATCCCACAAAGTTGGTTTACAATTTCTAGGAGATTCTGATTTTTGTTGAAATCACATATTTTTAGAAAATATAATGATTTAAGCCTTAAAAAGTTTCATTTAAAGCATTCCAATTGAAGAGGGTTTGAGTAAACTACCTTAGATCAAACCCCCTTGGATAGAACCTCGCTAGTTTTAAACCATACCTATAACGAAGTCTCCTTTACACCTATCAAAATGTTGATAAAAAGCTACTTTTGATTTACCTTTTGGGGGATCAAATGAATTCATTTAAAATTTATTTTTTTCTAAGTATGTAATCCTTATTATAAGCTTCCCAAAAAGTATAATTTTAAATAAATTTAATTTTATTATTATATTTATTTTTTACTTTTGTGAATGTAGGTTTTTCACCAAAAATCAAGCTCTCTGTTTTGCACATGTGGAAAAATAGAAGATTATCAAAAAATAATTTTGAAAAATATGAGTGGACCAAATATTGAAGTCTATGATCTAACCAAAAGAAAAAATGAATTTCAATACATACAAAAAAAGCTATGTGTTATACAATCCACCTATGTCTGAATTATAATTGGTTTGACTTCGAAACTTGATTAAGGAAAAAAATTCATTAAAACACTATGAAACCAATTGGAAGCACTTGATATCATAGTCACAAATCTAAATTCGAAAAAACTAGAATTTTATCCTTCATGGAAAAACATTTATGTGTTATACAGTGAGTGTCACTCCTTAAAAATGGTGTTTGCTGAAAAAGCTAGTTTTCAAAAGAGATGGAAAAAGAAGTGCAATCTGATTCCAAAAATTTGCAAAAAAATATATTTAGAATCTAAAGACAAAATTCCACAAATCACTAGTTTGTATCATCTTCAAATTCCTCATGATTTAGCCATTATAGGTGTCCGAAAGGGAAGATTTAGTTAGAAAAAATTAGTTTAGTGTCTAGTTTGGCCAAAAAATGTAAACCAATATTGTGGGATCACCCTGATCACTTCCTTGGTAAGCTTCTTTCAAAATCTTCCAAGCATCTTCTATTGTCTTTGCACTCGCAATCCTTGGAAATAAGCTCTTATCAAGAGCTATTTAAATATGAAACAAGGCTTGAGAATTCTTCTTTGTAGCCTCCTTTCTAGTTGTTGTTTCATTGGTTGTAAGAGTAGTCCAATTTGCTGGTTCTTCATAACCCGTTTCTACAATCTCGCACAAATATTTCCCTGTCAAAAAAGTCATCATCTTAATGCACCAATATTCATAATCACTTCCATTGAATTCAAGAATTGGAAATGAGTTAAGACTAGACATGATTACCAAAACATAATTAACCTACTCTAATACCAAATGAAAAATCTAAAACAAGCCAAATTCTTGCAATGAAGAGGTTAGAAGATAACAACAGTTGATAGATAAAAAACAATATTCAACTCAAAAAAATAGAGTACACATGAAAAATAGAGCACATAAAAAATATTTATTTTGTAGACCAAAAAACTTGTCTTTTTATTCATGCGTATTATATAGAAGAACAATAACAAAACATTGAAGGATGTTCTAGAACAAGACTAAAAAAATAGCAAAATGTAGTATGCGTAGGACATTCATTATTCAATGTGCAGCAGATTGGCAGCAAAAACAGTGAAATAAAGATGATAACGGTGGCATAAAACTAAAAATAGATGTAATGCATTCAACAAGGAGCTGCAAATGCATCAATAGTCAACACTTCATTGGGTATTCGAATTTGCTATGTCTAGCAGGATCAGGTATTTGAAGGTTCATTCTTTATTTATAACTATGCATATAACCATACATTACAATGCATACACCACACACTCCGCATATGGATTTGATCTTTATTATCTAATGCTTATTATTTGAAGATATGTGCATAAGGATCTAGTATTTAAAGATTCAGATCTTTATTATTTTTTCTTGGTATTTATTAGAATTGGGCATACACCACATGAATGTAACTATTCTGGGCATGGGCTATTCTTCCTGCAAATGCCAACCCCTCAGTTGTTTGAAATTTTATAAGTACAAAATGGGTTATACAATTTGGTGGATGGCAATGAGTTTATGCTTGTTATAATGATCTTATGAACAAGCCGTAATTGTTTTGGTTTGAATTTTCAGGTCTATGTGTTGCTGAGAGAAATGCTTGGGAGGTCGACATTTGACGTGGGTGTGGCTTCTCAAATGGTTGTCACTCTCTTTAGGAATATGAACATGATGACAATGAATGTGCTTCTGTTGATAAATCTAACACAGACACATGCGAAGACTATTTCAATTTCAGAACACTATTGTCCAGTGCTTGAAATTCTCCAACTTAAGCAAAATGATCATTTAGTGGAGATTCAAAGCTTACCCACAAAAGAGAAGATCATTCAATTGTCAAATTGTTGAGTACTCAATGACATAAGTGGTATTCAAGTTAGAAATCTTGAGATTGTAGAAGTATCTGGGTGTCCAGTGTTGGATACGTTCCCAATTCGCCAGTTTTTAAGATGAGTTTGATGGACTGAGCAATCTCTTCGCAACTCTTCCTTCACCGTTTGGATATCTGTCGAGAGTTACACTTTACTAGCTCCTTGGCATCCACTAATTTATAAGCTACCTATATCTTTGTTAAAATTTTATTGTTGTTTGCGTTTTTGGCTATGTTGATTAAATTTTGAAATTGGTAAATACCGTGAAAATAATATAGTTTGATAAGTAACCATATATTTGAATTCGTCAAATTAACTTCTTTCCGATCTTGCATCGATATTAGATGTTATTATTATCTATGTAATGTGTGCTATTAATTTACAATATTATCTAAACTATTTGATTAGTTCAGATTAATGGTTGTCATCTTTATATAATTGAAGTATCATAATTCACTTATAGATTTCTTAGGGTTTGGATGCTACAAAGACAACTGCCTACGAGAATTGTCATTTCCCCAAGACAAATGATTAATAATTCCATACAATACAAGTGATGGTGAGAACACCCAAATAGAATGGGATAAAGTGTTTGATTCTTGTTTTGGGCAAACCAATTTCCTCCCGCTGTTACTATATCGTGTTGCTAAAGGAAAACACAAATGTTAAAATAAAAAGCTACTTTTATGTATTTTTTCTTTGTGAGGAATGCTTTTTGTTTGGTTTTCAATAATGTATACAATTTAAGTAGTAATATCTGTAGATCAAGAAGGCTATGAAATTAGGAATTATTTTTTCATCATCAAACTATTTATTGCATATAGTACCAAATATGTATTAATGGGTAATTAAACATTCATACCAACACTATATGATTTTATGTTGATGGTGTGGGCAGGTTAGTGAAAACATGCTTTATTGAAGAAGACATGTCAACACTTTGTTATTGTAGATATTTGAAAAGAATTTGTGCAAGGTCTTTGCAAACAACCAACTCATATCAACAAATGCAGATAATCTCATCAAAATTTGGATTCACATCGAAGTGCCTAGATATTTATGCTTTTTGTCCTATGCTCCTCCAACAATAGTGTTGATGACCCCTATAGTAGCATGTTGGGTCACCTAAAGCACATTTAGGCTCATTTCATAAGTTTCTAATAAATTTTTAATAGTATTCTCATCACAACATAGTTCTCTTTGCAAAAACATATTTGTCTCTCAATCATCATTTCAACACATTAAAATTTTTGTAGCACCACATGTTATTTCTAAAGTAGAACAAGTTATTTACAAATCATTAAAATACATCATAGATCATCATAGTTTGATTCTACATTAATGCTATTTGATTCCTCAAATCTAGTCATTGGGAAATAATGTTTCTTACACAAAAACTACCAAATAAGACATGATCAAACTATGTGACAAATATCCAAGCTTTGTGCCATCATTTTAATATATATCCAATATTATTGGTCCCAAACATATTCATGGTTGTAACCTCATTTATTTTCATTTTATTGGTCTTACTACTCACTTCATTCATCCCAAATGGGCCTATCTACAAATTCCATGTGAATAGAACATTGCATCACCTTGCTAATTGGTACAATTCAAATTAATTTCTTGCACTCTATATAAATTTTATTGGTCATCACTCAAAGGTATTTATTTTTTTAATCTCCAAAAGATATTTTTTATTAATATTGGTGAATTTTTGTAGGACATTGTGAAGAGCATTGTAGTACTTATCAACTCAAAAGATTATAATTTATGCATTGGTTGTGTTCAAGTGATTAAAGTGATGATTAAGAAATTTAAAGAAGATTAAACACTCTAGAGAATGCACTATTTATCAAAACAAGTTGTGGATGAACAACAAGAGGAAGATATAAATTTTTAAAATATATTGAAATCTATTTTAAAAAATTATAAGGGACCTAAAATTTGTATTTCTACTTATTTTGATAGTTTGATTTTGAAATAATTGAATGACTAGAGAAATTATCTTAAAAACTATTTTGTGTATGAGGAAATTGTATATCCCAAGAGGGTTAGGTTTATTAAGACTAAATTGAAGTGATATATTGCAATATGGTGGAAATAAGTATAAATGGAAATGAATGGAGAGATGGGGATTATATAGAGAGAGAAATATAGAATAATTTTAAAGTTGAAGAGTAAAATTATAAAAATTGATTACCACTTAGAATTGTTGAAAATTTTACAAAAATTGTGATTAAAGAATAAGAGTGTAAGGAAATATACTAAAGATTCTATAAGATGATAATTGTCTTAGACATAGTGTAGTAGATGAAGAAAATGTGTCTATATAAATAAGTGGATAAAGAGGAACTATTCAAGAATAATTGAGTATGGTAAGACAAATGATAATTAAAGAAGCATATCAATTTGCATTAAAGGAAGAAGAGAAGTCAAAGAAAATATTTGAGAATGTCAAATATATACAAAATAATATTCCAAAGAGAAATACATCAAGATGGTGTTGGAAGACCTTATAAAGAAGAAACTAAAGAAATAAGTAGCAATTCACAATGGAATAAAAGAATAGATGAATATTAGATAGATGGAGGAAGATATGGTAGATGTAGTGAAAGATCCTTCATGTGATCTTATTTTAGATGTGGAATAGAAGGACATAGAGTATTTGAATGTTTCCAAAGAAAATAGAGTATTGGTAGAAGACCTAAAGGTTGTACATGAGTTACAATGCTTATGAAGAGTCAAGCCGATGATAAATCACAATAAATAAATTAGACAACTTAGGTGAGTCATTGATCATGAAAAGAGTTTGGGAAAACAGTAATGGTATGGATAAAGAACTAGTACAAAGGAGAAGTCTATTTAGAACTAGATATGTAAGATTAAATATAAGTATAATAATTTATAAATTCATCAAGAACAATGATAGTAAAGATATTTTAGTATCAAAAGAGATGGTTAATAAGCTAAAATTGAAAAGGTTAGAATATCCAAATCTATATAAAATTTCATAATTGTAGAAATAACATAAGGTGCTAGTAAGTGATCAATGTTTGTTAAACTTTAAGATTATCATGAGGACTAATTGAATCATGTTATAGGATATATTATTGTTGGGAATCATGGCCATGGTAGTATGAGATTAAGTTAATACATTTGTATAAAGAGAATACTTACGCTATGATAAAATCCAAATAAAAAAGTTAGATGCAGATATGTACCCCCAATATATAGTAAGTGATATGGAAGGGTAGGAGGTGAAGATGTGGTAAGGTATCCTAGGATGGGATGGATTTACACATAATCAAGAAATGATTGGTCTATGGGGCTTGATAGGTATATGAGGGGGTTTGCATCATAGATTTATATACACATCTTTATAAAAATATGGATGTGGTGGGATGGTATATGATATATGGTATGATAGAGGAGGGGGGATGGTGAAAATGGTCTGACCATGTTTCATAACACCTATTGTTTTCCAACCTTCAATTATTGTAATGAAATTTTTTTCTTATTTAGAGAGTACAAATTTAATGAAAGGAAATTTCAAAATTTACCACAACTGTTACTTAGAGTAAAAATTGCATTTCAATTTCCTCATATGATGGAAAAAAATGTACAAAATAATTACAAGTTGGAAAACACACTGAGTTGTGAGTGATTTCATTCTACTTATTCTAAGCTCAAGGTTAGAGAGCTTGGGGAGGAGTTTAAGGTGGGGGATACATAAAACTAATAAAATTGACCTGAGGGGTTACTAACCAATTGGGTTGTTATGTATAGAGGGTTTTACAACACTATGTGGGTTGCAAGTTTCACAACACCCAATGTTTTCCAACTTGCAATTATTGTAATGAAATTTTTTTGTTATTTAGAGAGTACAAATGTAATGAAAGGAACCTTCAAAATTTACCACAACTATTAATTAGATTAAAAATTGCATTTCAATTTCCTCATATGATGGAAAAATAAATGCACAAAATAATTACAAGTTGGAAAACATAGTGGGCTGTGAGTGATATGGTCGTGCTTGTTCTAAGCTCAAGGGTGGAGAGCATGGGGAGGAGTTGCAAGTGGGGAATACATAAAACTAATCAAATTGACCTAAGGGGTGACTAACCAATTGGGTTATTACATGTAGAGGGTTTTAGAGCACTATGTGGGTTGCAGGTTTCATAACAACTAGTGTTTTCCAACCCACAATTAGTATAATGAAAACCTTATATTATTTAGAGAATATGAATGTAATGAAAGACACCTTCAAAATTCAGCACAATTATTACTTAGATTAAAATTTTCATTTCAATTTTGTCATATGATGGAATAAAAATGCAACAAATAATCGTAGGTTGGAAAACATAGTCAATTGTGAGTGATTTCATTCTACTTATTCTAAGGTCAAGGGTGGAGAGCTTGGGGAGGAGTTTAAGGTGGGGGATACATAAAACTAATAAAATTGACATGAGGGATGACTAAAAAATTGGGTTGTTACATGTAGAGGGTTTTACAACACTATGTGGGTTACAGGTTTCACAACACCCAATGATTTCCAACCTACAATTATTGTAATGAAAAGATTTTGTTATTTATAGAGTACAAATATAATGAAAGAAACCTTCAAAATTTACCACAACTATTTCTTAGATTCAAATTTGTATTTCAATTTCCTCATATGATGGAAAAATAAATGCATACAATAATCATAGGTTGGAAAACACAGTGGGTTGTGAGTGATATGATTGTGGTTGTTATAAGCTTAAAGGCGAGGAGGTTGGGGAGGCATTGCATGTGGGGGATACATAAAACTAATCAAATTGACCTGAGGGGTGACTAACCAATTAGGTTGTTATGTGAAGAGGGTTTTATAATAGTATGTGTGTTGCAAGTTTCATAACACCCAGTGTTTTCCAACCTATAATTATTGTAATGAAAAACTTTTCTTATTTAGAGAGTGTGAAGCAATTTTTCCTTAATCTTCTTTTGGTTTTTGGCTTTTATACGCTTTTGGCTTCAGGATGAATCCGTGCTTAAAGAAAAAATTGTTTCGAAAGGTGCACAATGTTCCATGTGGTGGTTGCAAGGCTTTTTTTTATCGTCTTCCTTTTAGGAGAAAGTTGGGGTACGTGTCAGCTTGGCAGAGATTTTCTCTAGAGCTATTTTCATAAATCTGAGATTCCCCACCCGCTCGACACATCATCTCTTCACTTTGGGAATTTTGTGCTTTTAAGGAGCAATCTATTTAAAGGAGTTTATCGAAGCATGCTCGGTCTTTCTTGTTTTCAGGTTAGAACCTTCGAGTCGGTACTGTCAATCGATGTGATCGGTCAATCAGATTTTTCTAGGCTATTTTCAAGGATTTGATTGTTTTTAGATGGTGGTCTTTGCTAAATATCTAAGAGATGTTAATGAGGCAGTTGGGAATTAATGAGTAAAGATTGTTGAGATCTAATCAAAGATTTATGATTGGATCATGATCTATCAAATGCAGACATCTGGTAGTATTTACTTCTAAAATGTTGGCGATGTTTCTCTTTCCAGCTATAAATAGGAGGCGGCAACAAAATGATGCAATCCTTTTTGAAGAAATTCTTTTAGTTTTCCTTAGTGATAGAAATATTCTCAGAAGTTTAAAGTTGTCAGAACAGTGCTTTTATCTGACATGTTATATTTTTTTAACTCAAACTATTGTTGGATTGGCATCTGACCTTTGGTTTTCAAGTTCATTTGATATCTAAGCATAAACTGTTTGGAAGAAATCTTTGAAATTATGCATGTTATGGCCTTTTTTCAAATTCCTTCTTCATGTTTTGGTTTAGAATGAAACACTATGTTAAGTTTAATTCGATAGTTTGAGTAGTTGATTTTCATGTTGTAGGCTTATTTGATATAATAATGACTTGTAGAAATTGGATTATGTCTATTGAACTTCTCCATTTTCTTTAAGGGTTGTTCTTCTTTTATATTATACTACAAAAAGAGGAAGGGTTTCTAAAATTTTTGAATTTTTTTCTATTAACTTTTGGAACTTTTATGCTTGATCATACCTTAATGAGCATTTCCCATGGAGAGATCTAAAAGACTGCACTGTGCTTGTACTTAGCCTTTTTTTCTCATTCTCTTCCCAACAATGAAGGGTTGTGGCATTATGTGTCTAATATATCATTCATAGAAAATAATTGGGTTTGAAATGTTGTAAAAGCTTTGGTGCATCACCATTTTTATGTTTTATGTTTAAATTTCCTTCTACTCTTTTCTCCAAACTAAAAGAAGAGCTGAATTTCTATAAAAATCTCAGCTCGGTATTCAGTGAGGCACAAATTGGTCCCCCACTCATTGAATTTCCCATAAAGCTATTGGAGAGGTGCAAGCTTTGATGATCAATAGTTCTTTTTCTGGCATGCCCAGTGGGACCAAAGACTTTTCCTGATTAGAATTCAGAAATATTTCTAAAGATCGAGCCAAGGAAAAAAGCTGGAAATTTCATGCCCAGAATCCAAACAAGAGCATCCTTAAGAGGTCATTTCCAGTACTCCCAGTTACTTTCCTCGGTATCTAGAAGAAGAAAACTTACAAGTTTTGTATCGCCTATAAGGAGTATCAAGGAAATAAATGAAAACCCAAGTTCTGGAGCCTTATCTACTCTTGTTGGAGGCCAAAATTTCCAAATTAGAATACCAGTATACCCAATTCATAGGAATTTGTTCTCCATGGCTCACGTAGCTACCCTTGCTCCTAGAAATTTCATAACCTAGGATAGTGGTAGTCTGCTACAAGTACCTACACCCCCGAATGTATGGTTTTCCATACCCACTAATTACCTCAAGGCTATTCCAAAATTTTCTCGAGAAGACTTCAAAACCCCTTTCGAACACCTCCGGGACATAGCAAAGGTATGCATGGTATATAACATAGTGGAGGAAAATATCACTCTTAGGTTGTTGCTCGCTTCATTCAAAGGAAAAGCCCAAGATTGGTATCGATCTTTGGCTTCTGATTTGAAATTAATATTTTTGTCGTGGGGACTCTCTTTTACACTTCTAGGGTTTTTGACCTAAAAGGAGAGAGAGACAAAAACCTTGACGCTTCACTCAAGAACAAACCCTTGAGATTCCAATACAAAGGAGATTGAAATCTGTCAAAGGGGATTATCCTAGATGCTGAAAGTAGATAAGATGGGTTCACCACCAAGTAGAAACTTGGAAAATGCAAGATGTTTGAAAACACACTATGATATGCAAAAAGACCTAAATGACCTATAGAATGCTTTGAAAATGCAATAAAAAAATAGAAAAGTGGAAATGTAAATGATGTGCACCACGAAGTCTAAGGATGACTAGAAATAGCTCTGAAAATCTAGAAATGTTGACTTTTTGACCAATTAGGACTCATTTGCCAAATTGGGTGAACCAGTCCCAGATCAAGGTTTTTTCCCAGAAAGTTGGTTTTAGGAAAAGGGTACTAGAATCTATAAATAGATCTGATAAACACCTATAGTGGGACTCATTCACCACTAATGGTGAATCAGTCTCGCTTTGCTTTTTTCAAAAATTAAAATCATTGATCTGCACTCCAACACCTGCAGTTTCTTCCCAGATTGAATTTTGGATCCGAATCTGTGAAAAAAACTTGCAAAACATAATATAATTTGATTTTCTAATGGGGGGTTTTCCTCGATCAAAACCCTAGTTTGGTAATTCAATCTTGAAAGATACAATGAAATGTGCATGAAAACCCTAGCCTTAAGTGTGTCTAAGACTAGGAAATCAGAAACAAGATGCAATCCAATTCTAATATGCAAGAACAAGATGCTTAAATGATACTTGAATAATGCAAGACTCACTTGAGGAGATATAAATCACCTCAAATGAATCTCAATGATATGTAAACCTTCCTTAGGTTGAAAGTAAAGTGACAATGGAAGATGGAATCACTTAGAAAACAAGTCCTTAGGCTTGGCTTGATGGCTAGTTGCATGTTCCCAACCTAGAATTCTTCATGATTCACCATAGGCATCCATGATCACACCTTGAAAATTCTAGATCTTGAACAAAAGTGAGATTGAAGACCTACAAAAACAATTGAATTACTGCTCTAAAGCTTCAAGTTTGCTGCAAATAGAATTTTGAATACTCTTGGGAACTTGATCCTTGAATTTTCTCTTGAGAGATATTTTCTCAATTGCTTAGAGATATGCTTGGATTGTGAAGAATCACTTAGAAAATTATATTTATAGGAATTAACACCTAATTGACCTATTGGACTCAGGGAACACTGAGAAGGGGGGGTGAATAAGTGTTTAGCAAATTAGACAATTAAATCTAGATCTTAAATCATTCACACCACATAAATAGAAATAAAGATGCAATCACATGAAAAATATAATCAAAGAACCATAACACCAATATTTTTAGGTGGAAACCATGTTAGGGGAAAAACCACGATGGAGATTAATCTACAATTATACTCTGTTAAAAGTATAAACAAAAGGGAATGCACTTGCATTCAGGCACACTGCCTAGAGCTCACTACTCAAAATAAGGAAGGCTCACTTCCTTACAAAGTGTTTGTGATTACAACAAAAATTGAACTAAGAAGATAACATCTCCAAATTCCTTGATTCAGTTCCAATGAAGCTCAATACATGATCTTCAACCCTTCTGACTGATTCTGTATTTCTGCTCTGTTGTTCTTTGCTTTTCTACCCTTCTGAAACTATGTATAGATCTCTCAATTACCCTTCTAATACTCACACACACCTATTTTTCTCTTCACACATATTCACATACTTCCACACTTGCTTCTCATACACAAAATGAATTACTGATCTCATATATATATATATATATCCACTAACAAAGATTTCATCACTTCAAGTTGGCTTTAACAAAACATTAAATATCCTTCAATGGTTGGTGCAAATCACAAATTAAATTTAATGTGCACCCACCAAAGTCAGCTAAAACATAGGTAGGACCCAAAACAAAATAACCAACACAAGAAACAATTAATTAAGTACTCCTTAAATACATTTGTGACATGTGACATTCACTAGGTTAGCCACAATGAACAAATAAATAGAAAAACATCCTGCCAAAGCATTCAAACGGATCTCCTAACTCGAACAATGATCAATGAAACATCAAAAAAATTAGCAACAAGATAGTGTAGATGCTTAAAAAACTGTCTCAGAGATCCACAACTCCAAAATGATGGTTTGGTGAGGCGTACAGATCGACTAACTAACATATACCCTATTCTTCATACTTTCTACTGATAAAATATTGATCTTTACATATCTTTCCGGTACGGATAAATTCTGATCTGCGGACCAAAGGGATGAATTAGGTTGCCATCAATGACAACACTAGAAGCCACAAGCCATCAAACAAGCTAGATTCCAACAATCTCCCCCTTTGGCATTGATGGCAACACAATAAAAAATGACTAAGTGTCAAAATTCAAAATTTCAAAACTAAAACTCCCCCTTAGAATGATAAATCATTTTTCACTACTCTCCTCCCCCTTTGACATCAATGATAAATATATTCTTCACTAAGTTCTCTCCCCTTTTCAAAAATTCAAAATTGGAACTGCAACTATTGCACAAATCATAAAATTATTTTATACTTATCTTCCACCTCTGGAAGAAATTTCTTCTAAGCATCTACTACAATCCCAATAATTATTATCAAACTATTGTGTTTTGATGTCCTATTGATGATCTGGATAAGGGATTCCATAATTGTAGTCGCTTCTTCCAACTTCTCTTCTTTCCTCAGGATCTCAATTTGTTGCTCCAATCTACATTCAGTTAGATCCTTTACTTTCCAGAAAGTTTCCATAAGAGTGTTTTTGGCAAAGTGAACCTTTGCATGCTCAACCTACAACTCATGAATCCTTTTCTTGATTGCTCCATCCTAGTCCTGAAGCATACTGTAATCCTAACCAATTTTTTTCAACTCACTCTCAATCTTCTCCAACTTGTCTTTGTATTTACCAACCACATGAGGCCATCGAAGGAAATAATTGTAGATCTTATTTGTTGAGTCAATGCATTTCCTTAACACATTCATTTTATTTTTCAGTTTGGTAAGAGACAACCTAAACTATTCCTTCAGATATAGAAGTACTTCTTCCTCTTTCATGTCCTGAGGCACAACGGCCATAGCCTCCCTGATACATTTGATCAAATCTTCTGGAAGTACATTCTGCAAACTTTCCAATTCAATGTTGTTGTGCACAAAGTAACCGCCTAGAGTTTCCTCAATCAAGTCATGTTCATATGAGGGTCCATCTAACCATATGTCAACAATATTTTACATTCCATCTTCCTCCTAAACAATCTGCAATATATTTGTTTTGAATAAAGCACCTTCTTCATCACTTTCTTCTGCTATTATTACATCAGGTTCAACTAATTCCAGTTCATCTCTAGGAGTGTATTCATCAGAATCTTCATCTGGTATATCCATAATTATCTATCCTTTTCCTTTTTCTTTAGATTTTGGAGACTTATGTGCCAGAGGGGTGTCATCAGCAAACTCTAGAGCCCTTTTCTACTTCCTCTCCACTTTACTGGAAGAAGACCCAACTTCAATCATCTTTACTAGAAGGGGAATGCTAACTATTCCAAACTTTCCCAACAACTCTAAAGAAATTTTCATAAACTTGCTCACAATTTTCTAGAGCATTAGAATGTTCAAAATTTTTCTTACAAACTGGTTCAGTTTCCTTCCATACCACATTATCATTCTGAGGCAAGCAATTTAGAAAATACATCATGATACATATAATCAAGGTACCAAACTTGAAGGGCTAATCTGCATCTTTCATCAATTGCACATTTTCCATTAACTGATCCTTCAGCAATCCACATAGATCAAAGTCTTAATCTTCCATTATCACTTTGTGAGTGATATAAACTGCACCTACCAAAGTTGCGCCTTCCCTATTTCTGAAGAAAATTTTGTATGAAATCCCATGTGCAATGTACCTTGTTATTGGATCTCTTATTGTCGAGATTACTAGAGCCCTCCAATCTCTTATCACTTCGATTAGGGTTTCGATTTCCTTGTTCCGAATGGACTTCTTTTCTAGAATATTCCCAATATTGCATAATCCTATTATATTTCTAATCACATCCTTTGAAATAAGATAGGGTTTATCCAGAGTAAGGATGTCATTATCCAATCTGTTCAAGATAAACTTGACCACTTCCGTGTTTACGAAATAAGGAAATTCATTCCAAATTTCCAAACTTTTATGTTTTGCACCTTCAAGCCACTTCAATTCATCGACTAGTAACAAATTTCTCACAACCCTAATCTTTCACTGCTATACTCAATCAAATTTACTATTCCTTTTATTTGCTTCATTTTTCCTTTTGTATGGAACAAGCTTTTCTATCGAGCACAAAATTTAGAATTCTACAAGTAATTGAAATACCTGAAGAATTCATCGTCGAATTTGTTTTACTCTGAAATTTCATTGCAATGCTCTCCTTCTATTCTTCTTCAATGCAAGGTGACAAATGAGGGTTCCAAATACCCTTTTATAACTTAGCACACCTAACCTTTTCACTGCATTAAATAATTTTCCCTAGGAGTTCTAGATACTCTATTTTCTTAGACAACAAAAGAAAAAATTGTCTGTGGACCTTCTACTTCTCTTGTTTTTGCATAAGTGATCACTGATGCATTTGAAAACTTTTATCATAGCTACTGACAATTTCCTACATTCTAGTGCTAGCTACTGATAGGGGGTCAAAGGATTTTCCTTAAAAACTCCCCCTAGGCCAAAGGCCTGAGATCAATTTCTGGAGGAATTACCGGAGGCTGCTTCCGATACGAGCTTATTTGCTTCATCAGATTCACTCTTCTTTACCCATGTTTTCTTCATCTAATCTCTTGTCTCTTCCATATTCACTTTTCCTTTTCTTTTTTCATCTTTTTGTGAAATCCTTCCTCTATATACCGGACCTCTTCTATCCATGTTTTTGTTCCCACAGAATCTTTCAATGTGAGCAAATCTGTTGCAATTGTAAGACACCATATTTCTTTGTCTAGACCATTCATTCCATTGGTTTCCCTTTGATCTACACTGATTAGCAACATGCCCAAATTTTCCACAGGTGTAGCATTTAATATTCCTCATATTGACAAACATACTTCTACACTCAACTAACTTGTGACCAAACGTTTTGCAACTAAAACACTGACCAGAAAATGATGGACTACTTGAATTTATTTTACCTCTACATTGAGAAGCCATATGACCAAATTTATTGCAAGCAAAGAAATAACCATTAAACATTTGAGCATTGGGTTGTCTTATCGAATACCTTATGCCTTTGTTCATCTGATTTCTTTGTCTGGAATCCTTATGTTTAGGTTTGGAGCTTTCTTCCTTCTCATATCCAAGACACCGCTTATCATTTGCATCCTTTTGTCCTTTAGTCAGCTCATCAAGCTTAGTAGAAATGATCTTGAACTTCTACTTGTATTCATTTGCAGTAGTGAGTTCATCTATGAGAATAACTATCTATCTTTCAAGCTCTTGTTCATTATTTTTGGATTGTTGCAGTTCAATCTCCATCTGAATGAATCCACTATTCACTCTACTGCATTCTTCAGATTTTTCTTTTAAGGACTGGGCCGGATTCTCCTCATTCTTCTTTCTTTCTTCAATCTCCTTAGTTAGCTTCATTTCCACATATTCCATTTCAAGATATAGAGTAGCATTGTCCCTAGAAAGATTTTCACATTCTTCAGTTATCTCTTTTAGGGTTTGATTTAGATGAACATCTTCTAAGATTTTATTTTCTTTCTACTTTAGCTGATCACAAAGTTCCTTCCTCTTTTCTCTTGACTCATTGATTTTATCCTTCAATGATTGAATGAATTTCTCAACATCCACAATATTTTCTTTTAATTCCATGACTTCTGCATTAGACTAATCAAGATCATCAAGTGCCACCATAAGTTGTTGTTGAAGACCACCAAAGTCCATTGCAATTCAAGATCAACCTCAAGCTATTAAAATTTCTAGAGAGGAACCTTGCTCTAATACCAATTTTTTGACTCAAGGAACACTAAGAGGGGGGGTGTGAATCGGTGTTTAGCAAATTAGGCATTTAAATCCAAATCTTAAATCATTGAAACCACATAAACAAAAATAAAGATGCAAGCACATGAACAAGATAATCAAAGCACCATAACACCAATATTTTTATGTGGAAACCCTGTTAGGGGAAAAACCACGGTGGAGATTAATCCACAATTATACTCTATTAAAATTATGAATAAAAAGGAATGCACTTACATTCAGGCACACTGCCTAGAGCTCACTGCTCAAAATAAGGAACGCTCACTGCCTTACAAAGTGTTTGTGATTACAAAAAAAATTGAACTGAGAAGATAGAATCTCCAAATTCTTGGATTCAATTCCAATGAAGCTTAGTACATGATCTTTAGCCCTTCTGACTGATTCGATTTTTCTACTCTGCTCTGCTCTGCTCTTCTCTGCTTTTCTACCCTTCTGAAACTATGCATAGATCTCTCAATTACCCTTCTAATACTCGCACACACACCTATTCTGCTCTTCACACATATTCACATACTTCCACACTTGAATCTCACACATAAAATGAATTACCGATCTCATATATATATCCACTAACAGAGATTTCATCGCTTCAAGTCAACTTTAATAAAACATGAAATATCCTTCAATGGTCGGGTCAAATCACAAATTAAATTTAATGCGCACCCACCAAAGTTGGATAAAACATAGGTAGGACCCAAAATAAAATAACCAACACAAGAAACAATTAATTAAGTACTCCTTATACATTCGTGACTTGTGACATTCACTAGGTCAACCACAATGAGCAAATAAATAGAAAAACATCCTGCAAAAGCATTCAATCGGATCTCCTAAATCGAACAATGATCAATGCAACATCAAAAAACATAACAACAAGATAATGTATATGCTTAATAAACTCTCTCAGAGATCCATAACTCAAAATGATGATTTGGTGAGGCATACAGATTGACTAACTGATGAATACCCTGTTCTTCATACTTTTTGCCAGTAAAATACCAATCTTTACATATCTTGCCGGTACGAATAAATTTTGATTTGCGGACCAGAGGGATGACTTAGGTTGCTATCAATGACAACAATAGAAACCACATACCATAAAACAAGTCAAATTCCAACATGATTGTTATTTAAACCTCAAAGGCCGACATCCATTGGAAATTTGATTTAAACTAGTGAATTTCCTGCTCAAACTTGAAAAATGCCCAAAATGGGACTCATTCGCCACCCTTGGTGAATGGGTCCCACCAGAGGGGACTCATTCGCCCAAGGTGGAAAATGAGTCCCACCTAAGGCTTTTGAGGTGGGTTTTTAGGATTTAAATGATTTAAGTTCTTTTTGTCAGGATTTAAGTGATTTTATATGATTTTTGAGTGGAATAAGCCTCGAGATCCGAAAATAAATGGTCTTAGGGGCCTATAAATGAATATTTTAAAGAGTAATTAATGCAAGGGTGCCAAAATAGGTCTAAATTAAGTGTGAAATTGACTCTTTCTTCAAGAGTGTACAATTTTCTATGCTACATTTAGACCCTACTTTAGCGCCCATATGACTCTATGTGCATATGTAAGCTAAAGGACTCTAAATAGTACACTTTATTTCATAAAAGGATACTCATTCAGAAGATGGGAGAATGAAGTGCCCAGTGTAGTTATCTACAAAACCACAACATCAGAAACCACATCCTGCAACATGGATTCATTAGTGGGTGATCCAATAATACTGGTTTACAATTTTTGGCCAAATTGGACATTGAACTGATTTTGGTCTAACTAAATCTTCACTTTTGGGCACTTATAGCAGCTAAACCATGAGGAATTTGAAGATGATGAAAACTAGTGATTTGTGACATTTTGTATGTAGATTCTAAATATATATTTAAAAAAAAAATGAATCAGATAACACTTCTTTTTCCATCTCCTTCAAAAACTAGTTTTTTTTAGTAAACACCATTTTTAAGGAGTGACGCTCACCGTATAACACAACATTTTTTCCATGAAGGAAAAAATTATAATTTTTTTGAATTTAGATTTGTAACTATGATATATAGTGCTTCCATTGGTTTCATAGTGTTTTATTGAATATTTTTTCCTTAATCAAGTTTCAAAGTCAAACCAGTTACAATTCAGACATAGGTGGAGGACAGTATAACACAACTTTTTTATATGTATTGAAATTCAATTTTTGTTTCTTTGTTAGATCAAAAATTCAATATTTGGTGCACTCATATTTTTCAATTTTTATTTATAATCTTCTATTTTTCCACATGTGCAAAACAAAGAGCTTGATTTTTTATCAAAAACCTACATTCAAAAGAAATAAAAAATAAATATAATAATTAAATTAAATTTATTTAAAATTATGCTTTTTGGGAAGCTTATAATAAGGACTAGACATACTTACAAAAAATAAATTTTAAATGAATTCATTTGATCCCCCAAAAGGTAAATCAAAAGTGTTTTTTTATCAACATTTTGATAGGTGTAAGGGAGACTTTGTTATAGGTATGGTTTAAAAATAGTGGGGTTCTATCCAAGGGGGTTTGATCTAAGGTAGTTTGATCAAACCCTCTTCAATTGGAATGCTTTAAATGGAACTTTTTAGGGCTTAAATCACTATATTTTCTAAGAATATGTGATTTCTATAAAAATCAGAATCTCCCAGAAATTGTAAACCAACTTTGTGGGATCACTCTAGTTTTCCAAAAAAAATCCTCTTATCTAACTTCTAGAAATCAAATTCGAGGGTAGATGTATGACCCCCCTTGATTTCGCTTTCTTTACGGAGGTGGAATCAAGGTAGCAATCTAGCCACATCAAATAGGGCAAGTCATATCATAGGGAATTTACAAGTACCATGCCACATAACAATAGATGATTGATGATTTAGAGAGTGGAATCATGATTCCAATGCAACAAATGGCATTGAAAACAAAGCTCTCTAGCACCCATTATGTTGATTTCAAGGAAAAGGAACTTTTTAACCCTAATATGGTGAAAACCTTAGTTTTAACATACATAAGAGAAAAAAATTGAAGTGAATTCTAACGTATTTTGTCATTTACCTTTGTGTAGCTTGAGAGTTACTAGAGAATAGTGAAATATGCCGAGTAGAGGAAACTATAGCCTTGCGAGACTAGATGTGCTATGAGACCAGGTGGCGTACGACGAGCCTCAACACAAGGTGAGTTGATTTTGCTACCTTCGCTTTGTCTTTACGCAGTTATTTGATGATTTTTTATGAATGTCTAGGTTAATTTAGGGCCCTGGAAAAAAAGTTTGCAAAGTGTTCCCTTTTCGTGAAGTGTCCCATTTGTTCGTAGTGTCCCTTTTGTTTGCAAAGTGTCCCTTTTGTTCACAAAGTGTCTCATTTCTTCACAAAGTGTCCCAAAAGGGGTCTAAAGTGTCTAGTGCCTTTAGGTTTCAAGCACACTAGAGGGTTTTTAGTGCACTTTTATGATGAATAATGTAAAGATTGAAGATTTTAGATTTTCTTATAGGGCACATTTTTTCTTTATTGATAGGTACCCACCCATTCATATCAGCATCTGGGTGGTAAGTAGCTTAGCTTTATTAGAGATGTAGCCCCCGCACTCTTAGCGGAGGAAAAAACATTTGTAGACTATAGGGATATATTGGGCATACCTCATGCCCCCCATGAGGTACCATGATGCGATGTTGATGGCTCTAGATGAGCACTGGGATTCAGACACCTATACATTCCACCTTCCTACTGGTGAGATGACAATTACTCTAGAGGACGTCCACCGCATTCTCCAAGTTCCTATTTAGGGAGAGCGGGTACGCTTCCGAGGAGATCATACATTCCACAAGAAGAAGGTCAACATACAGTATTGCCTGGATGGGCCAATGCACGATGAGTGGGTGAGGGAACAGATCGATCTTCTGATGCTACTATATTCACAAGCCCCTATGGTGAGATGAATTATGATGTACAAAGTTGCACTAGTACTCATCCGTGATGGGCAGGTAGCGCACCTAGAGGGAGGACTAGTACACCTGGTATATGAGATGGTAGAGGGGTATGTGCAAGATCATGATGGCCCAAAAAGTGGCGATATGATGGGTATTTGTAGGGTATGTGGTTGACAACTTTTTTCTTACCCAAACTTGATGAAACGAAAAGGGTTTTTAAAGGAGATTCTTAGCTTTCCACCAATATAAATTATGCTTTACTTTGAATTTAATAAATAATTATTATACATTTTCTATTTGAATTACAACTAAAGTCCTGATTGATAGGCTGATTGAAAAAAATCTATAGCTTTCAAACAATATCACATTTTTTAAATCCAAATCATGCGTCACATTCTATGCTTCACATACTATAGGATTAAAAAAATGAAATTTGAATTTCATGAAGTTTTGACTAAGTTAAGGTGGTTAGACATACGAGTTTTTATATTTTTTAAAAGTTGTAATAAAAAAATCATAATTAATTATTTACATGGAAAAAAATTACAAAAAAATATGCATCACATCTAGACATGAGTCCTCTACTTATATCTAAAATCTTATAAAAAAATATTATGATTTTATTTTCATTAGGGTGGTCAGAAAGACACCTACTTCTTATTTTTTCCCTGAAATTTAAGTACTACTACATTGAAATTTCAATTTTTCACCAAATAGATTTTTTTTTATTTTTAAAATAAACCTAGTAGTTTAGAAACTAAATTCAAATTGCTACAGATTCTATTCTTACATATTTTTGAAATAATATAGACAACTTATTCAAATTTTTACGTCAAGTTGCCTAACTCTGATTTTTCTGAATTTTTTGCCACTTAAGGGCCTATTTTTTCCATGATGATCCTGCACATACCCAGAGCATAGGATAATATATGCTTGGGGGCACTGGATACTAGTGCATTTATACTATGATTTTGGATGGTTCATTTTTTGAGAGGTGGACAGTATGGTACACTATATGCTTCTACAGGTTTATTGCCTTGAGCATATCACATGTACCAGACCTACCGACTTCCCATGTGCAATAACCATGGGATATCCTATAGCCTTTAGCTATCCTCTACGATGGTCTTGGCAGTACAAAGATTTACACTTTTGGAGAGTGATATTTGACTGACTGGAGGAGGATGAGATCCTCTAGAGACCCTATTAGCTTACACTTTAGTGGCCAGATTCCACAAGGCAGTTGAACAGATTACAGCTAGATAGATTTTTGGTTGGCCAACATGACTACATAGTACATCATTTCTACTAGGATTGGGTCATGTAACAATTTGGGTAGATACAAACACCACCTAGGGCACAACCCTTTTTAAGGATGTCAGTTTGGAGTGCCCGAAGACCTGGTGATACAATACAGTTCACTGTAGACAATGTTGTCTAGAGTGACTAAGTACTTGGATCACGATGAGCCTCTAGTCTCCGAAATTGATGACGTCAGTACCATAGATGATTATGAGGAGTGGTGGAGAATATCATGACCAACTCGCATATTTCTAATTGATGAGCCTATAGGAGATGTAGGACCAGTGCCAAATGAGGGAGATGAGATAAAGGACGAGGCCGAGGAGACACAATACAGGGCTGCAAACATATTTACAAATGTCATAGACAAGGATTATGATGAGGATGCAAATCCTAATTATGTTGGCCAAGATAAAGATGATGAGGAGGATGATGAGGACTAGGAGGAGTGGCACCTGAGTGAGGGTGATGAGGCAGAAGCTGAGGATCGAGCATGATATGAGTGGGGATAGCCCTCGTCCATTTGTACGACTAGATCACGAGCATTGGTTGTAGTAGGCACCAACACCTATAGCCATGGAGGGGCTAGCACATCTTCCCTGCCCCCTACATAGGATGAGGCTGATATTTCATAGCCTGCCAGAGATATAGGTGATGATATTTTAATTATTCATGTACTTTTATGCTTATGTTTATGCTTTATATATATATAATATGATGTATACTGATTATTTATTGTTGGTTCTATCTTGTAGGAGTTGTGGGAGACTTTTGATATCTCTACCAATAGGTGGCTGTAGAGATAATGCCCAAAAATCAGCCAACAAGGATGCCACATAATCATAATATGTGCTCCCACCCATTGTCTATCAGGACTCAGAGTTGGTTAGACCATTTGTGAGACTATGAGCGACATATGAGAGTTTGAGGAGGTGAATCTGCCAAGTTCATGCTATAGCAGAGGCATAGTGATCATGAACTCCAATAGAGTTCAAGAGACTAGAGTCAAAGGTAGCTTGGCTACAGCTGGAGAGGGATCAGATAGCAGGAGCACATCGAGAGACCCTTGGACAGATACAGGGCCTAGAGTTTTCTCTTAGATTTGGTGGATCATGATCATGATCACAAACCACTTTGTCCCAACGTACCACCATTGGACTAGCATGAGTACCAGATCTTGAGGGATCTAGCAGTCACAAACCTTAGTGATATTGTATAAATTGATGTCTTTGTGTCATAGAAAAGGGGACCCTTTTCTTGACATGGGATTAATTCATGATAAATTGGACTTAATGAGGCCTTGATTTAGGTGTTGCGAGGCATTTTATGCATCCACACTAGGTCTTGGACCCTTGCAAATCAAATAACATGCTTTTAATGACATCTTGTAAAGGTGTTGTAAAGTGTTGTAAGATACTTTCACACTTTTCTAGACTTAATGAACAAATTTCTCCCTAATTCAACATTATAAAATCTGTTTAATAACATTATTAAATCAATCTAGAAGGTTTCTAAAATAAACTTAATGTTAAATTAGTGTTGTAATGTGTCTAGTACATTCACATTGATTTTTGTGCCTTCCTAGGCTATGTGGACCTCATTTTAGTGTTGTAAAGTGTATTTAATCACACTTTCACATTAATTTATATGTCCCAATCCCTATTTGACTTTACATAATCACTAATAGGACCTTATTAATCCATAGTGTGCATCTCAGGGCTTAAATTGATCAAATACCTAACAAGGTTGCATTTTAGACCTTATTTCCTTATCTCTTCTCATCTGAGCTGTCAAATTAGCCCCTATGGGACCCATTCACCATGCATGGTGAATCAATCCCATCTAGGTGGGACCCATTCACCATGTGTGGCGAATGAGTCCCATTTGGCTCAATTTTGACCTTTGAGCGAGAAAAAAGTGAAATTTGAGTTTAATATTGCTTCATGTTGGCCTGTGATGAGGTATTAACAGGAAAAATAGGTGAATTACCTATAAATATAGATCCACTAACCAATTCACATCCATTATTCATTATTCATCCACCAATCATATCTTTCAAGCCAAGCAACTTAGGGTTTTAACCTTACAAGTCATTGAAGCTCAATTTTTAGACTTTCAAGGGCAGATCCTTCATGTTTTCCTATAGACTTTCAAGATCAAACATCATGGAAAAATAATCAACTCCATTATTGCATGTTTCATTCCATTCTTTCATTATTTTGGTTTAATTACCTAAAAGGGGTTTGACCAAGGCAAACCCCCATGCCCTAACATTCAACATCTCTCTCTCTTGCATTGTGTGTTTGCAAATTTAAGACTCTTGGAAGCTTGGAAACCATTGAAGATTAAGTTAAAAAGTTACTCAAGTTTTCTCCTCCTTCAAACAAGTCAAAAGATCAATTAAAACTCATTCTCAGACTCATTAATTAGAGTTTTGAAAGCGAACACCTATAGGAAGTCAAAGTGTAGATCGAAAGCTTCAAAATCTAGTTTTGAAAATCCATAAATTCAAAAGTGGACTCATTCACCATGGGTGGTGAATGAGTCCTAGTCTAGGGTCAATTTTGTGTTTTTTTGCATTTTCTCACACCCTTTTGGTAGAAATAGGTCCTGGCTCGGTTTGATAGAACTAGGACTAATTCACCCAGAATTGCGAATGAGTCCCACTAAGAATGAAAATTAGCATCAAGAGGGTTTCAAAAGAAATTTCCATTCTCCTTCAAGTTTTTAGGTGCACACTTCAAGTTTCATTCATTTTTGTTTAGCTTTGCATTCATTTCTAGTTCATTGTTGCATTACAAAATGTGTTTTCAAACATCACTTATTTTTAGGTTTTGCATTAGTATTTGATCAATTTCATAGCTTAGTTGCATTCATATCATCCCATTTAGTCATATAAGCATCATAAATTACATAATTTGAATGAACCCTTTAGAATTTTTGGCCTACCTCTCTCCTTTTAGGTGCAAAACCCTAGAAGAGATAGTCTTGTGGTGCCAAAAATCTATGGTTCATTTTGGTGAACCCACCTCAAACTAATGTTTCACAGTAGCCGAGTTGTAGTACCATTGCTCATACATATAATACTCGAACTAATTTGCAACTGCCACAACCAACCCCAATATCTTTACCTTTACCTAATCCACCTAATGCCCCTCGCTTCATCCCTCATACAAAGGAGTATGATCTTGTTGAACAACTTAAGAACACTCCTACTAAGATCTCATTATGGGACCTTATTCAATCCTTCCCTCACTATCACAACATGATCCAATCCTCCTTGCAACAAGTTCCTATCCCTTCTAATACGCAACCAACTAATATCATATCCATAATCAGAGGAATAAATCCTGACATTGTTTTCAACCAAAGTGAGTGTTGGCCTCCTACAATGATTTAACAACTAATCTCTTATAGTTTTGATTCATATATTGGACATATAAACTAAATAGCCATTCAATCATCATGAAGGTGAATTTAACTTGTTAACCTAGGGATGTGAACTTGAAATGGGTCAGCATAGTATGTGCACTAGGAACTCAAAGTAGCCATTTTCATTCTACAACTAAGAAAGATGCAATGCTGAAAGTAAATTGCTTGGAAAGGTATAACATAAATATTGAACATCAACCAACAACCATACTAAGCTTGAAATGGATGACAGAAATGAAAATCTGAATAACAAACAAAAAACTACTCTGTCTACTTTGGCTACAGGAACAGTCACATAATGGAATTCTAGTGGCTACATGAACAGTTAGCACTAGATTCTTAACTAATTACTGAACAAAAAGTAACACTAGGCTAAACTAAGCTAAGGAAGGATTGCTCACAAAGTGGGTCCCCTTGGATGAGTATCCTCTACTACTAACAAAAACTCAGAACTTTATTTTATTCATTAGGAAACGAGTACAAAAGAGTAGCATAACTGTATCACTGAAAACTAAGAATGCAAGTACAATATCAGATCGCACAACCTTCTGAAAGGGAGCATCTGATCCTTATTTATACTACCAACTTAGCAAGGTGGTCAACTCCATGAACTAGGAGGATGCCAATTTAGGGAAAGCAGAGAAAATGGAGAGGCGATTATGCGCACATGGAATTTGGTCAGACGTGTTCACAGATTTAGCACAAAAGTAATGCCAATACTTGCTCAACAACATTAAAGTCCACTACAAGGCAGTTACATTCGATTTGCATGGAGAATATCCTACTGTCGTCCTCCTTTTACCTTTGAATGATTCCCATGCTGGATGTTATGGTGCATGCCCAACTGGTGGTGTCTTTCTCAATTTAGTATCTTCAAATTATATTTGCATGACAATGTTAGTAGGCACAATAATTGCATATCTATAACTACCTTAAAGAACATTCATTAATGGCATACAAGATTAATATAGATAGTCCATATAACATGCCAATGTCATTAAAGATTTGAAAAAATAAGATTAGGCCCAATGTCTATAGTTATGAGGAAATATCATAAAAATATCAACACTTAACATCAAGGTCCATGATAACTCTAGCAATCAAATCATAAATTCTACCCAAAAATTAGACCATAAACTAGGCTAATCAGTACCCCCAACCTAAGGTCTTGTTGGTCCTCCAACAAGGGAAGAGTTGTTCTTCTGCTTGGTCAATGCTATGAAATCTGCAACTCACAACTGCCCTACATCAATGTTTGTTGTTCGTGAATTACGATCCCAATAGAATCCTCTCAATCTGTCCAATCTACTCCATAGGTCTCTCTGTAGCAATATCATAGTTGAAAAACCTGAAGTTTGGTATGGGCCACATTAGGAGGGGTGGCTGAAAAGTCAGGGGAAGCCAAAATTGTCCCTTTGTTCTTCCAACCTATATATATCTATCAATTCTCTTAAGTGCTACAACATAGTTCTAGATGGAATGAGGCTCAACCTATTTTAGCTCATCAGTTAGGTTGTTCCATCTTTGTGAGAGGTATCTCTTCATGGTTTCCTCTTTTTCTTTTTCCTTTACCTCATACTCACTGTAGGATGCTTCCATCCAAGGCATAATCCTATTACCATAGCTAGGTCTGAAAATTATTCTATGCCATTCTTTATAAATGTCCCTTGGATTCCTTGATTCAGCCCTAATGAGCATAGGGATGTTGGACTCCAATTGCTTATAAGCCCCATATTGATGTCCCCAACTAATCTCATTTTGTACCCAAGACATAAATTCCCTTAATTGGACATCTCGAACATGCAATGGTGGATTCCAATCATGGTCTTGAGTCACAACATAATTATGCAAATAAAACTCACACAACAAATTCTTCATTTCATGGGAAGCAATTCGATAAGCATTGAAAAATTCAATAGGATTCTCAATAGAAGGGTTCAAACCTAAGACAATTCTTCCCCGCTTAAAAGAAAGATATTTCTCCTTCAAATGTAGAGCATAGACCCTTGGAGGGGCCCTGCACTCTAAAATTTGTGGTACTAAGGTTGCCATATCATCCACATTTTTCTTCAAGGTGGCAATCTTTGCATCCTTGTCTTCAATCTTCTCATCTTTCTTTTGAATTTCCTTCTTCAATTTGCGCTTCTCCTCCTTTCATTCTTCTTCTCTTCTTTGCATCTCTTTTCATAAATTCATAGCTACCATGTGTATTGAGAAATTAGGGGGTTTATGCATTCCCACCAACATTTTACCTGGCACTGAGAGATAGTACTAATTGCAAGGATTCAGTTTGTCTCGTCAAACTGGCTGTAGGGGTACTAATTGTTCTTGTTTTTGCTATTGTTGCAAGGACTTTTGCTATAGGATATCTTGGTATAGGATCTCTTGCTATAGGAAATCATAATTTTCCTTATACCCTTGATTCTCCACTTGTTCTACAATATCAACAAGATTTGCCAATGTTATGTTTGTTGTCCTAAATGCATCATCTTCCTCGATATTCATTTGCCCCATTGGAGATTTTGTGTCCCCTATAATATTTCTCTAGACTTAGGGCTTTCCTATGGAGGCATACCAAAGGCTGTCCTGGTTGGTCTTGATTTTTTGGGAGGGCTCTTATGTTTTTCTTTGGCTGCAGGATGAACAGTGTCAACCTTCTACTTCCTAGAGCTTGGTACTTCTTTTTCTGTTGGCTGCTTCTTGGCTTTTCCTTTTCTCATTTCTACCTCTCTTTTCTATGCCTTAGTTTTCATTAGGATGCCAAGTGGAACATCATCATTAGAATCTAGAGGATAACTGTCTTTGTCTGAGTTCTCTATCCTAGAAGAGTTGATTTCTATGATTTCTTTTGCTACAGGAGAGTTTGCACTAGGGCCTGCACCAGAGGTTGAAGAACCAAGAGTGGCTTTAGTCATGCCAATCTCCTACTAGACCTACGGGGTTGAGGTAAAACCCTAGGTTGCAAGTTCTCAGGTCTAATTTGATCAATTTTTATGAATTCTTCCCAGGTCATTCTAGATACATCATGCAAAGACTTCTCAACTAGCAATTTAATTAGACAATGGTGGGAAACAGAATTGTCCCTACCTTTCTGAGTCTCGACCGCCATGATTGAAAGAAGGTTGCATAGCATGTTTAACACATTCATCCTCCTCTCGTGCCTCATGTGATTCAAGAGTTTAAAATGCATAGAATGTAGATTTGATTGGAATCCTTCATAGGTGATATATTTTATGACATAAACAACTATCTACTTCCATGGCTCAAGTACATATAGTCTCTTCGCCCCTTGTTTATCTATGCTCAATAGAGGGTCCCTCGGTTCTGTAAATTCATCCTTGGGTAACTTGGCATCTCTGGAAATAGGGTAATCTTTACCATTGGCAAGTAACCCTGTAACTTCTTCAATTCTTTCTTCAGTTGCCATGAACTTCTGCCCTTTTACTGTGGCTTTCCCTCTAGATAATTTCTAGGAGAATTCTAGTGCAATGCCTTCATCAAAACCATCCAGCTTCATGAAACAATCTAACTAGCCATAGTTCCTGAATTCAGCTAGGCATGGTGCATCCTACAATAATACATTGTGCACTGTGGGTTCATTTCAAATTAACCCACCTCCCATTTTTTGCAAGGAAACAATCACTCTGTAGTTTCCTTCCTACAATTCTTGTCTGAAAACCAAATTCACCTTCCTACAACACTTTCTAAATTTCCATTGCCAATGTTGACTAAATTTTCCCTTTTTACCTTTTGTTTGTTGCTTGATATTGTGACAGGGTTAATAATAGCAAGGAAGGAGTAATAAAGGAAAACTATGATGGAGAGAAATGGCAGTGATAGTTGGTGTCACTTTACACATGTGATCCATCCTCTCACTCACATTTTAAATTGGCTCAATTTAAATTTTCCTGACATAGACCAACATGGACTGACACATGGGCAAAGTATTCAAATCTATTCCTCCCCCCAACCTAAATTTGGGCATGTGTCCTTACATGCGAAATGATGATTTGACAGGGGTAGGAAATAATGGCATGCTATGGTGAACATCCATATTAACGTACAACAATTAAATGAATGCACTAAAAGGAAATTAAGATATAGCAATTAATGCACACATACCTAAATGTGTGGAGCATTTGTTGCAAATATTGTAGAGAAAGTATCGTTCACCTTTTTAGGAAATAAGTTGAGCAATTAAGGAAAATGAGGTGGAATGAGGTGGAGTGGAATGAAGTGATGTGATGGAAGAGAGAGAAAGGTGGAAATGGATGGGTGAAGAAATGAACTCCCACAGAAGTGGAAGTCTTTATTATGACAAGTACATACCTTAATTTATCAAAAAGGAGGGACACAAGGTCCACTTCGTTTGGCTGTAGGAAGCTCGGGTGTAGCATGCGTAGTGAATTGCTATATGAACTCCTCCCTAGAAGTTGGATTGTGGTATAATCTAAGGCAATGACCGTTGAAAAGCAACTTGAATCTGACTGGGTCAATAGTAGTGAGTTGAACAACACCATTAGGAATACTTCAACAACCTCATATGGTCTTAGCCACCTTGTCTATAATTTTATGGCATTGTGCTGATATCTAGAATCATAAAGCAATGCCCAGTCTCCTGGTTGGAATTTCTTATCCTTGATAAATTTATCATGCCACCCAATTCTCAAATTCTACATTACCTCCATGTGATGCAAGGCTGCTCTCCTCATCTCATCCAAAGAATTAAGCTATATGATTCTTTCCCTTTGTTCCTTGGAGATATCCATCCCAAAATCTACTGCAATCCTAAGAGTTTTATATTCAAATTCAATGGGCATCATGGTTTTTTTTCCATATAGCAACTCAAATGGAGTGAAGCCTATAGTTGTTTTCCAAGTAGTTCTGTAGGCACAAACATCTTTTGGTAATCTGTTTTCCCAATCCTTTCTGTGGATAGCTACGGTTTTGGTTAGAATAGCTTCAATTTCTCTATTGGTCACATCAACTTGACCATTGGCCTAGGGGTGATAAGGAGTAGACTTCCTATGTCTTATGTTGTACTCATTAACTAGTGCTGCAACAAGGGTTGATGTGAATTGATTCCCTTGATTAGTCACTATCTCTCTTGGAACTCCATACCTTGTGAAAATTTCCTCATGAAGAAATTCTACAACCTTGTTATCTCTTGCATGCTTCATGGCCTTAACTTCTACCCATTTAGTTACATAATTAGTGCATACCAAGATATAAGACTTACCATTTGATGGAGGGTCAATGGGTCCTACAGAATCCAATCCCCACTTGTCAAAGGCAGTGATTACTACCTAAGGGAAAGTGGCATCTCATCAGATTTGGTTGGTTTTCCCATTCTTTGATATCTATCTCATTTTCTGGTGTACCTTCTTGCATCCTTATGGAGTGTTGGCCAGTAATATCATGTGTTAAAAATCTTCATTGTTGTCCTCTTGGCTGAAAAATGTCCTCCACATGGTTTGTTGTAGCATGCATGCAAAATTTCATATGTATCATCTTCTCTCACACATCTCCTCATGACATGGTTTGGTCTAGTATAAAACAAACACCTAGCAATCCATGAGAGAGGAATTTTTTTTTCAATGAGTGCCCTTCTCTTTTTTGGAGAGAAGTGAGGAGAAACTCTACCTGTGACCAGATAGTTAGCTATGTTAGCATACTAAGGTGTTTGTAAACTAATGGAGAATAGATGCTCATCAGGAAAAGAGTCATCTATGGCTTGATTATCTTCTGATGTAGTCAGCCTTGAGAGAAAATATGCAACATTGGCCTTCCCTGATTTATCCATAATGGTTATGTCAAACTCCTCCATCAAAAATAACCATCTTGCTAGCCTACCTATTATCAGAGGTTTATTCACGAGATATCTAATGGCTGCATGATCAGTGTGCACAAAGATATGGTAGCCTGTTATGTAATGCCTGAATTTTTTCAGGGCATAGATCACTGCCAGCATTTCTTTCTCTATCACTGTATAGTTGAATTCAACTCCTTGCAAATTTTTGCTAACAAAATAAATGGAATTTTCAATAGTTCCTTCTTTCTATCCTAAGACTTCTCCAATGGAATAATATGATAAATCTATATGGATTTGGAAAGGAAGCTCCCAATTAGGTCCTTGAGTACAGGAGCATGATTCAAGGCTACCTTCAAATCAAAAAATGTCTTGCCACAATCTTCAGTCCACTAGAATTCAACATCTTTAGTGAGGAGGGTATATAATGGTGTTGCTATTTTTCTAAAATCCTTGATGAAATTCCTATAATAGACTACATGGCCTAATAAACTCCTAACATCCTTCTGTTTTGTAGGTGTGGGTAGATTTGTGATTACCTCAATCTTTGCAGGATCTACTTGAATTCGTTTGTGAGAGACATGGTGTCCAAGAACTACACCTTCCTGCATCATCATGAAGCACTTTTCACTATTTAAAGAGAGATTGTGATCTTCACATCTCTGTAGGAATTTCCTAAGATTCTCCATGCTTCATTGAAATCAACACCATAGGTGGTGAAATCATCCAGATAAATTTCCATGCAATCACGAGAAATGTCTGAAAATATGCTAACAACTTCCCTCTAAAAAGTTGCAAGTGCATTGCATAAGCTGAATGGGAGTACCGAGTAAGCATAGGTCCCCCATAGATAGGTAAAGGTGGTCTTTTCTTGGTCCTCTGGTGCAATTTGGATCTGGTTGTAGCCGCTAAATCCATCTAGAAAAAAAGTATTGTTTTCTTGCAAGTGAGTCCAAAACTTAATCTATGAAAGGTAAAGGAAAATGGTCCTTTTTGGTGGCAGCATTGAGTTCCCTATAATCAACACAAACTCACCATTTCCATCCTTCCTTGGGAAAAATTACTAATGGAGACACCAACTGGCTATTTGAAATGGGGTAGATAAATCCTACATCTAGCAATTTCTGCAGTTCTCGTTTGACAATTTTTCTCAGTGTAGGGTTAATTCTTCTTTTTGGCTGCCTCACTTTGGTGCAATCATCTTTGATGTAAATTTTGTGAGTGCAAATCTTAGGATCCAATCCCTTCATCTCATGATAGTCCCACGCAAATGCGTGCTATTGGGTCCTCAATAAGTTTTCCAATAACAATTGTTCTTCTTCACTCAGCTTGTTGTTAACATTCAAATACTTTCCTTCTAACACATGTACTTGTGTGGTTGACTCTATCATAGCTACTTCATTGAAACATGGTACCTTGATTTCATATGGTAGAAATGCATGGGACATACTTGTTTCTATAGGAAGTCCATCTGTAGGAATAGTGGATGTAGGAAGAGTGGCTACAGGAAGAATGTTTGTAGGAACAGTGGGTGCAGGAAGAGCAGGCATAAGTGTCTTGACTGGAGTAGCAGAATGAGAAGATGATGCTTCCTCCACTTCACAATGGTTTTGAATAATGTTAACCAATACTTCATCTTCATCTTGAAGCTACATGAAGGAGCTTCTACCTAACATCATCATTTGTGCCACAAAATTAACTTCCTCTGCGTCTTCACCAACATGTGGCCACATGAGATTATCCTCATCGTGGGATGGCTGAGTAGGAGGGTAAAGAAAAAACTTTTTGGTACTCTTCCCATCATAAATGGTCAGGTCACTTGACTGACATCCAATATATGCATTTGCAGTTGCTAACCATGGCCTTCCAAGAATAATGGGATACTCTAAAATATCCCCCCTTGATTTTTTTCAAAAAAATAGACACACAATCTAGCAATAAGTCACTGATTAGCATTAGCTCCAAATGCAAATCAGTAAGGAAAGTAACTCTAACCAAGAATTTTCACCAAGATCCCAGTGTGGGCGAGGTGATAGCATATGGTAAGAGGATCACTAGGAATAATCTGAACTAGAATTACAATTCATTTGCTGATGCGAGCATCCACAATCAGTGGGGATTCTCCACTTATTCAGTGGGTGAGATTATTACAATTATTAAAGGTGGAAAGCCAACCATTTAAATCCTCACTTCCCCTTATTATCATGGGGAGAAACAACATGAATAAAGATGATTATTTAAAAACTCAACCACTCAATTGTGGGAGTATAAACAAATATAAATTGCAACAACTAAACAATCAACTGTTAATACTACTAACAAGCTATACAATTAATGAACTAAGCTACAAATGAGAATGATATGCTTCCAAAAACACTCAATGGTTAGAGTAACACTTCCTCTAACATTTACAATTCCAAAATGACATAGAAAGAAACTCAGAACAACATTATAACAATTTCTAACTAATCTGATCATAAACATGAAATACATAAAATCATATCAACAAGATGAGAATTCATCATAATGGATGTATCTTCTTCAAATCAACTCAGAAATCTCTCAAACCATAGCCAATCAACAACTAAGAGCTAGGAATCAAACCTCCATTGAGAAAACAAGCCAAAAACAAAGAGAAAATTGACATGATTCCCAAGACAACTAAGAAGAAAGGTACGATCTCCAGGAAGGATCGACCTTCTCCCAAAAATCAAAAACTTCACTAATTTTTTTGAAAACTTCCAGAAAGGGTCACCCTTCATAGTAATACAACATGGACAATTAGCTAGAATGAAATAAAATTCACTGGTGAAGCTATGATCAGAAATTCACTTCAGCCATGATGAACCAACAACTTAGGAAATAGGCTATACATTAGCAACCTGTTGAAAACATCAAAATTGAAACTCAATCTGCACCTCTGAATGAAGTATAGTCTCATATCTCCACCTAGGAAGCCATAGTCTCAGGGATGAAGGATGGATTGAATTTTCTAAGCTTCCCCTTAGCCAGGTTCTAGATTCAGTCCAACAACACAACTTTGCTTTCCATAACATCACATAATTAGCTTTCCAAAAAGCCTCAATATATAAGCTTCAATTGACAAATGAAACACTTCAAATTACAAGAAGTCAAATCACTTCAACTTCCAAGAGGGATTCCCCCTTTAAGCATTTACTTTTTTGAAATAACAAAACATTATTCAACTTCCCCTTTAGGCATCCATTTCCATATTGCAACAATAAAGCATTTATTAAATAATTAAATGCTCAACAAGACCCCTGAATGTCCCCTCTTTAAAACAACATGAAGATATTAAGCCTAGACGTGGGGTACAACTTCAAGACATGAAAATTGACTAAGTATAAAACTTAGTCCAAGGAGATAACCAAAACCAAAGCCAAAACTGAAACTGAAGGATTGCTAGAAATAACATGAGGACTTGAGCTGAACTGCTGATGATGCCACTACCAAAATTAAACTTACTAAAAATAGCCAATGCCAAAAATAGTAAGTTGAATTCGAAACCATCAAAAATAAAAACTGATCAACCAAACTGAACTGCAAATTATTGAGCTGATGTTAGAAAGATACTGCTAAAAGATAGAATTAGCAAAAATAGCAAACTACTATAAATAGTAAGTTTGCACAACTTCCTCTGAAAACCAATTGAATAGTATCATGACTTACTATAAATAGTAAGTGTTTCCAAATATCATTTGAGCACAAACCAGGCAGCCATCATGACTTACTATAAATAGTAAGTGCTCAAAAAGGATGTCAGAATCAGATGCATGTCACATCACCCTGGAGGTCTCTGAAAATCCAGAAACCTTTTACATGCAAACCCTCGAAAAAGCATATGAAAGAGGAAATAGCCTAGGGATTTCCGGAAATAGGCTAAATCCAAATGAAGAGTGTAGGGCTAAAATGGGGACATTACAGTCTATCCTTCCCAAAATTGCTTGTCCTCAAACAACGCCACCACACTCCAAGAAAACAATTTGATCCTTACTATGCCAAGTAGGATCCCATGGTCCCAAGTCCATCTCTGAAAAGACCCACCATGATGATGTTGTGCCACATTGATCACACAATCATAGCCATCATACCAAAAAAATAATGTCCTCCTTTGTAACCTTGAAATATTATGGAACAAATGACTTGAACTGGAAGACCAAGAGGAACAAAATTCAAAACATTGCAACATCTCACACCCTAGAGCCTCTGAGGACTTAATATCATCAATGCTAATTATTAACATCATTTGAAGCACAAGGAAAAATGATCTAAGCAACTCAAAATTATTCTCATTAGAAAAGTTCCTCAAAGCATCAAACACAGTCACAACTGCAAAGGTGACTCCAAGGATATTTGCAAAGAAGGAAGCAACTCTTTGTAGATACATAATAGCCTCATCCTCAAAATTATTCAAGGATGTACAATGCCTTCTCTGAAGATTACAAACATACACAAGAAGACACTTCAAATATTTCACAACTCTTTCTCCAAAAGCCTCTAAAAGATGAACCAAAATAACCCAAGGTTCACTGTACTGAACATGAGTACAAAAGAATGTGCACAGGTGACAAGTAGAAAGAACTCCAACTCTATCCAAAAACTGATTTTGATCAATCTGAACCCCCACTCTTCATATCTGAGGCCAAAAATAATCTCTGGAAAGAGATTGTGGAGTGAAAGGGTATGTGTAGGATCATGATGGGCCAAAAAGTGTCAATATGATGGGTATGTTGCTGACGACTAATTTTTTACCCAAAATTGATGAAATGAAAAGGGTTTTTAAAGGAGATTCTCAGCTTTCCATCGATTTAAATTATGCTTTAATTTGAATTTAATAACTAATTATTATTCATTTTCTATTCAAATTATGACTAAAGTCCTGATTGATAGGCTGATTGAAAAACATCTATAGCTTTCAAATGGTATTATATTTTTTGAATCCAAAACATGTGTCACATTCTATACTTCACATGCTATAGGATTAAAAAAATAAAAAAATAAATTTCATGATGTTTTGACCAAGTTAAGGTGGTCAGACATATGATTTTTTATATTTTTTAAAAAGTTGTAATAAAAAATTCATAATTAATTATTTACTTAAAAAAAAATTACAAAAAAATATGCATCACATCGGGGCATGAGTTCTCTACTTATATCTAAAATCTTATAAAAAATATATTATCATTTTATTGTGGTTAGGGTGGTTAGAAAGACACCTACTTATTTTCTCCTTGAAATTTAAGTACTATTGCATTGAAATTTCAAATTTTCACCAAATAGTATTTTTTTTAAAACAAACCTAGTAGTTTAGAAAATAAATTCAATTTTCTACAGATTCTATTTTTATGTATTTTTTAAATAATATAGATAACTTACTCAAATTCTTACATCAAGTTTCCTAACTCTAATTTTTCTGAATTTGTTGCCACTTAAGGGCCTATTTTTTCCATGATGATCCTGCATACCTGAAAATATGAGTGTACTAGCTGCCTACCAAGTCAAAATTGAATAACTCAAAATCTAAGTTAAGATAAATCAACATGCTAAGAGAATAATAGCTACTTCCATACTAAAAATTCTCATTCAATTTGACTAATCTGCTTAGATTCAAAGCTAGAAACACCCACTCAAATAGTTTCATCACAACAAAGAACCATTATTTGCTCAATATTTCTCTCCAATCCATTTGTTGATGAACAAATGGGATCATCAAGTGGCTGATAAGGAAGGAACAACATCATTAATTCTGAAAGTTTGATCCTTATCCCTCCAAAGAACCTTCCTACCATACCCCAAAATATTTTTCATACCACATCGAGGGTGCCAAACAAGGATACCTGACCAAGAATTATCCACCACACCCATGAAGAGATTCACAACACATTCCCGAGTGCCAATCAACTCCAAATGCACACTCAAGAAATTATTGACTTCTTTGGTGAACCACTGAAGTCTATCCAAGAAAGCTTTGAAAATAGGGATCTTGAAGAAAACATTTTCTTCAAATCCATCTCCCAAAATAGGTTAGTGTGATTATTACTTGATCCAAAGGATAAAATGTTAGGCATGTAAACATGTTTTGACAACACCTTGGTGTCAAAGATGGGGAAGTCATCATGACTTAACACTTCCCATATGGAGACTCTAAACCTCTTATGCATGCACTTACAAGCAAGCTTGGAGGATTATCAATGACAGAGTGTAACTCAGCCTCACACTCTCTGAGTTGTTTGAAATCAACTATCTGGTCTCCTTCCTCCATCAAGGCCAACTGATAATTTTTCAACATACCCTTGGTTGATTCAAGATCAAGAGTAAGCTTATCAACCTTTCCCTCATTTCGTTGGAATACACGACTGGTCTTCTTTGTGAATTCATAGGCATATTCCCGATCTATAATCCAGCATAGATATTCTAATTTTATAATCTCCAAGGAGTCTTTGATGAATTGAAAATTAAAGAGAGTGACTCCAATCCAAACACCTTCCAAACTCTCTTCAATCAAACTATATGAGCTATCAATTCTAAATACGGCTTGACCCTCATCTTCAATGGATATCAAGAATTGATTTTCCCACTCATAAATATGCATAGCAAACTGCTAATAAGATACATATCAAAATTAGAACTTTGTTTTTTGACTTTGTTTCCCTCAAAGCTGCTCCAAAGCTCTTGTCTTTTTCCACCCGCTAATTGAAAATGAAGAGGATAAGATTTTACCAATTCTTTGAACCTTGGTTGACAAACAACCTCATGAATTAGAAAGTCAAATTTTAGATCCTCTTTAAATCCTCCATAAACAAGGGCCCTTCAATCTTCTAAATCTGCTTCCACCTTACTGATACTTTGATCATATGTTTTAGCAGCCCCCAACTTGATCAATGATTCATTATGGGGCTTTTCCATGCAAGCTTCTTTGTCAAAGAAATATTCTCCTCCCATATCCATCTCATAGCTTGCATTGAGATCAAGATTTGGTACTTTATTATGATCAAAGGGATATTTATCCCATAAAGGTTCCTTGACAACCTTAGACGCCTTTACACTCAGATCCCACATGCTGAGAGGCTGATTAATATGATCAACAAGAAATTTCTCTTCATGCTGCTCTTGAAGTGTTGCCTCTTTGAACAAGGCACTTCCCAACACACCAAAACTGATATCTTCACAAATAACCTCTCCCAAGAGCTTAGTTTGATGATCAAACTCAAAACCACCCAAATTTCCATTACTATAATGAAGTAAACAATCATCACTATTGGTTGGTTTGAAGATTATATCCTTCTTGTCTTCAATAACCCCTTCATGAGTAGGTACATTACTGATCTCTTCATTATTAATCACAAGCATACCAAGGAGGTCTTCTTAAGAAACCACTGTAGAATTATTGAGAAACAATATTTTATCTTTTGCATTAATGACCACTTCATTTATCAGCTCTATCTTCTTCAAGTGTGGCTTCAATTTTCCCTCACACTAATTGAACAAATATTTGATCAACATACCAGCAATAGAGGAATTATTTCCTTCTTGTTCATGAATGTTTAGCAGGAAAGATAGGATAGAATCTGGAATGTCATCAATCTCTTTGATAATCAAAACTAAAATGTTTTTCATTGCTACAATTACATCCTCCTCTTGTTCACTCCAAGTTGAAATGAAGAGGTAATGAATCAAATAATATATTTGGTCTTGCATACCCATATCAACCAAAAACATACTTATTTTGATTTCTGAAAAGATCTTCAGTATAATAGCTCTTCTAGAGTACTAATTGCTTTCAATTTCATCAAGGTTTTGAAAGCTTCCCATGAACATATGAAGAACTCTCTTCATAGTTTTATCATCATAGGGCACCAAGGGTTCCCATATTCTCATCACTTCACTAAGGCATGAAGTAACCAAAACATTGATCTCTTCATCAAATGCCTCAACCAATAAGGATGTTTCAGAAAGGTCACTGTAGGCACCAATGTGCTTTAATTATCGCTGAAGGTGACTGCTTCAGCTGGCTCAAACATTGTTCCAATAGAAGAAGTATTCTCACTTCTTCATCCCTTGTTTGATATTATTTAATGATCCTTGCACCCTCAATGTATAAAGATCTTGCCAAATATTTCTCTTCATTTGAAGCCATAGCTTAAACTGACAAGACAAGGTTTCTTAAAACCTCAAAAAAAGTGCCAACTTCAAAAACTTTGAAGCTGAAACTAAACTTTGTTCTTCCTTCTGATGTAACATCGGTTTTCTCTAACTCTCATTTGATAGCTGAAGCTTTGAACACACAGGATGGTAGGAAAATATGCTTTGATACCACTGAAATATTCCCCCTTATTTTTTTCCCAAAAAATAGACACACAATCCAACAACAAGTCACTAATTAGCGTTAGCTCCAAATGCAAATCAACAAGGAAAGTAACTCTAACCAAGAATGTTCACCAAGATCCAAGTGTGGACGAGGTGATAGCATATGGTCAGAGGATCATTAGGAATAATCTAAACTAGAATTCATCTGAGTGGGTATTCTCCACTTATTCAATGGGTGAGATTATTACAATTATTAAAGGCGGCAAGCTAGCCATTTAAATCCTCACTTCCACTTATTTTCATGGGGGGAATACAGTCCTCACAACCACTTATTATCGCGGGGGGGAAAATTACGAATAAATATGATTATTTAAAAACTCAACCACTCAATTGTGGGAGTATAAACAAATATAAATTGCAGCAACTAAACTATTAGCTATTAGTACTACTAACAAGCTTTACAATTAATGGACTAAGTTGTAAATGAGAATGATATGCTTCCAAAAACACTCAATGGTTAGAGTAACACTTCCTCTAACATTTACAATGCCAAAATGATATAGAAAGAAACTTAGAACAACAGTATAACAATTTCTAACTAATTTGATTAGAAACATGAAATAGAGAAAATCATATCAACAAGATGAGAATTCACCATAATGGACATATCTTCTTCAAATCAACTTGGAAAGCTCTCAAACTACAACCAATCAACAACTAAGAGCTAGGTGTCCAACCTCCATTGAGAAAATGAGCCAAAAACAAAGAGAAACAGCTGGCATGATTCCCAATATAGCCAAAAAGAAAGATATGACCTCCAGGAAGGGTCGACCTTCTCCCATAAATCAGAAACTTCACTAAAAAATCTGAAAACTTCTAGAAAGGGTCTCCCTTCATATTAATACAACATGGATGAATACTTAGAATGAAATAAAATTCGTTGGTGAAGCTATGATGAGAAATTCACTTCAGCCATGACAAACCAACAACTCAGGAAACAGGCTATACATTAGCAACCTGTTGAAAACATCAAAATTGAAACTCAATCTGTACCTCTGAATGAAGTACAGTCTCATATCTCCACCTAGGAAGCCATAGTCTTAGGTCTGAAGGATGGATTGAATTTTCTAAGCTTCCCCTTAGCTAGGTTTTGGATTTAGTCCAGCAACATAACTTTTCTTTCCAAAAAGCCTTAGTATATAAGATTCAATTGGCAAATGAAACACTTGAAATTCCAAGAAGTCGAATCAATTCAACTTCCAAGAGGGACGCCACCTTTAAGAATTTACCTTTTTGAAATAATAAAACATTATTCAACTTCCCCTTTAGGCATCCATTTCCATATTGCAACAATAAAGCATTTATTAAATAATTAAATGCTCAACAAGACCCCTTAATGTCCCCTCTTTAAAAAAACATGAAGTTATTAAGACTAGGCATGGGGTAAAACTTCAAGACATGAAAATTGACTAAGTATAAAACTCAGTCCAAGGGGATAACCAAAACCAATGCCAAAACTGAAACTGAAGGATTGCTAAAAATAGCATGATGACTTAAGCTGAATTGCTAATGATGCCACTACCAATATTAGACTTACTAAAAATAGCCAATGCCAAAAATAGTAAGTTGAATTCAAAACCATCAAAAAGCCAAACTGATCAACCAAACTGAACTGCAAATTATTGAGCTGCTACTAGAAAAATACTGCTAAAAGATAGAATTACCAAAAATAGAAAACTGCTATAAATAGTAAGTTTGCACGACTTCCTCTGAATGCCAACTGAGCAGTATCACAATTTATTATAAATAGTAAGTGTTTCCAAATATCATTTGAGCACAAACTGGGCTTCCATCATGACTCACTATAAATAGTAAGTGTTAGGAAAGGATGTCAGAATCAGATGCATGTCACATCACCCTAGAGGTCTCTGAAAACCCAGAAAAACCCAGAAACCTTTTACATGCAAACCCTCAAAAAAGCATTTGAAAGAGGAGACCCTAATTTCTACTTTAGCTTAGCCTATGGATTTATGGAAATAGGCTAAATCCAAATGAAGAGTGTAGGGATAAAATCGGGACATTACATACCCACCTAGTGTAGCTTTAGGAGAAAGAATCATGAAGTCTATTGGGTACTCCCAAGAGTCTATAATTACCACAAGGTCCTCCACTATACTATCAGGCTTAATAGTAGAAATATAAGCGAGGTACATGATAGTAGGAGTAGATCTCATGCTTGCAATGTTTAGTTGTTGTAGGATTTCCTTAGTCATTACATTTATTGTTGCCCCTAAATCAATCAAACCATTCTTTATTTGAATATCATTTATAACAACTGCTACCATAGGAGTACTTGGGTCATTGTACTTAGGGATAGTCACTTTCCCAAGCATGATGTCAGCTAGTTGTCCCACCACATCAACTGTAGTGGGGTCTTTCTTCTTCCTACCTAACTTCTGGAGGCATGCTTCTTTGATTGCCTTGTCATAGATTAGGACATCCTTTGTAGCCTAAAATAGGGGTATCTAGACATAGATATGCTTTAGCTAATCCAAGATGTCAAAGGTTGTGTCCTCCTTTTCTTCCTTCTTCTTGGCAACTTACAATCTTTGACGAAATGGTGGTTCTTGTTCAGTCTGCTTGACTTGGACTGGTTCAAGATTTTTAGGTGCACTTGGTTGGATGGGATCATTCAAATGTCACTCTTCCTCTTCCATAGGAAGCTCAGTGATAATGGGCTTGGAAGGAAAAGTAATTCCTAAATGCAGGTGGATGTCACTTACACTCACAATATATGCAGGGAATTGATTTAAATCAATAGAGTATATAGGCTACTGTTGTGGTTTGTCATTGGGATTGGGTGTGGGTTGAGCTAGTAGCTAAGTAGGTTTAGGTGCATTTTTGTTTGAATTAGTAGGTGGAGGCATTATAGCAGGCTACCGGGGCTGAGAAGGTGGTTTCATGTAACTCGTTGTTTGGGTAGGCCATTATTGTCCTCCCCTCCATTGATTTGTTTGTTGCCAATTTTCTATAGGTGGCTACCAATGCCCTTGAAATTGCTACCAATTCCCTTGAGGTTTTTTCCATTTGGTTGGAGAGTTTTGAGTATTGAGCCAAGCATTTGGAGGGATACCCCAAGGTTGTGGTGGATATCCTCCATAGCTGATGGATATGGGGGTTGCCATTGATTACCAGATGAATAGGAATTAGAATATGGCCTAGCATAAGAGAGTGGATCTAGTGGCATACCTTGTCTTGGAGCCCAAGGCCTCCTTTGTGCAACATAGTAGACTTGATCTTCTTCAATCTGAATTGGTTTGAACTCGAACAATTTGCTTTCTTTCAATATTAGCTATCATCTTGCATCTATAGTCCTTTTGTATACAATGGGGGCAATACTCTGCCAATATTACCTCTACCTCCTCTTGCTTCTTCTTGGATTGAAGTATATCCAACAGAGTAGCTAGATTTATTATAATGTTTTGCTTAAAGTTTGCCAGCAAATGAGTAATCTCCATTCTTGAAACTCCACTGGTAGATGACTTACCCATGGAAGATTAGTAAGCTCTCCCTTTCTTTGAGGCTTCCCTAGAGTAGTTCTAGCATATTTTCTTGATATCCTCCCAAGGAACTTGGGAGATATCTCCTCCTCCCATTAGGTCCAAGGCATCATTATAGTTGTCATTGATTCCTCTTAGGAAAAGCAACTTTTGTGAGTCTTCATTAAGTAAATAGTGTGGAGATTTTTGTAGGAAAAACAAAAACCTTGCAATATAATCCTCTAGGATCTCATCTTCCTTTTTCTACATCCTAAGAATGTCACCTCCTCTCATGTCACTACCCTTGCAATACTCCTTGTATTTCTCAAGGAATTTTGTCTTCATGTCCTCCTAGGTTTCTATAGTATCTCTTCCTAGGCTCATGAACCATCTTAATGGAACTTCTTTCAGAGTGGTAGGAAATAGCTTAAGCCTATGGGAATTGGTGGTATAGTAATAACTCCTACAGAGTATGTCAAACTCAAACAAGAAGGTATCAGGATCTTCTGTGACAAGTCCATAAAACTTGGGGAGTGCTGAAGCAGGGATATTTTTGATGTTGTCAACTTCATTCTAATGGGAAATTGGGAAAGAAAAAGCTAGTTGGTTAGTTTTGTTCCCATTTGCATCACCCATGCCTTCTTGATGTAGTTCCAAAGCAAAAGGGTTCTCAAGATGATTTTGGTCTTTAGAGGAAACTTCAGAGCTAGTTAGATCAATAAATACATCAACAAAGGGTGTGGATCTTCTTCTCTTGGCAGGTTTTGATATTCAACTAGCTGGAATGGATTAGGATTGTTAGGAGGGAATCTCCCATAAGCATCCCTTCTCCTTCCTATATGCATGCGGTATCAAATCACTATCAGCCAGCTCATACAAAGAATTAGTAAAGAATAAGGGGGGTCATTACTTCCTAAATGATGGTATACTAAGAACAACTTTCAAAAATACTACAACAAGAAAAACTACCAATGACTCCAAAGAAATCCCTAGTTTGACACCATCCCCAACAATGGTGCCAAAAATGTTGGCCTCCTACAATGATTTAACAACTAAGCTCTTACAGCTGTGATTTAGAGATCGGACATCTAAAATAAATAGCCATTCAATCATCATGAAGGTGCATTTAACTTTTCAACCCAAGGACGTGAACTTGAAATAGGCTAGTACAGTATGTGCACTAGGAACTCAAAGTAGTCATTTTCATTCTACAGCTAAGAAAGATACAATGTTGAAACTAAATTGCTTGGAAAGGAATAACATAAATTTTGAACATCAACCAATAACCATACTAAGCTTGAAATGGATGATAGAAATGAAAATCAGAACAACAAACATGAAACTACTCTATCTACTTTGGTTGTAGGAACAGTCACAGAATGGAATTCTAGTGGCTGTAGGAATAATCAACGCCAGATTCTTAACTAATTACTGAATAGAAAGTAACACTAGGCTAAAATAAGCTAAGGATGGATTGCTCACCAAGTGGGCCCCCTTGGATGAGTATCCTCTACTAGTAAGGAAAAATAAGATGCTCAAACTTAGAACTTTATTTTATTCATCAGGAAACATGAGTACAAAAGAGTAGCATAATTGTATCACTAAAAACTAAGAATGAAAGTACAATATTAGATCACACAACCTTCTGAAAAGGAGCATTTGATCCTTATTTATACTACCAACTAAGCAATGTAGTAAAATCCACAAACTAGGAGGATGCCAATTTAGGGAAAGTAGAGAAAATGGAGAGGTGGTTACACACGTGTGGAATCTGGTCAGACGTGTCCCTAGATTTAGCACAACAGTAATGCCAATACTTGCTCAACAACATTAAATTTCACTACAAAGCGGTTACATTCGATTTGCATGGGGAATCTCCTGTCGTTGTCCTCCTTTGACCTTTGAATGATTCCCTTGCTGGACCTGTTGATGGTGTTTTCTGCATAGCAACAACTCAAACAAAAAATGATATTCTATCTCTCTTGAAAGATAATCTTCAACAACAAATTGTTGAAAATCACCCCAAGGTCTCTCGGGTGTCAGGTCATGACAATGCATAAACAACTCAGATAATATGTGAAAATGCTGGTAATCACAAGGGGCCTTACAAATGAACAATGCTGGAAGTGAATTTTCATCAGATGAGACAATATAGTGATGCTTTCAATTCTAAAACTAACCCAGATTCAAAATAAACAGCAAAAGAGATAAGGGTTTAGAGAGATTCTATTCGATTCTAACTCCTAAGATCAATCACAATAATGATGAAAGTTGCAAATGGAAAGATCCCCAATAAAACCAATCTCTGCTTGATCAAGGACAAACCTGCAACTACACAGAAATGGTGCGATCTTCTGGGGAAATCTGAAGATTTTCATACTTTGAACATTCATTCACATACCCAACTGCTGGCGCAATGTAAACAAGCATTCACAGTTGAACTTAGCACATAAGTGAGGCCCAGACTAACTTTACACAACAATCTACAATCAGCAAATTGCTAAAAGTATGGACTGGAAATCGATCAACATTATCAACATTTCACCACCATTGTAAAAGAGCTGGAATCTAACATCTAACATCTAACATCTGAGAATCAAGAACAAGAAACCATAAAAACTGTTGAAAATAAATACAAAGTTTGCCAAATCAACAATCCAATTGCATTACTTCTTCAGCATTACATAACAATTTCAAGTCTCTCATCTCCTACAACTAATTCTGAAAATTACTTGCCAATTCTGGCCTAGTCAAACTTCTAAAATCTCCCCCTTTACAAATGAGGGACAAATGCCATTTATAGAGAACCCCAAACATGTCGACCCAATTTGATTTTACAAAATAACTGGCCCCAAAACAAGTCGGCCAGGAGAATTTCAAAATAAGACAAGATTTGCATTAAATGCATGAATATTATCCATGTCGGCCTACGATCTCCAGCAAGATCAGATTCACGTGGTTTCCAGAAAGTCTTCCAGCTGTTGACAGTTTTGGCACGGATTCTTAGGCAGGTCCCACTTTGAAAATTTGAATTGAACATGTGCAGATTTCCCTCTTTGGCACGAATCCATATGCAAGTCCCCCTTTTTATATTTGTTTAGTCCTGAAAAACAGATATCATCATTAATAGCCCACATGTTCAAATTAAATTTGAATAAAATTTTGACCTTTTCTAAAAAAACTTACATTTTTATAAGGAAACTTTCCATTTTTGGAAATTTTTATTTTCAATTTTTTTTATCTCAAGAAATTTTCATTTTCAAGATCATTTTTTAAAAATTTCTATTTTTGGAAAAAAAATCATTTTCGAAAAAATTTCCATTTCAGGAAACCAGACCAAGGGGAAAATCTGGGAAAATCCAGGTCACGCGGACTCCAGACCAGAATCCGGAAAAAACTAGCCAGACAGGATTCTACCGAATAAGGCAAAAAATTTAACAATAGATCATCAAAACGAACCAAGAATGCGCGAAACATCGTGTAATATACCAAATTAAGCATGAGATGTTGAGCATTTATCATCAAATTCATCAATTTAATCTAGTATTCCAATTTGCAAAAAGTCTGGCAAAAAATCCGAAAAAATCCGGGTGGACCAGATTTCCGCGGATGGCATAAAATTCTGGACTTTGGCAAAAATCCGGAAAACTGAAGAAATCCGGGAAAATCCAGGTCGGGCGGAAAATCTCGGACTGAACCAAAAACCTGGATTTTTGCACAGAGCCGGACTTTGAGTAGACTCCGGGAAAATCCGGACGGACCGGAAAATCCCGGATTGGGGTAAAAACCCAGATTTTGCACAGAACTTAGTTTTTTCAAAGTGCAACCTGGGGAAATCACTTGGGCAAGCAGGATGAATATCAAAGGACCTCCAAAGGCAATGAAATTAGTAAAATTAAGGGGCCAAAAGACACCAAAAGCCAGAGCGAAAAGAGGGTCCCTACTTTCAGTGGGGCGTGTGTGCAAAACTGCACAACAGGACCTTATGGTGCATTCCTAGCTGGTGGTATCTTTCTCAATTTAGTATCTTCAAATTATATTTGCATGGCAATGTTAGTACACACAATAATTGCATATCTATAACTACCTTAAAGAACATTCATTAACTGCATGCAAGATTAATATAAATAGTCCATATAACATGCCAATGCCATTAAAGATTTGCAGAAATAAGATTAGGCCCAATGTCTTTAGTTCTAAGGAAATATCATAAAAATATCAACACTTAACGTCAAGTCCCATGATAACTCTAGCAAACAAATCATAAATTCTACCCAAAAATTAGACCATAAACTAGGCTCATCAGTGAGCTTCTTCCTTTGGAAGTGAAAAAACAAAATGAAGCTTTTATAATTATTGCTTAATACAAACGAATGAGGATTAAGAGAACTCTTATAGATACTAGTTATGCTCTTAATGTATGTGGAGTAAACATTCTTGATAGACTTGGTATCGATAGATCAAACATCCAATCCAATTCTTTATCCATTAGGGGATTTGATAATGTAAGAAAACAACCACTTGGTGTGATCACTTTACCTCTTACCCTTGGAGTAGCCACATTGGAAACACCAATCCATGTTATGCCTAATTATCTTTCATATAACCTTCTTCTCGGTAGGCCATGGATTCATGCAATAAATGGTGTGCCTTCCACTCTTCATCATAAAATGGAATGTATCCACAAAAACAAAGTGTATACACTCGATGCTGATAATCAGCCTTATAGTGTCTTACAACTTGAGAAAACCAAAGA
>VDFB02373365.1:156091823-156118394 GCA_007258455.2 Sequoia sempervirens
ATACAAGACTAAGTCACCCTTATTAAATTCCCAAGGGATGACATGATCACTATGGTTATGTTGTAATTTCTTAGCGTAGGCTTGGAGATGTGCAAGAGCATTAATGTGTTGTTCATCAAGCATCTCGAGCTGGTGTAATCTTTGTTCTTTATAAGTGTCATCATCGATGAGACCTTGAAGAGTAATCCTTAACGTCGCGATTTCTATCTCCAAGGGCATGATTGCCTCAGTACCGTAGACAAGGTTATAGGGAGTTGTTCTCGTGGATGTTCTTACGCTTGTTCGATAGGCCCACATCACATATTATAATTGCATGTGCCAATCCTTATGATGCTTGTTAACAATTTTCTTTAGTATTTGTTGAATAGTCTTATTAGTGGCTTCAGCTTGACCATTAGATTGTGGGTAATATGGTGTTGAAAAGTGATGTTGACTATTAAATGTGTCTAGGAATCTCTTCACGTCATTATTTTTAAATGGTATCCCATTGTCTAAAACTAATGTGGAAGGAAGTCCAAAGCGAGTAGTAATGTGTTCCAATATGAAATGACATATTATGTCAACAATCATGGATCGAAGAGGAATAGATTCTACCCATTTTATAAAATAATTTATTGTTGTAATGATAAATGTATGTCCAATAGAGGAAGGTGGTGAGATTTTTCAAAGTAGATCCAATCCCCACACTAAGAATGGTCAAATAGGGACTTGGGCCCGAAGCATAGAAGTAGGAGCATGAATCAAATTTCTATGATCTTGACATTTGTGACATCTCTTAACATACACAAATCAATTTGTTTCCATGTGTCTCCAGTAATATCCCATACAAACAAGTTTTTGCACTAAAGATCGTCCTCCAAAATGAGTTCCACAGGCACCTCCATGGCCCTGTTCAAGTGCTATAGTGATTTTAGAGTTCTTAAGACACCTAAGTAAAATGTTGTTAAGGGATCTTCTATATAATACATTGGAAATCATGATGTATTTTGTTTCTAATTGGGTATGTACAGGATCATCATGGAAAAAATAGGCCCTTAGGTGGCAAAAAATTCAAAAAAATTAGAGTTAAGCAACTTGACGTAAAAATTTGAATAAGTTATCTATATTATTTCAAAAATGTGTAAGGATAGAATTTGTAGAAAATTTAATGTAGTTTCTAAACTACTACATTTGTTTAAAAAGAAAATAAATCTATTTGGTGAAAATTTGAAATTTCAATGCAATAATAGTACTTAAATTTCAGGGAAAAAATAAGAAGTAGGTGTCTGTCTGACCACCATAGCCACAATAAAATGATAATTATTTTTTATAAGATTTTAGATATAAGTAGAGGACTCATGTCCCGATGTGATGCATATTTTTTTGCAATTTTTTTCCATGTAAATAATTAATTATGAATTTTTTATTACAAATTTTAGAAAATATAAAAAACTCATATGTCTGACCACCTTAACTTGGTCAAAACTTCATGAAATTCAATTTTAATTTTTTTTAATCCTATAGTATGCGAAGCATAGAATGTGACACATGTTTTGGATTCAAAAAATGTGATATAGTTTGAAAGCGATAGATGTTTTGAATTAGCCTATCAATCAGCACTTTAGTCATAATTTGAATAGAAAATGACTAATAATTACTTATTAAATTCAAAGTAAAGCATAATTTATATTGGTGGAAAGCTGAGAATCTCCTTTAAAAACCCTTTTCGTTTCATCAATTTTGGGTAAAAAAAAGTCGCCAGCCACATACCCATCATATTGCCACTTTTTGGCTCATCATGATCCTGCACATACCCAATTTTCTTAAGTGAGTTTGGGTGTTCGTTGTTGTTGGATCGGGAATGGTACCATCTTTTAATTAGTTATACATTGTATCATACCATTTTCTCGAGTCTTCCTTGGTTTTTGTCAGCACCTATTTTGATTTATCATCGATCAAAGGTTTCATGATTCCGTGAATGATGTAAAGCATCTACCAAAAAAAATCAACTATTAGGGGTACTTCTAACCCAAACTCAAATGGAGAAGATCAAATTAAACAATTAGCCAAAATTATTTTATATTTTCATCAAAATCACATCATTTCACTTGAAAATCACAAGGCACCAAACACCAAACCAGTATCTCAAATCCTTATCAGATTCCAATACATCTTATCCATCATCAAACTGACTGAAACATTACATAAACTTGATTAGAGAACTCTTAACCAACTAGAACTACCAACATTCACCAAATAGCATCTCTTTGCAACTATAATCCAAACAAGGCAATAAGAAAATCAATTATCCAAAGCTATTACTAGACCTTGCAAAGCCTTTGAACATCATAACTTGACTAAGACAAATGCAAAATCACATTAGCAAACCCTAAAATTAACCAACTTGATCAACTTGCTTGTCCAAGCCACCTTACATCAACATAGTACAAATACACCAAAACAACAAATCCTATTTCAGGCCCTTTCCCAAACCATCAATACACCTTTAATAACAATCCATTAATACTTACAACACAAATACAATCACTTATACTTATTTTTACATAGAATTGCACTTCCTTGCAATCAAATACCATCTTGCACATAGTTTAGTTTTTCTCATATCATCAAATGGAACAATTTTTCTTACTAAACCTTTTCCAAAACATTTGTACATCCTTACCAACATCCTTTAGATAGGTTCAAAACCATATCCATCATCTACATCTTAGATTATAGAGAAAACCCAGTTTCTTACATTGAAGCACCAAACCCTAGTACCATAGCAACTTGACAAAAGAGGGTATACCAAACAAGCCATATTGGATATATCTAAACAAAACATAGATTTAGGAACCCATTTCAATATATTTTAACATACTTCAAGAGCAACTGCACTTATTTTGGAAAATATGAGAGAATTAATAGACTGTTCATTGCCAACTCACACCAATTAGCCCAAAATTACAAAGGAGGTAGTCTTAAAACATCACCAAATCACCAAATGACTTCAAATAGTATTTTAAAAAGTCTCAAATCTTAGGATTCTTCAACTTTCAGGGGCTGAAAGGCTGAATAATGGACTGAACCTCAAGACCCTATATTGTAGACTTAACAATGACCATAGGTGTGATGGTTTATTGAAAAAGAACCTTACAAGCTTCAAATACACTTGAAACATTTTCAAACATGTCATATTATTTCTACATATTCTTTAGAAATCAACTCCCTGCCTGATTGAATGCACTTTTCATAATTACCAACTTGAACCTATCCTTTTTCATAGGAAAACTTTGTGTTTTCTGAGTGATCAACACCCAAACATTGAATCCTTGTCTTCCCATGCTCAAATCAACACATAAAAAAATTAAATCATCCTATACTAACCTACTCCACTGATCTATAGGGCCTAATTTGGTGGATTAGTGATCATTTGCTTATTTGCTCTGAAAACCCCAATTTTGAATGTTACTAGCCGAACTACAGAAAATGTACTCTAATAGATGATAAACTCAATAGATTTCCTCCTAAATGGACTTAAATGAAAAATAGTTCTCTATGCTACTTGAAACCATGAATATCATGGCCTAAAACTACCATACAGGCCATACAAAAATTGACAAAATAGAAAGATACACTAAATTTTATAAACATGGTACTTTTATTGATATTAATTCTTCAAGAATACAATGAATGATCATTTTCTTGCCCTCTACAAGCCTTATAAAGATATTACCAATATTTAACCACCCCTTTCAACTTCCTTTACCCACCAAAAACCTTTCCCTTCCTCAACTAACTCTTTAATTATTTTTTTATGCATTTTTTACATGTTTACAACTTTTTTTTGCATTTTGACAATAAATGACAACTTTTTTCATTTTAGCATCCTTGACCCCTTAAAGACTTCTTTGAGACCTAAATACATCAAATATGACCACACCATGCCCCTTTTACATGATTTTATGATGAAAAATCATTTTTTTACACAATGCTCCTTGGAGACATAAAACACAATTAGGTGCTCCTGCACTAGTGAATAGTAAATGTGAAGTATTATGAAGGATCTTGCGGTGATATAAGAGAAGATGCACTTGCCATTGCATCCACATTCTGATTATCTTTTCATGGGATGTTATCAATGGTGAATGATTCAAACTTTTCCAACAAGTTCATTCTGAGATCCTTATATTTTAACAATTTGTCATGTTTTGCTTGGTAGAATCCTTTTATTTGTATGATTACTAATTGTGAATCACAAAAAATCTTAATGTTTTTAGCACCCATAGCTAGAGTGGTACACAATCTAGCAATTAATGCCTCATATTCAATGGTATTATTTGTACATAGGAAATTTAATCGATACGACAAGGAAATAGGCTTTCCTGCGGGTGGAAATAGTATAACCCTAGTGCCAGAGCTTGTTCTACACATGGATCCATCAAAATATAATTCCTATGTATGCACTTCTATTGTCAACACATTTTTGTCTAGAAAAGAGTCATTGCTAGGTAATGCTAAAGGAGAAGGAGTGCTAGCCAAATGGTCAGTCAAGGCTTGACCTTTGATTGCTTTTTGTGCAACAAACTTAAGGTCAAACTCAGTCAACAACATCACCCACTTAGCTAGGTGTCCTGATAAGTTTGTTTTATTAAAAATATGTTTGAGAGGATCAAATTTTGTCATCACTTGTATTTCCACATTCAAGAAATAGTGTCGCAACTTACTGGTAGTGAATACAAGGTCCAAACATTGTTTTTCGATTGGTGTGTATAGTTTCTCATAATCTATCAGAGTTCAGCTAATGTAATAAATAGGATGCTCTTTACTATTTTCATCTTGCTGAGCCAATAATGTTGCGAGAGCATGGGATGATGTAGTTATATAAATTATGAATAGTCTGCTTGGCATAGTGGGTTGTAGAATAGGCGAAGTTGAAAGGTATTCCTTTAAACTCTCAAAAGCTTGTTTAAAATCCTCATTCCATTAAAATTGTACATCCTTTTTGAGATGTGTGAATGGTAATGTTCAATCAGCTAAAGATGTAAGAAAACAACAGATAGCTTGAATTCTTCCTTGTAACGTGCACAATTGAGAAATGTTTCTAGGAGGCAGCATGTTGATTATAGCGTCAATTTTCTTTGTGTCCACCTCGATGCCTCTGTGAGATATAATAAACCCTAAAAGTTTTCCACTATCTACTCCAAAGACACACTTTTTTGGATTCAGTCTCATGCTATATTTTTGCATCTGTTCAAAGATCTCCCTAAGGACATTCACATTGTCTTGTCGTGTTAATTACTTGGCTAAAATGTCATCAGCATAATCTTCCAAAATTTTATGTATGTAATCATGAAAGATCAATGTCATTTCTCGTTGATAGGTTGCACCTGCATTCTTTAATCCAAAAGGAATCATAACCCAAAAAAATGTCCCTCAAACTGTTGTGAATGCTATCTTATATTGACCTTGTGGGTTGATTAAGATTTGATTATATCCAAAAAATCCATCCATGAATGAAAACAAAGCATGTCCCACAGTTGAATCCACTATCATGTTGATATTAGGAAGGGGAAAATCATCTTTTAAAGAGGCTTTATTCAAGTCACGAAAATCCATACACATCCTAATACGATTGTTAGGTTTTGCAACTACAAAAATGTTTGAGATCGAAGGAGAATAATTGATAGGTCGAATGAAACTAGCATTAAGGAGTTTCTCAAGTTCTCCTTTATCAAGCAAGGCTATCTTAGGATTCATCTTTCGTATCTTTTGTCGAATAAGCTTAGCATTTTCAGCAAGGATAATGTTGTGTGTTATTATCTTTGGATCTATTCCTAGCATATCTAAATATTTCCAAGCAAAATTTTTGGGAAGTCATGGAGCAAGGTTATAGTATCCTCTTATTTTTCATCATCAAGGAACTTCCCTATCTTAGTGAATTTGTCTTTATTGTCTATGTCCATTGGTATATAAATTGTATCTCCCAAGGGAAGTGCATTTGACTTCAAAAATTCAGGGTCATATTGTTCCATGCTTATATCTTTCTCATTACTTTCATCTTCTATATCTTTTTGCTTGGTACTGATCATAGCACATGTAAATTTTTTCTTTGAAGGAGTAGAAGATGACTGTCCATAAACTCCTAACATGTTTTCAATGCTTCATCATTTTCAAAGTACTCCCATGATGGTGGTAAATCCATATCAAGTAATTTAGGATGCTTCGTGGTGAGATTGGTTCTTTGTTTACATGTAATAGTTTTGATATTTAGTGATGGTCATTGATTTTATTTTGTTGTCTTACAAAAACAATATCCTAAACCAATCTTTGTCTCTTATGTGTTAGGTTCTATAATAACTTGAATGTCTTTTTCTTTCTTTCCACATCCTTTACCACTATATCCCAATTGTTTCATCAGTTCATAACCTTTGCCATAAATCTTTTCCATTTCTTTCGGGTTCGGTGGTTGTTGATAATCTATCTCATCAAAATTAGTTGCATAACTTGTATTTTCTTCTAAAGTGGATGAGGTAGATGCTTGTGAAGGTTCTTCTGAATTTTGAGTTGACATAACCATTGGTTGTTCTTATTTTTCATCCTCTTTTCTTGTGATTATATACTCTCCCATAAATGAAGGTGTGAATTCCAATCAACCCCAATCATCGCCTAGTAATTTGGACACCGTTTCTTTTTTTTGTTTGTTAACCTCTATAGGTTCTATGTTAGATGTTGGAATCAATGTATTCAGAGGACTTGTCGTTCCTTTTTCAACTTGTAACAACTTTCAATTTCGGGGTCTATTTCAACTTGGTAGACTTTGCTGTTATAGTCATATTGCATGATACAATGAAGTGTCAAAGGCACTGCATGCATCTCATGAATCCATAGTCTTCCCAAAAGAAAATTGTATGAAAGATCATAAGGCATGACGTGAATAGGAGTTTTCAAGGTAGCCTTTCTGACTATAATAGGTAGGGTAATCACACTAAGTGGTTGCTTTGTAATATTTTTAAATCCTCTAATTGATAAGGAGTCGATTTTGATTTGTAATTTGTCCACATGCAATCTATCTAAGAGTTTCACATTACACACATTAAGGGCTGAGCCATTATCAACAAGGGTCCTTTTGATGCCTATCTAATTGAATTGGGCTATTATCATAAAGGCCTCATTTTTCTTTCTTAATTCTAATGGAGGGAGCTCATGTTGGTGAAATGTAATGTCTATAGTAACTGTATCCATTCCTTGTATTAGAGCTACCACATCATTTGCATTCATACCAGAAGGAACCACAACTTGTTGCAATGTTGTTTGAAGCATAGTGTGATAGTTTGGTGAATTCTAAATTAGGTTCCAAAGGGATATCTTTGCAGGAGTATTCTTAAGCTTTTCAACAAGATCATACTCCTTGGTATGTGATGTTAATCGAGGAGCACTAGACAATATGTGATTAGGAAAAGGTAAGGGTGTTGGGGTCAGTTGTTGTGGTTGTGGATTATTTCTAATGTTGTATGTATGAGAAACAATATTATGACTTAGTTGCTGTAGGACATCATTCTTAGGTGGGTAAATGGTAAACTTGGGTTTATTTGGACGTTGAGGCTTATGAAAAGGCGCGTAAAAGATAAGTTGAGGTTTAATCGCATTGATGTCTTTTGTTTTAGGTTGCTCACAAAATTCTTAGCGGATGCCCTTTGTGATATGAATCCTTCAAGGGCTTCATCTAAAATGTCAAAGTCATCACGACTAAAAGACTTGAGGGTTAAGTTAACTTTGGTCGGTTTGGGTTTTTCATAACAAGCCTTAGTGGATGATATTAGTGAGAGGAAGTCCTCAAGGGCTTCATCTAGCATGTCTAAGTCATCACTACTAAAGGGCTTAGATGATATATTTTGTCTAAATTTAAGAATTTTTTGAATTGTTTCTTTTGATGTTTTTTAGTTTTTAGTTTTTGTTTTTTGATGAATCTGATCTAAGTGAACTAGGAACTAATGCTAAAAATGAGAATTGAAAAAATCTAATACTATACATAATTTCCATGAACTAAATGATGCTAGTTATAATGATCTCAATGTAAAAGAAAGTAACTAAACTAGAAAAAAAAGTAACTGAAGTAAACAAAAGCATAAAAACTAGAAACTTAATTGTGAAAACAGTAGTGAAAAATGTGCACTGGGACTGATTTGCCTAGGTTGGCGAATGAGTCCTAGTAGGGTTTTTTTTTCATATTTTTCAGATCTTTTTGGTTGATTTTTATGTTCATGTGTTGTACAATGTAGAACTAAGATGCTAATGCAATATTTCAATGATTTTCAATAAATTTAAATGCAACAATGCAAGCTATATGATCTTTTCACTAATGCAAATTTTTGAAACCCTAGGATGCAAATTAAACAATGCAAGATGTAATGAAATGTTAATGCAAGATAATTATAGGAATTAAATGCACTCCAAATCAAAGATATTATTCTCTAAATGTAGGTTCACCAAAATGAAATGAATATTTTTGTCGTGGGGACTCTCTTTTACACTTCTAGGGTTTTGTACTTAAAAGGAGAAAAAAAAACATTGATGCTTCTCTCAAGAACAAACCCTTTAGATTCCAATGCAAAGGATATTGAAATCTATCAAAGGGGATTTTTCCTAGAGGTTGAAAGTAGATAAGAGGGGTTCATCACCAAGTAGAAACTTGGAAAATGCAAGATGTTTGAAAACACACTCCAATATGCAAAAAGACCTAAATGACCTATAGAATGCTTTGAAAATTCAATAAAAAAAATATAAAAGTGGAAATGTAAATGATGTGCACCTTTAAGTCTGAGGATGACTAGAAATACCTCTAAAAATTTGGAAATGTTAACTTTTTGACAAAATAGGATTCATTCGCCAACCTGGGCGAATCAGTCCTAGACCAAGGTTTTTGTCCAGAAAGTTGTTTTAGGGAAAAGGGTATTGGAATCTACAAAAAGATCTAATAAATACCTATATTGGGACTCATTCACCACTAATAGGGAATTAGTCCTACTCAACTTTTTCTAAAATTGAAATCACTTATCTGCACTCTAACACTTGCACTTTCTTCCCAAATTGAATTCTCGATCCGGATCTACGAAAACACGTACAAAATAGAATATAATTTGATTTGCTAATGGGGGGTTTTCCTTAGTCAAACCCCTAGTTTGGTAATTAAACCTTGAAAGATACAATGAAATGTACATGAAAAACCTAGCCTTAAGTGTGTCTAAGACTAGGAAATCTGAAACATGATGCAATCCAATTCTAATATGCAAGAACAAGATGCTTAAATGAAACTTGAATGATGAAAGAATCACTTGAAGAGATCCTAAATCACCTCAAATGAATCTCAATGATATGTAAACCTTCATTAGGCTGAAAGTAAAGTGACAATGGAAGATGGAATCACTTAGAAAACCAGTCCTTAGGCTTGGATTGATGGCTAGTTGCATGTCCCCAACCTAGAATTCTTCATGATTTACCATAGGCATCCATGATCAACCCTTGAAAATGATATATCTTGAACAAAATTGAGCTTTGAGACCTACCAAAACACTTGAATTGCTACTCAAAAGCTTCAAATTTGTTGCAAATAGACTTTTGGATACTCTTGTGAACTTGATCCTTGAATTTTCTATTGAGAGATATTTTCTCAATTGCTTAGAGATATGCTTTGATTGTGAAAAATGTCTTATAAAATTGTCTTTATAGGAATGAACACCTAATTGACTGTTATTTAGACCTCAAAGGCTGACATCCACTAGAAATTTAATTTAAACTGGTGAATTTCCTGCTCAAACATGAAAAATGCCCCAAATGGGACTCATTCGTCACCCTGGTGAATGGGTCCCACTAGAGGGGATGCATTCACCCAAGGTGGAAAAGGAGTTCCACCTAAGGCTTTTGAGGATTTAAATGATTCAAGTGCTTTTTTTTTGGGATTTAAGTGATTTAATATGACTTTTGAGTGGAATAAGCCTCAAGATCCAAAAATAATAGGTCTTAGGGGCCTATAATGGTGATTTTAAAGAGTAATTAATGCAAGGGTACCAAAATAGGTCCAAATTAAGTGTGAAATTGCCTCTTTCTTCAAGTGTGTACAATTTTTTACACTACACGGTTTTGTCTGCTCCTTTGATCAGCTCGAAGAGAGGTTGTTTGAATGCTTCTCTAAAAAGGGAGATCACTCGTCGTTGCTACATCAATTGATCACCATCAAGAGGCCATGAGTGACTTCAACACCAAGTTTCACAAAACATGGCAAATAATTCCTCTGACTGCCCGACCTTCGGCCACGATGGCATTCATGTTCTACCTGAAGATTTCAATTCTGACATCACGGTTATGATAACCTCTATGGGCAGGGATATCTTACCAGATACATATGATCTAGCTATGCATGTGAAGAACAATTTGATCAATGATAGGAAACTCCCACCATGCCCTTTGATGCCTGTATTCATAGAAATCTTTGGTGGTCCTTGAAAGGAATCTACTCCAAGAACTTCCACTCCACAATTGGTGACATCAACTACACTAAAATCCATGTATGTGTACCTTGCCATGCAACCAAGCATGTCAAGCTCTTCCTCTATAGAAGTGGAAATCAACGATATAAAGAGTCTTGTGTGGTGTTTTGCTAATGAGTTAGTCCTCATCAAACAACAACAAGAAACACCTCTGATGCAAGCCACTCAAACATATCAAGGGGGGAGGCCATCCTATTAGTAGAGCACGTACCAAGGACTCTCCAAGGGAAGAGGTCAATAAAAGACATCCGAAAACCAAGTAGTTTTAGTCACTACGCTGCTCTAAATGGTCAAGGACAACCAAAGTAAAGGATTAATCCCAGGATAGAATAACCTGGTAGAAGACAATAATGTATGGTGCTTCCCATGCATTGATAGCCACATGCCCCAAATTTTTTCGAGGGGAAATTTGCAACAAAAGATAGCAGAAGAAAGAAACAAGGGTACATTCCCGAATGCGAAAGAATATCAGTCCCCTAAAATGGAAAGTTCCTATTTTAGAGTGTGAATGCAAGGAATGTCTATAGAACAAGAGTTGGATATTGCACCATACCAAGTGCTATTTTTATGGATGGAGGAAGAGGATACAGTATTCATGAATGAAACTACAATGACTAGTGCTCCACAAGTACAATTGGACTACACCACTATTGGAAAAACAAGGACAAACAACTAAGAGGGGGGGTGAATCAGTTGTCACATAATATTTTAAACTTTACTTAACTTAATCTCATATCTGATGAGTGAATAATAAACCATAGAAAATCAACACATCAGAAACACAGAGAACACCAATATTTTTACGTGGAAACCCTGTTAGGGGAAAAACCACAGTGGATGTTAGTCCATAATATTATACCTTGTTAAAAGTATAAGAATAATGGGAATGCACATGCATTCAGGAACACTGCCTAGAGCTCACTACTCAAATACAAAAGAGGACTCATTTTCCAAAGAAAGGTTTGGATTAAGACCATCCAAATTGTGAACTGAGAAAATAGCTTCTTCACAAGCCTAATTGCAGTTCTAGTTAAGCACAACAAACCTTCACTCTTTTCTCAAACTTCTTCACACTTCGCTCAATATCCTTCATACTTTGCTCTGCAATCGAATGATATTTGCGCATACACACAAAATAGCACACCGAGCACTCTGAGCATACTAAGAACACTCTACACTGATGAAACAATCACTCTTATATATCCGCAACATGAGATTACATCAACAACTTAGTCGACCAGAAATATAAAATAAATTTCCAATGTCAACCCAAATTTACAAATAAATTTGCAATGTGAATCCACCAAGGTTGGCCACAACATAGTGGAGACCCTAATTAACAACTCCAACACAAAAGAACTTTAATTAATTTCACCTCGAAGATCCACAACATGCTACCACCATCATGTTGGCCAAGAACATGAAAAACCAAATATACGAAGAAAAATATTTGACCACGAGCACACTGATCAATGTGGATGTACCACAAAGATAGAGAATGGTCTAGAAATATCTAGGAGCACCAAGAAACAATAGAGAAGCATCTACAACAATAGAAACACATAAACTTCATTCTGGAACACTGGCAGAACCCACAAAAATACTGTCAGAATACAATTATTCACAACATGAACAGATCTTCACGCAGACCTCTAAAAATTAAGGAGGATGGACTAGATACACTCAGAAATAAACCCATTAATTCACAACAACTGATCTTTGATGTAAAAAAACAAGAAACCTTCATGACCTTCACAGTTCCATAGGGAACCTGCAACACTTCTTTTAACAATTTTCTCAATATCCTCGACATATAGAGCCTTCAATACACCAAATGCTAATAGTGTTGACATCAATGACAGCCACATATCAAAAACACACGTACAACATCCAACAATATCCCCCTTTGGCATTGATGGCAACATATGATGTGAAAACACCATCAACCCAACTCTCAATCAGCACTAACTCCTCCTTAGATTCTAACTTTTCTTCCTTGACCTCTTCTGCATGAACTTCTACCTACAAAACTTTTCACTCCAGGTAAGCAACAATTTTTTGCATTACTCTTCTCCCCCTTTGACATCAATGGAAAAGATAAGCATTATGTTTCCACATACAAGCTCTAAACCACATATCTACATATTTGACTACTCCCCCTAAGTAGCAACCATGGAAACATCAAATCCGGATGAGAATATGATCATGAAATGCACAAATTGATGCAAGTTAATGCATCCTAGTTCATATCAGGAGGGGTAATCACCCCTAGCATCCCTCTAAGATACTCAAAAGTATCCTTCAACAATGGCTTAGTGAAAATATCTACAACCTATTCTTTGGTAGGAAAATACTCTAGTCTAACTTCTTTCTCACTCAATTTCTCCCTCAGAAAGTGGAATGTGATTGATATATGCTTGGTATTAGAGTGTAGCACTGGATTCTTTCATATGTTTATTGCACTTGATTTGTCACAGTATATGGCAATAGGTTCATCATATACCACTCTGATATCTTTCAACATCTGTTTCATCCACATCACTTGAGTACAGTTGTTTGCAGTAGCAATATACTCTACCTCAGCAGGAGATAGTGAAATGAAATTCTTCTTTTTACTCAACCAAGACACCAGCTTCTTCCCTAGGAAGAAGGCACCACCACTAGTACTCTTCCTGTCATCTACATCTCCTACCCAATCTGCATCAGTATATGCATTCAAAGTGAGATCATCATCCTTAGGATACCAAAGTCCAAAATCAATTGTTCCTTTCAAATATCTGAAGATCCTCTTTACAACAGTCACATGAGACACTTTTGGATTAGCCTAAAATCTAGCAACCATACACACAACATTCATAATGTATCATCTAGTTTGAGTTAAGTAAAGAAATCCACCAATCATTGATTTGTACCTTGTTTGGTTTGCCTTAGGAGAATCATCATTCTATGTTAATTTGCATCCAGTTACCATGGGAGTACTAATAGGTTTTGATTCTTCCATACCAAACTTTTTCTTTAGCTCTCTCACATATTTGGATTGAGATATGAAGATTCCCTTGTCTAACTAAGTAACTTTCAATTCCAGAAAGAACTTCATCTCTCTAATCATACTCATCTCAAATTCATTCTTCATTTCATCAGCAAAATTCATACATGAATTATTATCTCCTCCAAAAGTAATGTCATCAACAAAGACCTCAATAATCAACTCTTTGTCAAGATCCAACTTGAAATATAAGTTGTTGTCAGCAGTACCTTTATTGAATCCAAGCTTCAGTAAATATTTGTCCAGTCTAGCATACCAAGCTCTGGGGGTTTGCTTGAGTCCATATAAAGCTTTCTTCAATCGTCAAACCATGTTTTCCTTGTTAGTCAGTTGAAATCCATCTGGATGCTCAATGCAAACCTCTTCTTCTAGCTCACCATTTAGAAAATCAGACTTTACATCCATTTGATAGACTTTATAGTTCTTATATGCAACATAAGCAAGAAATAACCTTACAACTTCAATTCTGGAAATAGGGGAAAAGGTTTCTTCAGAATCAATACCTTCCATTTGTGAATACCTTTTACATACTAGTCTTGCTTTATTTCGAACCACTTCATCTTGTTCATTCAACTTATTTTGAAAGACCCATTTAGTACCAATCACATTTTTATCTTTAGGTCTAGGAACAAGTACCCATGTATTATTCTTTTCAATTTGCATTAATTCTTCCTTCATAGCTTCCATCTAGTGTTCATCAGTGCAAGCTTCACTGAAATGTTTAGGTTCAATCTTGGACATTAGGCAATACTCTTCTACAATCTTCCTTCTAGTTTGCACACCTTTATTTTTGTCTCCTATAATTTGATTTTTAGAGTGATTTAGCTTTACATACCTCAGAGTTTTAGGTTTCTCTAGAACTTTTGATTCTTTTGTTCTTTTTTTTGCACTTGCACTTGTCTCTGCTTACTGGTTTCCTTGATTTACCAAAATAAAAGGAAGATATGGCACAATTTAAAGTTGTTTTTGTGTCTAAACATTCTTCCCTTTGTTTGTATTGTTTTCATCTGAATCATATCCACAATATCTAGATGATTTAGTAATCAACTCTGACATTTTCACTCAACCATTTTTCTGAATCTTCTGTTATAGCATTAGTTAGCCTTACTTCTAGTAGAGTATCCTAGAAATATTCCTTCATCACTTCTTGAATCAAACTTTCCTATATCATCATCTCTCTTGATGTAGCAATTTCTTTCAAAGATCTTGAAGTATTTAATAGTAGGATTATAACCAAGCCATAATTCAAAAGGAGTCTTACCAGAATTACTATATAGATTTACCCAATTCAAAGTGTACACATTAGTGCTTATAGCTTCACTCCAATAGATATCAGGCACATTTCCTTTAATCATCATTGTTCTAGCAACATCTAGAATTTTTATGTTCCTCCTCTTTGCAACACCATTCTATTGAGGGGTTCGGGGATCAGATAACTGTCTTTTGATTCCATGCTCTTCACAAAAAGAATTAAACTCCTTGGAGGTGAACTCACCACCTATGTCTGACCTTAAGCATTTTATTTTCAAATGTTTTCCATTCTTTTCCATAGCTTTGAAACTTTTGAACTTTTGTAATGCTTCACATTTTTCTCTTAAGAAAGCAACCCATATCATCCTAGAGTAATAATCAATAATCAACATAAAGTACCTTTCACCATGGAGACTTCTGACTCTGGAGGGACCACATAGATCAGTATGTATCAACTCCAATAATTCATTTGAATTGTCTTGTTTGCTCCAAAAATAAACTCTAGTCTATTTTCCCATCTGACACTCCTTGCAAATTGTGCTAGCAGGCTTTACTAGCTTAGGTAGATCTCTTACTTCTTGAGTGGAACTTATTTTGAATATGTTATCAAAATTCACGACACAACCTTCTATGCCATAACCATCTTTCATCTACTTGAGTAATTAAACAACTTTCACTAGTAGCATTCAGGTGACAAATATTACCTTTTGTCTGTTTACCTGAAGTAATTACATTTCCAGAGCTTCCATATATCCTGCATCTTCCATCTTTGAACTGAAGATCATAACCCTTTTCCACCATGTGTCCAACACTCAACAGGTTGTGATTTAAGCCTTCAGCATAAAGAACACCATTAGTGTTATGCTTACCATGAAGACAAATAGATCCTTTTCCATGAATCACACAAGCATTGTTATCACCAAATGTCACAACCCCACCATCATACATCTCTAGACTTACAAATTTGCTTTTTGTCACCAGTCATATGATGTGAGCATCCAATGTCAATGACCCACTCATCCTTTTCTTCAATTCAAGATGCAAGAGCTTTCTCAACTTTAGCAGATTCAATAGCCTTAGGATTACTTTCCTTGATAGCAATGAAAACCCAATCATCTTCATTTCCATTTTCTTTATTAGACTCATCATTAGTCACTCCTTCAACAAAGTAGCATTTCTTTTGAAATCTAGATTTGTAAGGATTAGATCCAAGGACTCTTTCAAGACACTTGATGCAAAATGATCTATTTTACTGCAAGAAAAACATTTGATAGGAAGCTTTCCTTTATACTTACCTTGTCCTCTACCTTATTTCTTCACAATTAGTGCTTCCAGATCTTCTACTTCTCTTTCTTCATCTTCAAGCTATTTCATTTATTCCTCATACTTGAATTTCTTCCTTGAACTTTCTCCTAGATCATATCTTTGCTTGTTTTTTTCAGATACAGTAGCTTTAAATGTTGTTTCAGTCTTAGGAACAAAATCACCAAATTCGCTCAGCTCAAAGGTAGCAAGTTTACCAATCAGTGTGTCCCTTGTCACATTTGTCAATGATATGGTTTCTTCAATAGCATGATACTTTGCTTTGTAGGAGGGAGGCAATGATCTAAGCACCTTGGCCATAATTTCTTCCTATTCTAGAATATCACCAACACATCTAATACCCATTACTAGTTCATTTACTTTCTACATATTAAAAGAAGAAATATTCTCATCTTCACCCATCTTCAAATTTTCATAATTTCCTTTCAAACTCTGTAGCTTAGCCATATTCACATGTACATATCCTTCATAAAAAGTTTCAAGATTCTTCCACATCTCATGAGTTTCCTTCAGACCTAACACATTTGTGAATTCTGAATCTGTTAGAGCACTCAACAAATCTTTCATTTCCTAAAAATTATTCTCAACCTCTTTTATCTCATCAGCAGTGGAGGGACCAGTCATAGGAATAACAAATCTTTTCTTTGTAATTTTCCAGAAGGGTTCACCAATACACTTCAAATGAAACTCCATCTTAGCTTTCCACAGTGAGTAGTTTGTTCCATCAAATCTAGGAATGTCCTTGTTTGATGTCATCTTAGATCACCTCAAGCTTTTAAACATCCTTTAAAGGAACCTTCTCTGATACCAATTGTTGGAAAAACAAGGACATGAAACTAAGAGGGGGGTGAATCAGTTGTCACAGAATATTTTAAACTTTACTTAACTTAATCTCATATCTAATGAGTGAATAATAAACCATACACAATCAACACATTAGAAACATAGAGAAAACCAAGATTTTTATGTGGAAACCCTGTTAGGGGAAAAACCACGGTGGATGTTAGTCCACAATATTATACCTTGTTAAAAGTATAAGAATAATGGGAATTCACATGCATTCAGGCACACTGCCTAGAGCTCACTACTCAAATACAAAAGAGGACTCACTCTCCATAGAAAGGTTTGGATTAAGACCATCCAAATTGTGAACTGAGAAAATAGCTTCTTCACAAGCCTAATTACAATTCTAGTTAAGCACAAAAAACATTCTTCACTCTTTGCTCCAACTTCTTCACACTTCACTCAATCTCCTTCACACTCTACTCTGCAATCGAATGTTATTAACACATACACACACAAGAGCACACCAAGAACTTTGAGCATACTAAGCACACTCTACACTGATGAAACAATCACTCTTATATATCTGCAACATGAGATTACATAATGAACTTAGTTGGCCAAAAATATAAAACACATTTTCAATGTCGGCCCAAATTTACAAATAAATTTGCAATGTGAATCCACCAAGGTCGGCCACAACATAGTGGAGACCCAAATTTATAACTCCAACACAAAAAGACTTTAATTAATTTCACCTCAAAGATCCACAATACGCCACCACCATCATGTCGGCCAATAACATGAAAAATTGAATATACAAAGAAAAATATTTGACCACAAGCACACTGATCAATGTGGACATACCACAAAGATAGAGAATTATATAGAAACATCCATGAGCACCAAGAAACAATAGAGAAGCATCTGCAACAATAGAAGCACAAAAACTTCATTCTAGAACACTGGAAAAACCCATAGAAATACTGTCAGAACACAATTATTCACAACATGAATAGATCTTCATGTAGACCTCTAAAACTTCCAGAGGATGGACTAGATACACTTAGAAATAAACCCATTAATCCACAACAACTGATCTTCAATTTATAGAACAAGACACCTTCATAACCTTCATAGTTGCATAGGGAACCTACAACACTTCTTTTAATAATTTTCTCAATATCCTCGACATAGACAACCTTCAACACACCAAATGCTAATATTGTTGACATCAATGACAACCACATATCAACAACACACCTACAACATCCAACAACCACAAGTTTCGAAAGAAGACTCATAGGAGAATACGTGCAACAAGCTCTACCGTGTCTATAGCTACGTCAACCACAAATGCAAGAAAAATAGGCTTTGCAGACCACTGGACAACCTACTCTACAGTTTTGAGGTCCATCATTGCTAGAGAAGGAGTTAGATAAGACATCGAGCCCAGATATGATAGATCATTTTCCCCTAAATATGAGAGAGATACCACCATTTAACCTGAAGGTCCCGCCAAATGAAATCCTCAATGTGGTGGAACAATTGAAGAAGGAACCTACTAACGTATCTTTGTTGGATGTCATATCCATTCCCAAAAAAAAGATGCTACTCTAGGAAGCATTAAAGACAAAGGAACAAATGTCGTAGATGGATGCAGCTTCGCCATGTGATCAACATAAAGTTAAGGAGCCCATGTTGGACCCTCAATCTTCAAAAGTTGTAGCTTATGTGAATGACAAGGGCAATACAAAAGAGAAAGAGGTAAGCAAGCCAAATCCCACACCTTTATTTATGGCACTTATTGTGGGAGATAAGCTTTTGGATAATAACATGATTGACTAGGGAGCTAGTACAATGGTCATGCCAAAACTAGTGGTCAATTCCCTTAAACTCAAGTATGAGCCCCTTGAAAAGGGAATCATGCAATTAGATGGGAAGAAGGTTCCAACCATCGGCCACATTAAAGATCTACCTTTAACCCTCTTTTCGTGTCCAAGACAAATAGTCATGCAAGAAATTGTGGTGATAGAAATTCCCCTAGTATTTGGATTGTGTATTTTAAGAGATTTCATGGGAAAGATTGGTAGATATTTAGTGCTCTATTGGTCTCACTATATATTACAGACCAAGCATGGGACAAAGATGAAAATCCTATTTGAATCTTTGCATCTAGAACACATAGTGGACAACGCAGTCCTATACTTTGAAGTAGCACATACCTCCTTCTCGCAAATGGAAATGTACTATGTAGAGATGCTGGAAGACGAAGAAGACATGAGTGATTGGACCCCCAAAGAGGAGTTCCTCCTCAACCAATTCATCGACTCAGACCCATTCAAAAAAAATTCATGTGACGGGACTAGGCACCTATGCGATCTTTGATTAAAATCAAGTTTATCCAAAATTAACAAAGGATTGGGAGGAATATGATGATCCAGGTGACAACTATCTATGTACATTATATTTTGATGATGCAAAATGCAAAGTAGGTTCTAGAGTGGGTGTTTGAATAGTGTCACCAACAGGATCAGAGACCCTCAAGGCTTTTCATTTTCAGTTCCCACACTCAAAAAATGATGCAGAATATGAAGCCTTGGTTCATGGTTTGATTATTGTAGAACAAATAGGTGTAAAGAGAATGCAAGCATTAAAAGATTCAAAGTTAGTTGTGAGCTAGGTCCTTGGGCAAGTGACTATATGAAGAATATAAGAATGAAGTTGTATAGACATTAGATATGGGATCTAATTGAAATTTTTGAAGCTTTCAATCTACCAGTTATTCCCCAGTCTCAAACAGCGTTGTGAATTGAATGGCTTCAATTAGTTCACAATTTGAACCAATTTTTGATTCAACAGTAAAGCAAAATACAATACAAATCATCATATAACCGAAAATTCTTAACAATGATCAAAACTAGAAAGTATATGAGGATGATATACAAAATTTGAAGCATTATGGAAGGGAAGTTCTGCAGAGGGATACAAAAATACTAAAGGGTGTATGTTCTAGATATGATGGTGTCATAGCCTAGACCTATGATGATCTAGGAATAATTCAACATACTATTGACTTGGACGAAGGATCAAATCCCGTCTGACAAAGAAAAAGGCCAGTTAATCTAAAGGTCAAAGCATTGATAGCACAAGAGCTCACCAAATTAATCAAATCAAAGATCATATATATGATTAAACATTACACCTAGGTGTCTAATCTGGTACCGGTCCAAAAGAAGAATGGTGATATTAGGGTCTATGTTGATTTTAGAGATTTGAATAAAGCCTCGCTAAAAGGCCACTACCCTTTTCCATCAATGGAGTAGATACTACAAATTGTGGCTAGATTGGAGGTGTTTTCATTGCTCGATGGTTTCTTGGGTTATAGCTAGGTATATGTAAAGGAAGGTGACCAACATAAAACATCGTTCACTACCAAGTGGAGAATTTTAGCATACTCAAAAATTTAGTTCGAACTTTCAAATGTTGGTGCGACTTTTCAATGAGCAATGGACATTGTTTTCAGAGGATTAATTAATCAAATTATTTTAATTTATTTGGCTGACCTAACAATCCTTTCAAAGTCAAAGGATGATCACTTTGATCATCTAGAAAAGGTTTTCCAAAAAATTCAGCAGTCCAAGATTTCCTTAAACCCCAAAAAATGTGTTTTCCGTGTGTCCCAGGGCAAGCTGCTTGGTTTTGTGGTAACAAAGAAGAGAATTGTAATAGATCTTGAAAGGATGAGATCTATAATAGAGTTACCCTTATCAATAAATCAAAAAAGGTTGCATTCTTTTCTAGGGAAGATCAACTTTATTAGCTGATTCATTTTAAATTTTGTAGGCATCATGAGACCTATCACATTGATGCTAAAAAAGCACCTAATCTTCAAATAGACCCTTGAAGGAAAAGAAACTTTTGAATGGATAAAGATAGCCATCTTCGCCACCCCAATGTTGGCTAACCCAAAATTTTCCAAGGATTTTTTACTCTATGTATATAGCAACCAACATAGCATAGCTTTGGTACTCACTCAAAAGGATGAAGGAAATAACAGAGAGCATCCCATTGCATTTCACTCAAGAACTCTCAAAGGATATGAAGACATGTATAACTTTGTTGAAAAGTAGGATTTTTCTATTGTTAAAAGCCTAAAGAAGTTCTAACACTTGATATCGGCCAACAAAATCACCATTCTCATCGCACATCCCAGTGTGTGGGAGTATATCATTGAGATGAAATAATTGAAGTCCCTATCTTGCAACTGATAATTACCTTGGATATCGAAGAAAGTAATGGAATGGAAGTAAGCTTGGTGGAACTCCTCAAACTTGAAGAAGATAGAGAAAAACCTTATGGACCCCTGATCGTTCACCAACATATGGGTGTGTGCAAGAAGTTGAGTCCACTTTTTGGCCAAAAAGTGGAAGTGTTTTCCTTGATTTTCAGCATTTGACACATTTGACCTTAAAATTTGAAGCACTTAGAGATGGAATCTTCAAAAAAGTCACTAATCATAAAATGTAGTACTCAGAGTCTAGTTTCCAAATATATAATTTATTTCAATACCCAGATTGTACAAATTGAGTTTCAATAGGCATTTCTAAAAACCAGTGTTTAAAAGTCACTTTTTTTTACCATACCATGCACGTGTACAACATCCATATTTTGACCTAAATTATCGTATTTTTCTAAATCCTTTTGGGAAAAAATTTGTGACTCACTGAAGCTTGTTCTCGATATTTTTTTGTAATTTTTTATTGAATACTTTTTTTTTGGTTAATTTTTTATTAGGCATATTTGTCGTTTTGAAAAATTGTCGTGTACGACATGCATAAGATGACCTTAACCTATCATTTTTTGATTTTTTTTTTAAATTGAAAAGAATTGTCTGAAGTTTGTTCTCGTGCAATCCATTCGTCAAAATGTTATGTTGATCAAAAGTTATTAAAATATTTAAAAACCCTAATATTTAAAGTTTATTGACTAGTTCATTAGAAATTAATTGAAAAATAGAAAAAATAATCCAATTGTAAAAAAAATTATATATTTGGAATCTACATTGTCTCATCTAAAATGGGTTTTAATTTCATTAAAAAAAATTGCAAAAAAAGTTGTCAGCCATATGTCTAAACTCAGTATTTTTCTCTAACATTGTTAGGACCTTCAACTTGCAGGTCAAACCAGGTTGAAGGCCTAGGTTCGGATTCCCAATGCTTTTCCCGAACCAAAATACAAGGCAAAAACCCGCCTACAAAGAAAACCAATTTCAACTTTTTGGAAACGAGATCCTGTTTACAAAGCAGGATCTCGTTTTGTAAAGCGGGATCCAATCTACAAAACAAATGGGATCCCATTTTCAAAATCGCCAGAATTTGAATATTTTTGTAATTGTAATCGATCCTGTTTTGAAAATTTTTCTAAAACAGAATTTCAAAATGGAAAATTTCAAATCGATCCTGTTTTGAAACTTTCATTTTGAAATTTCTTATTTTGGAAAATTTTCAAACGGGATCCCATATTGAAAATTTTCCAAAATCGGACTTTTAAAAAAAAATCCGTATCCCAATTTTTTTAAAAGCGGGATCCCGTTTTTAATTTAGGCTCGGGATCCCGAAGCTAGACGGGATCCTGTTTTTGCAATGCCGATTTTTTTTTTTTGGCTAAGGCAAAAACTTCCACGTTTCGTGGACTCAACTTCTTGTAGTTACCCAGATAGTAAAACGAAGGTTCGATAAAAAGACCTCCAAACCAGATTTTAGGGAATGAAACCTAGTACTAAAGTATGACGAGCTCAATGTGAAACCAGTACAACATACAAAAGTTGAAGAGCTATGGAAGGGACCCTTCCATATCAACGCATGCAAGGAAAAGAATGCATATGAGAAAGAAGATATGGAAGGAAAAATTCTAGATATATTGATGAATGGTATTTATATAAAATTGTTCCATTAAAATGCACAAGTTCTTTAAAAAATTTCACAGTTATTTACCATATGTAAACAAAGTTGTAAATGTAGGACCCTAAATCTGCATTGGATCAAAAACAAAAACCATTAGTATTGTTAGTAAACCAAAACAAACCAAAAGATCCCCTATAAGATTCATCTAATCACAAGAATGATGTCAAAGAAACAAGCAAAACATAGAAATGCATCATTCTAATGAATCAAACTAGCATCTTATAGTGGATTGGTGTCACATGTGCTAGTGACCCTTTCCCAATCCTTGATAAAATAAGCTTAGATGATGATGATAAGATGGAAATGATGAGCAAAATTAGTTCTCAAGGAGAGTAACTTTGCATATGCTTTTTGGATGAAATTGTGGAGGAGTTTCTCAATGTTGAAGCCTCTATTTGAAGATTTCAAATGCTAAGATTGTTGAAGGGGGACCAATGTGGGATTAAGATTCTGCCAATGAGATAAGGACACTTGTCATCATGTGATTAGTTGATGTGTATGCAAGATTTGGGAAGAGTGCCCAATAGGGGGAAAATTTGAATTCAAATTTTGCCATAAATGCTGAGAGGGGGACAAGGAAAAACAGCAATAAATGCCATGTTTGACTTGTCATGTTGAAAGAAAATGAGATTTTAATAAATCAATAAAATTGATTTATTGTGCAAGTGGCTAGGTCTAGATCATGCAAGTGGGATGTGATTAGTATTAGATTAGGATTAGATGATGATCATGCTAATTAATGCTGATTATATGATTTGACTTTCAAGACTTTGATAATTGATTTATTTAAATCAGAAAATGATGGAAAATGTATGATTTGGATTTGATTTAAATAAAGTTCTGATTTATTTGATGAATGGAATATGATTATGCATGATGTAATTTTGACATGTCTACATTTTGCCCCTCTTTGAAGCAATGTACTTGTTGCGTTGGTTCAAAGAATAAACTTGCCGCAATCGAAATTAAAAAATTTCATGATTTTTCGGATGCCCCAGCGGAAAGAAGTACACTGGTACATTGCCCCCTCGAGAGATCGAGCGAAAAGATTCGATTTGAGGGTCGATCTCGCGATAAAGAGGTTCAAAATGGATGATTATGGATGGCGATGCAAAGATGATGTTTTCAAGATGCTTAGAATAACAAATCTATATTATCCTAAACAACTTAAATGATGATATGATATGAGATGGATGAGATTGATGATGTGATATGTTGTGATTATGCAATGGATGAGTTATGAGATGCTTAGACTAACAGATCTATATTATGATGATGATATGAATGTGAGATGATATGCATAATTCTAAAGATTTATGGATGCATGATGGATGTATGCTAATGGTTTGTGGATGGAGGATGGATGCATGATGGATGCATTGGTGAATGTATGCTAATGGTTTGTGGATGCAGGATGGATGCATGATGGATGCATTGGTGAATGTATGCTAATGGTTTGTGGATGCAGGATGGATGCATGATGGATGCATTGGTGATGATGATGTTAGTACGGAAATGAGATGATGACAAGAGGATCCAACAAGTCCATGATTGGTCGAGACTTTATTAGAGATGATGATGATAGATGATGATGATGATTAATGATGATGATGATAAATGATGATGATAGATGGATGATTTGTTATCAAGGATTGATTTTCAGCGGTCACTTACTTTATTTTTTTGATAACACGCTTCTGGCACGCATGCATCAAGGTATGAAGGACCGTGATGGCGCTTGTACTTAGTGTGATGGACTTGACTCAACAAAGCGATAGAGTATTCTTGTTCACACTTTGACATAATGAAACCTTTGCATAGCGCACTCTTCAACAAAGCAAGTATTCGCCAAGTTATTTGGTTAAGAACATCCAACAACAAATCGCATAAAAATAATAATGATCAAGGTTCCCCATTCCTGTCTCTAAATCCTTCGCTCGATATCATCGAGGTTCTTGAATGAAGAATGAAGATAAATCAAAAGAAAAGATCAAGTGTGCAAACAAGCCAATGTTCTTCATACCTTCAGCCAAAGGGATTTGTTTTGATAGGATAAGAATCCAAGGTGATATCCATAAATGATGCCCATTGTCGGAACGATATATCCTAGGACATGCATTGTACATGATGATGATGGTTTGATAAGTTGATTGATAGGCTATTGATATAAGGTCGACTGACATGTTTGCGACTGATCAAGAGTTTGATTTTGTTTTAAAAGTTTGTTGTTTCAATTTTGATTTTACGATTGAAGCTTTGCTTTTGCTGATTGCTATGATTGTTTATGTTTGTGTTGCCAAAGGATGAAGATGGCGATCAGTTATTATGGATGACTGATTATCACGGGTGAAGGCGAAACGAGACGGATGGATTTTTCAAATATTTGGATGTTTTTGATGTTTTGCAATGTTTTGAGGCTGTTTTTGGTGTTTTGGATTTTTCAAATGTTTTTGATTTTTGATTTTTTCAATGTTTTTGGATTTTGATGTTTTTTTTGAATGTTTTTGAATTTTGATGTCTTTCAAATGTTTTTGGATTTTGTGTCTCGGGGGCTGATCAAAGATTAGCCTTGCCTACGTTTAAGCTCAGAGACGACGTAGTTCGGATTTCAATGTTTTTGATGTTTTCTGCTTTTTGAGTGTTTTTGGATTTTTGATATTTTGGATGTTTTTTTTGGATTTTCTGATTTTTCTGATGTTTTTAGATTTTCTGATGTTTCTGATGTTTTTAGATTTTCTGATGTTTTGGATGTTTTTGGATTTTCTGATTTTCTAATGTTTTTGGATTTTCGCATGATTTTGACGAATTGGATATGGATGTGTAATGATATTAGTGCTTTGTTTTGGGATTTTGTTGAAAACCAAGTTAAGGTTGATTGATCAAATCGATGGATTGATGATGATGATAACATTGTTGAGGATACACAACAATGCAAGGGCTGGATTGATCAGGATTGATAATGATAACATTGTCAAGGATACATGACAATGCAAGGATAGTGCTAAGCAACACAAGGATATCTCGAGATGATGATTTTTTGATTGGATTTGATTGATCATGATTGATGAAGCTTGGTTTCGAACAAAAGATGTTTGGATGATTTGATGTGACGTTTGACGTGCAGCTTAGATGCGACTGATAGTGATTGTTTGGATTGATGTTCAATGAAAGATGAAGCTTGATAAGGACTGTTTTCCTCAAAATACGCCATGGGCTAATGATTCGGATTTTTTCGCTCACAAGTGGTGGACCAATTTGATTTCATGTTTTCTAATGTTTGGATCGCCACATAAGCTGGAGGATATAGACCAAGGTTTATTCCCGAAGCAAGATGTATATATCTGCCCCCAATGTCTAGCAATGTATGGAATGCGATGGATGGATGCTTGGATAGGTGTATGGATGGATGGATATGCTAAGCATGCAAAGTATGCCAAGGATTTATCTTGTGATAAGATAAGGTGCTCGAATAATGAATGCGCATTTGGATAATGCTTCATAGCTCAGATAATGCTTCATAGGATAGGATTAATGAAAACGGCCCATATCAAGATGTTTACCATAAGCAAACATAAAGTGTGCCCCAAAATTTCATCAAGATCAAGATAACTTGGACTATGGATCATGAAGATGGATGAAAATGGATTAGATAAATGGTTCATGGATGAAATGGAAT
>VDFB02373365.1:156118494-156181371 GCA_007258455.2 Sequoia sempervirens
GGTTGATTCATCAAATCGATGGATTGATGATGATGATAACATTGTTGAGGATACACAACAATGCAAGGGCTGGATTGATCAGGATTGATAATGATAACATTGTCAAGGATACATGACAATGCAAGGATAGTGCTAAGCAACACAAGGATATCTCGAGATGATGATTTTTTGATTGGATTTGATTGATCATGATTGATGAAGCTTGGTTTCGAACAAAAGATGTTTGGATGATTTGATGTGACGTTTGACGTGCAGCTTAGATGCGACTGATAGTGATTGTTTGGATTGATGTTCAATGAAAGATGAAGCTTGATAAGGACTGTTTTCCTCAAAATACGCCATGGGCTAGTGATTCGGATTTTTTTCGCTCACAAGTGGTGGACCAATTTGATTTCATGTTTTCTAATGTTTGGATCGCCACATAAGCTGGAGGATATAGACCAAGGTTTATTCCCGAAGCAAGATGTATATATCTGCCCCCAATGTCTAGCAATGTATGGAATGCGATGGATGGATGCTTGGATAGGTGTATGGATGGATGGATATGCTAAGCATGCAAAGTATGCCAAGGATTTATCTTGTGATAAGATAAGGTGCTCGAATAATGAATGCGCATTTGGATAATGCTTCATAGCTCAGATAATGCTTCATAGGATAGGATTAATGAAAACGGCCCATATCAAGATGTTTACCATAAGCAAACATAAAGTGTGCCCCAAAATTTCATCAAGATCAAGATAACTTGGACTATGGATCATGAAGATGGATGAAAATGGATTAGATAAATGGTTCATGGATGAAATGGAATTATTATGGATAAGATGGATGGAATGCTCGATTGATTATGGATGGGATAAGATGCCTTCATCTGAACTGGTGCACGTAGATGCTCGATTCCACACATGACGCCTGTTTGCCAGGTTTTCATCATTGTCTTGCCCAAAGTGCCACCGTAGTGGTTTTCACTAGAGGACGATTTTTATCTTTACTATTTTCGAATCTTTTTTTGATTTTTTTGTATTTTTTGCTTTTTTTGTTTTTGTATTTTTCCTAAAGATCATGTCGAACCACTTGGTGGTGTTGACGAGATGCCCTCGTCATAATGTGCCATCGATATCCGCCCTGGGAGCTTTGCTAAGATACGTGCGTACTTGAATGCAGCTTTTTGGGATTCTTTTGATTTGTTTGCCGATACGGAGTTAACTCGTCTCGCGGCGACATCGCGATAAAGTGCCTTCAATCCATGATGAAGGGTCGCGCCAATACGTGGTCAATATGAGAATTGGATATCATCGTGGAGGTGGATGGAGTGTGTTTGAGATAAAGAGATGGATTGTTGTAGTTTGGAACCTTTAACTCTCCAAACTTGGAAGATGAGCAATGATGGTGGATACTAGAAAAGTGGAATTAGGACCAACCGTATACTTTGTAGATGGCTGAAAAGACTGCTTTTTTTTGTGGACATCTTTGATGGATACTTTTCCTTTTTATTTTGCCCCATAGTTTCTTTGACTAATGGAGTTTGATAGGGATGATCTTTCTTTGTATTCTTTGGTATCCATTTGTATTTGATTTGTCCATTATGCTTCTCTGCTTCTTTTGCTTTGATAACTTTCTTCGTACTTTGATTCAAATCTTTCTTTTGACGTTGGTCCCAATTCATGGATGGGGTGATGGGTGGATGAAGATTCATGCGTGGCTGGTTGTAGTATTGACACTAGCTTCATCATAAGGACTCTTCGTGCTCCCTATGTTGATGTTTGCTTGAGATGAAGTTGCCCCCAGTATGGTGATAGTATCACCTTCATGCTTTGATTCTACTTGCTTTGAGATATTTTGTTCAGTAAATGTGCTTTGACAAATGATCACCGTAGATGACATTGTTTCAATTTTTCGCTCTGCTAACTCTGGATTATCCTGTTCTTTCTGACTTGTTTCCTTGAGTGGATAATGTTCGATATCTTTATTCATGATGTCCTCAATCTGAACTTGGGACATGTTTGATCCTGATGTTGACAACTCCATTTGATTGTAGGAGTTAAGAATCTGCTCTTTTTGTATAACAAAATCTTGTTCTAGATGAAGATCATCTATGTGTCCATCTATAGAAAGCATCTCATGGGTAGATGGAGGAGTATGAATATGATCATCTTGCATGGATAAGAGAGTGTTCATTAGATTATTGTAGTATCTTGGAGATACAAATTCTTGATCTTGATTAATTTCGGAGTTGCTTTTGACATGCTTTGGATCAAGTTCTTGACATGGGGCAGCTTCAAAGGATAGATTTCTTACAAAGGACTTTTGGATGTCAACATTATGCATGGGAAGTGGCTTAAAATCTTCATGATTTTTGAGTGGACTTGGATCAGGTGTTGAGTTGAAGACTCCTTCAATATCGGCAATCATGAGGTCGAAGGATGTCAATATGTCTTGGAAAGGACCATTGCTAGACCTTGGTGAAAGATTCTGATCATGCTTTGGCATAAATTCTTGAGATATGTCCTCTACCTCATTAGGTGATGTAGATACATTTTCAACATGATCACTGGTCGATGCCTCGTTGGATGAAGCGAAAATATCTTTATTGATGGATAGATTTTGAACATTGTTTTCAACAATTGCAATAGAGAGATTTCTAATGTCTTCAACCATAGGGTCAAATGATGTTGACATTTCTTGAATTGGATCATTGTTGGGTATTGTCGATGTATTTTGATCATGATTGAGAGGTGACTCTTGACATATATTCATTTGATCATTGGATGGAGTAGACACAACTTCAAGGTATTCAATGATGGAGTGATCTTGATCTTTGTTCTCAACAGTTGTTATCTTTTGTGTTTGTGCTCGTGTTGGTTGGGTAGCTTGAGAGGTTTGGGCAACTTGAGAGGATTGTTGCACTTGTTGAGCTTGTGTTGCTTGTTGCATGGCTAGATATTGTTGGTATCCTTTTTGAAAAGCAGCTTGTAATGTCACATTGTATTGGATTGATGTGGTGGAAATTGGTGGTGGTGGGGGTGGTGGTGGATTCGAAATCATGTTGGATGTAGTGACAAGTGTTTGAGATACACTTGGATTGATTGTGGGGGTTTGAGATGTGATGGGCGTGATAGTGGTGTTTGGAATGATTGAAGGGATAGTGATGGTTGGAATAACTGAGGTGATAGGTCCTTGGGAGACCGTATTTTGATTGGTTGGGATCATCATTGTTGCTTGATTGGATACCATCGATGTCGATGGTATACAAAGGATTGGACGTGATGGTTGATTGCTATTGGACGAATTGGGTGGTGATTGGTGTTAGGTATGGGGAATCCCTAAACCAAGGAATGATGTAGGTAATGGTGGTGGAGATTTCCCTTGGCGCAATGCCTCAACTATTTCCGCAATTTGATCTTGCCAAATTTGTTCTTGATTTTGATCTTGACTCACTTGAGATAGTTGATTTGGCTTGGTGTTCAAGTAGTTTTGGCATGCATGTTTGCAGTTTTTGAATGGGATTATGGGAAAATTGACTTTGGATAATGTTCTGATTTGGGATGATGTTTAGATTTGGCATGATAGGATGAACATTGTTGGTATTGGGAATCATTTTTCCAAAGTTTTTCGAGTTAGGATTCATGTTTCGAAAAGTTGCACTTGGTACATCCACATTTGGTTTGTAGGGATTTGGTGGGATGATGTTGCTCGTTTGAAGATTCATGTATTGATTGTTTGATTGGTGGATTTGCAGATTTGGACTTAGATCTATCATTGGGAAATGTGTTCCAAACTTTGACATGGGCATACTCACACTTGTTGTACCATTGATATTTGTCGAAGGCAATGATCCTATGCATGGACTTTGATAATTGATAGGAAATGAAAGGCTTTGAGGATTCAATTGATTTAGATTCTCAAGATGTATGGATCAAGTGTATATTCCATGTTCCTCTTGTGTTATGACCTTATTGCGAAAGTGACCTCTAAGATTCTTAGGACCAATGATGAGATGGAGGATGAAAGGTAAATGATGAGTGATGAACGTTTAGGAACTTTGAATCAATGCTAGACTTAGGGCTTGATTTTGATTGTTTGATGTGGATGATGAACTTGTAAATCCTAAAATGTTGGATGTTATCTTAGGATGAACTTGTTCAAAGAGGTGATAATTTAACTAAGTGTGCGTGGAAGGATTTATCCAAACACACCTAACTAAACAAATGATTTTGATTTGGTTTGGAAATGTACCCAAGTCTAGGTAATGACGTTTTCAAAGCTCTAAAGTTGTTTGTGGGATGATGTTGATAAATGTTTGAGGTGAATGAAGTGTTTGATTTGATCCTAAGAGACTTTAGAGAGACTTTGTTTACTAGGCCAAGGTATTGAAGAACACACTTTTCTCTAAGAGCAATCAAAAGACCAATATAACCAAGAGATATCAAGCACATGTGTGGGGTCCAATTTGTTATCTTTGCTTAATGAGTTTATTTTACCAAAAACACTCTCTTTGATTAAAGTTTCAAACTAAGATGTCCAATGTCTTAATTTCCTTAAACCCCACAAGATATTTTATGTGGAAATTCAATGAACTTAAGGCAAGGGTTTTCCTATTGTTTACTCAAGAAGACAAATTGAGGTATAATCCAATGCTTTGAGGTCGTCTATACAAGATGAGATTAGTTTGATCAAGTTGTAGAGTGTGGAAGAAGCATATTAGTGTGCCCTGAAAGAAAAATACAAGCTGAACAAAAGACATGAGCAGAGGCAGAGAGGAAGAGGTGGAAGATTTCAAAGAGGAAGAACATTTAATAGAGGAGGAAGAGGCTCTTTTGTAGATCAGAATAAGGATAAGGAGGTCAATAAGAATGACAATTCATACCAGAGAGGTGATGGTAACTCTTATAGAAGAGGAGGATATGATGGTTACTGAAATGAAGGATATAGAAGAGATGATAGAGGATAGGAGAAAAGAATATTCAGGGGAACTTGTTTTAAATGTGGTGGAGAAGGACATAGATAATTTGAATGTAATCAGGGAGAGACCAGAAGGAAGATAGAGAACAATAGAAGGAAATCCTTTTTTGAGGAAGAACATACTGGATCATCTAACAAACTGGAAGATGGAGAAATCTTTGTGAATAGAAGAGTGTTGTGTCAAAGTGAGTTGGAGAAAGAGCCATTGCAGAGAAAGAATTTGTTTCAGACTAGATGCAAGGTGAATGGTAAATTTTGCAAAGTAATTGTTGATAGTGGAAGTTATGAGAACCTGGTTTCTAAAGAGATGGTGACTAAATTGAAGTTGGAAAGGTTGAAACACCTGAATCCCTATCAGATTGCTTGGATTTAGGATGAACATAAGATATTGGCAATTGAACAATGTTTGGTGAAATTGAAGATAGGAAATTACCATGACGAAGTTTTGTGTGATATCACGCCTATGGATATATGCCATGTTTTGTTGGGAAGGCCTTGGTAGTATTACAAACAAGCTATTCATGATGGAAAGAAGAATATATACACCATTTTTGTTAATGGGATGAAGTAGATTTTGTTTCCATTGGAAGATGTTCCTACAGTTGAAGTTTGTACGAATACTAGTGTTAGTTTGGTTGATGGAAGGAGATTCCTTGATGGATTGAGACATGAGAATGTGTGTTATGCCTTGGTTCCTAAGAAGGCTAAAGACTTGAATCATGTAGAACACCTGAAAGAGATAAAGGAGTTGCTAAAAGAGTATGAGGATATCATTTTAGATAATGTACCTGATGGATTTCCAGCTATGATGAGTATTAGTCATTGTATGGACCTGATTCTTGGAGCTATTTTGCCTAATAAAGTAGCACACCAAATGACACTAACAGAGAATGAGGAGTTGAATAGACAAGTGAAATAATTGTTGAGGAAGGGTTTGATCAGAGAAATCTTAAGTCCATGTGCAGTACCTACTGTGTTAGCACCTAAGAAGGATGAAGAATGGAGAATGTATACATATTCTAGAGCCATAAACAAGATCACGGTGAAGTATAGATTTCCTTTGCCTCGGATGGATGACATTTTGGATTTTTTGAGTGGAGTTAAGTACTTTACAAAGATAGATTTGAAGAGTGGATATCATCAGATCAGAATCAGAGAAGGTGATGAGTGGAAAACAACATTCAAGATCAATGAAGGATTGTATGAGTGGTTGGTGATTCCTTTTGGATTAACAAATGCACCGAGTACTTTCATGAGGTTGATGAATAAGGTATTGAAGAAATTCTTGGGTAATTTTCTGATTGTGTATTTGGATGACATCTTGATCTTCAGTAAGAGTAGGGAAGAACATTTGTTGCATATAAGAAAAGTTTTGTAGAGGTTGAGAGAAGAGCAGTTGTTGATAAACATTAAGAAGTGTAGTTTCATGAAGGAGGAATTGGTATATCTAGGATTTGTGATATCTGTGGATGGATTGAAGATGGATCTTGAGAAGGTAAGAGTAATTTTTGAGTGGCCTACACCATATAGCATTGGAGAGGTGAGATAATTTCATGGATTGGCTAGTTTCTACCAAAAGTTCATTAGGAATTTTAGTTCTATTTGTAGCCCTATGATAGAAACAATGAGGGGAGATAAGAAGTATTTTAGATGGACATCTAAAGAAGATAAAAGTTTTGAGTTGTTGAAGTAGAAGGTGACTGAGCAACCTTTGTTGGCTTTACTATATTTCAATAAGGTATTTCAAGTAGACTGTGATGCAAGTGGAAATGCAATTGGAGTAGTATTGAGTCAAGAAGGGAGACCTGTAGCTTATTTCAGTGAGAAATTGAATGATTCTAAGAGAGGATATTCAGTGTATGACTAGTGATTTTATGCTATAGTTCAAGCCTTGAAGAAGTGGAGACATTATTTTTTGCCTAAGGAGTTTGTGTTGTATACAGATCATCAAGCATTGCAATATTTGAACAGTCGGCATAGGTTGAATTAGAGACACATGAGATGGGTAGAATTCTTGCATAGTTATACTTTTGTTTTGAATCATAGGAGTGGAAACTAAAATAGAGTTGTTGATGCTTTGAGTAGGAGAAGGAATTTATTGACAGAGATGAGAGTGGAGGTATTAGACTTTGATGAATTGAAGAACTTGTATGAGGAAGACCTAGATTTTGAACAACCTTGGCAAGCTTGTAAAGAACTAGTTTTGGAGGATAGGAGTTAGTGGTTGGATTGTTTCATTCAGGAGGATATGTTGTTCAGAGGCAATCAGTTGTGTATACCCCATAGTTCAATGAGGGATAACTTGGTGAAGGATAAGCATAGTGGAGGAATGTCAGGACACTTTGGAGTTGATAAGACACTAGCATTGGTAAGTGAGAATTACTTTTTGCCGCAGATTCATAAGGATGTTAGGAGATTCGTGCAAAGTTATAGAGTTTTTCAAGTTGCAAAAGGAAGTAGTCAGAATGTTGTATTGTATAAGCCTTTGACAGTTCCAGAGAGACCTTGGGAAGATATCAACATGGATTTCATACTTGGTTTGCCGAAGACACAAAGAGCTAATGATTCTGTATTTGTGGTGGTAGATAGATTTTCTAAGATGGCACATTTCATACCTTGTAAGAAGACAAAAGATGTAATACATGTAGTAGACTTGTTTTTCAAAGAAGTGGTCAGATTGCATGGGTTACCTAGGAGTATTGATTTCGATAGAGATGTAAAGTTTGTTGGTTACTTTTGGAGAACACTTTGGAAGAAGTTGAAGACAGATTTGAAGTTCAATTCTACTTTTCACCCATAGATTGATGGATAGACAGAGGTAGTAAATAGGAGTTCAGGGAATTTGATGAGATGTTTGGTTGGAGAAAAGACTGGAAGTTGGGATTTAATCCTTGCACAAGTAGAGTTTGCTTACAATAATTCAATGAATAGAAGTACAAGAAAGACACCTTTTGAGATTGTTACTGGAGTTCATCCTAGAGGTATATCAGAGTTGAGAGACATCATTATGGAAGATAAAAGGAGTGAAGAAGTAGAATTTTTAGAACACATGAAGAAGTTGCATACTCAAGTGAAACAACAGATGGAAGACATGAACTGAAAATATAAGGAGAAAGTAGATGAAAAGAGGAGATATAAGGAATTTCAAGTTGGAGATGAAGTGATGGTATAAATTTGAGGAAGGAAAGGTTTCCAGTTGGCACATACAACAAGCTAAAGATGAGGAAGTTTGGGCCTTGTAAGATCTTGAAGAAGTTTGATTCAGGAAATGCATATGAAGTGGAGTTATCAGAAGGTATGGGTATATCACCTATATTCAACATTAAAAATCTACATCAGTATCTTGAAGCCGAATTTAGTGAAGATAGTGAAGAAAAATTGGAGAAACAGTTTCCTAAATAGAAGTTAGATGAGATTGAGGAGAGTTTGGATGTCAGAGATGGGAGGAAGACTCGTTGAAGATAGTACAAAGAATATCTCGTCATGTGGAAAGGTAGACTAGTTGAGGATTCTTCGAGGATTTCTTAGGCTAAAGTAGACCATCTTGGTTTTCCTTTGGCCATAGCAAAGTGAGGGACTCACTTTTCAATAACACTAGATGTCTGATGTAGGAGCATCCTTGGTTCTTGGAAATATTACATCAACCAAAAATATTCTCTTTTAGTTTTGTTCTTGTTATGTTCTTCCTCAGTTCTTGTTGGTGGATTCATCATTTTTCTCACCAGACCCTATGGATGTTTGTGTACACCATCGACATGTTCATTTTCATTTTTCCAAGATTTGAGCATGATTGGATCTTTTTTTGGCAAGTTATCACTTATGGAATTTCATGGCAGTTTCTTAAACCGACACCAGGATAATTTCAAACCTTTTGGAAAGTTTGATCATTGTGGATTGCCCCCGTCACTTGTGGATATTAACGCTAGGATTTTAATTGTTCCATGGAGTGTCCCTGGCCTTTATTATAGGTCCACACTTCATTTTATGCACTTGATGAAGAGAAATTCAAATTTGAGGCTGACCTATTCATGTAGACGTTACATTTTCTTTCCTTGGATAATGTGACGATCTCTGGCCAACACAAATGTTTCTAGAATTGTAGATAGGATATAAAGCTTGTATTTGATCATTTGAAAAGAAGTGATCAAGTATAATTTGATCTAGAAGAATAATATAGATTTGATTGTAATATTTAGCTCACATATAGGAGCATGCTAGAATGTTGTATGTTTTATCAAGCCTGTGAGCTGAATCTGTAAGCACAGATGTTGTCGGCAAAATGTAAATGACATTTCTATTAATGAGAATATTTGCATCTGCATTTTCTTCCATATTTTGTGTTTCTTTTGTTGTGTTACTCTTGTTGCATGGTCTGGACTATTCTCTTTAAGGACCCTCCTACCGTGGTTGTGGCACAAATTAAATAGGCATGTCTTTTCAAAAGTACCTTGCACTACTTAAGCACACTTATCATAGCTAAAAATGTACTTTCTAATGCATTTAGCTTATTTTTCAAAGAGGTAGATGGAAGAATGTACTAATTCCATTCTTGTGGTGAATTTGGTATTCCTGAGATATATGGATCCTAGATCCACACGTAGCCTCAGTGGCAGCATTTAGTGGACCAACGGTAATGAAAAAACCTTAATTGTGTATGTGCAAAAGAATTAATTGCACCCAAAATCAGATTTTGGTAAGTATAATAACAACAAGTAATTGTTTCACTGAGAAAACTCTCTCCAACTTCTTGGCATAGCCATGGTAGAAACATCAACATCTAGTAGAAAGGTTGGAGCCTCATCCAAAAGGTTGGGTTACACAAATATCTTTGGGAGGGATTCATTTTCCAATGCCCTAGCATTGGAGGAATGACAGTTTGATTATACTAAATCAATGCTACCAGATAATTATGTCAAAAGAGAGGTGGTTAAGACTTCACAGACAATATTTTTGACCCAAAGTTGGCAACTAGCCCTAAAAGTCTTAGGGAAGGTGCATTGCAAAGAATGATTCAACATGGGTCAACAAAAGGTTTCATGTCTTGACTCTAGAATTGTGGTTTTCCATAGTTCATGTTACCCGCCATACACGCACACCTGAAGCTGGTAGATGCATGTGCTAAAAGATTCAACAAAGACATAGGGGTTATTGTCAACAACAAGAATAGGGTTACAATTACTACAACAGCCATACAAGATATGTTATGTATCCCTACAGCTTGGGGCACCGAACGCTTCGACAAGGAAGAGATGGAAATTTTCTAGGAAGCTAGAACTAAGAAGGGGTAGTTTTATGAGGATGAAACAATGGAAAGGCCAAAGACATATTAGTTTTATTTTCCTCTTGTTCACAAAAAATTCAAGAAAGATACATAATCTATTTTCTCAATGCTTTCCTAGATTTACAATCTTGTTGATGATGAAGAGGTCCATCCTTTTCAGATGGGCTTTGCTTTCATGCTTAAAAGGGAGCAAATTCAAAACTATTATGATTTTTTTGATGCAATAGCCAAAGGGATGCTAGACCATTTGAGGACCTATGATACTAAGTATAGATTCAGGTATTCTTCTTTCTTGGTTAACTTGATTTTGCATCAAAATTATGAGTTTCTGGAGAAAATTTTTCCTTTAATTAGGTTCGATGTAAAGGGTTTATATCAGCCAGTTTTAGTATGGACTCATGCACTTTCAAGGACATGGGATTACTACTAGTTTGTGGATTACTTAATGAGACTAGTACTTCTTTACTTTTTCCCATGCCCTATAGGTTGTTTCTCTCTCGAGGCCTTGCAATGGATGAAGACTTCATAGACCTTGGTGGATTATTTCCTGGGTGAAGATTTCACTTTTATTAGATTCCATGGTTTCGTCAGAGAGGCTTTCTGACACCCAAAATTTGTGATAGATACAGTTTTTTCTTTCGAGGTATGTCATTAATAAACCATTCTCGACAACGTCTATGGAATCCAAAGGCATGAGACTGATCTTTACCCAATTCCCCTTAGCATTTCCAATAGTCAAATAACGTTGGTAAGGCAGAGGATGAGCTTACAAACAAACTAAAACTCTTAGGCTTGGTTCTTATTTGTGACACATGGGACTAAAATCTGACAAAGCACTTCCTAACTTTGAAACATGAGAGTTTGTAGTATTGTGAATTGAAGAATAATCTAACCCAAGAAAGGCCAGAAGTATACATTGACTTGGTCCACATACCATTCAAATGACCACCATGGGTGAACTTCTATGTTTAGCAGGTGGAGTATCAAAAGAACCTCCCAATGGGTAAGTCCCTCAGACCATAATTGAAATGCCTGGGGTAGTCAAAAAGGAAGAAAGCAGATTTCTAGAGATTCTAACAAGAAATGAGGTGCCCCAATGCCCTATTTGTAGATATGTGACAATAGTAATCCAGAGACTAGTCATGAGATTGAATAGGAGGAGCTTCCACGTCCTGCTTTCTAATCTCAAGAATCAGACAAAAGAAAAAGATCGAGGCAAAAGGACTCATAAGTCACGTCCTCCATCATTTCTCGAAGCAAAGGGAAAAGCATCTAATGGTCCCCAATAAGCTCTATCATGATTATCAAAGGCCAAGTTTTTGTGGGATCGACTGCCAAAGGATCAAAACTTACTAGTTCCGATCATGCAAAGAGGACATGAGTCCAAGATTTAGGAAGACCTGGTGCATCAGTTAGAGGAGAAGAACTGGAGTCTACTCTGCAAGGTTTTCCATTCATCGTGGCCCAGGTAAGTTTCGCTCCTTCTCTTCTTTGTGCCTTTGTATCTCTAGTTACTCCTTTGTCCCCATATGTGGAGAAGAGTCCTACATCCATAGAACCCAATCTTTTGGTCCTCAATGAACCCTGTGAAGTAACCCCACGTGTCAAATGAGCATCATCCACTTTGGCCACTATTGATTCTTTAATTTCCCTATCAAGGGCCCCCCATTGAAAGGGTTGAAGCATCCATGTTGCCCATTACTCTAGGTCCATCTGCTTCTAGGAAGATGTCTCTCCTTATGCACACTTCTCTTTTCACCTTGGCTGGTTTTCCCCTTGCCCAACCTCAATTTGGTATCTCACCATTTTCTATGATAACTCTCCCATTTTCCTCTTCATAGTCTCATACATTTGAGGTTTCTCCTTTTGTCACCCTTTTTGGTCTCCCTCCAGGTCCTTCCATTACTGCATAAAGCATTGATACTCCACAGACTCTCTAAGGCCATTTCATGCAACCAAGTAGGCCCGATAGGCTACAAAGTAGAAACTACAGATAAATAATGTCATGTAGTCAACTGCTAAGAAGATTGAAGCTTGATTCAATGAAGAGTGGAATTCTTTGCTCATTAGTACCATGAAGCCACTCATATCCAAGATCGAGGGACAAATGTAGATGGAATAATACAACATCAGATCCATGGGTCTAGATTTAAGCAAAACTTTCCCATGTGACAAGATGGTCCTAGCTAAGGCCACCAAGAAGGTGGTATATGTAGATTATGAGAGGCTGGTTAGGAAATTGAAGAAGTGTGAGGTAAATTTGGTAAATGTAAGGGATATGATGAGCAGGCTACAAACAAAGATCAGGGCTAGAGATGTCAAAATGGCCCACATAAGACAAATACAAGATCAACAAGGAGAAGCAACTAGGTTGCTTTAGGAGACCCAAGGTAAACATATTCTATTGTATGTTGAAATTGAAAAGTTAAGAGTTGAAATTGCTACTGAGTGTCAGGAAAATGTAGAGTACTGGCGTACTCAATAAAACATACAAAGAGAGGTAGAAGTAGAAAGGTCAAGAAAAGAAAAGAAATTAGATCATGTCCACGTTGTAGGAAAGTGACCAAGAGTTTCAAAGGTTGAGCTCCGAACTAACAAACGCCCTCCTAGAGAAGAATCAAATGGAGGAGAATATAAGAGCAAGAGAGGCTTAGTTCCATTAGGAGTTAACTGTTGCAGAAGGGTTTGGGACCCTCTCGATATTGAAGAAGTTGATATCTACACACTAGGAAAGGATCATAGTTGTGGTTATCATTCCTAGGAAAGCCCTACAATTTTTAAGGGATGCTTAGGAATTGAACAGAAAGGTTGGACCGGTGGCCAACCAAATTTTGCAAATATATGCTCCATAAGTGGCAGAATCACAAAATCTAATTTTTAGATTGCGTGTGGCCACTGATGAGGCCCTAAGAAGTGTAGGGATTCTAGATTGAAGGGCCACCTAAATAAAATAAAGAAAGTTCATCAACTGCCACAAAGTCACAAAAAAGAGCAAGGAATTCCAAATAGTGTTGAACAAAAAGGGTCAACAAAAATAAGAAGGATTTCAATGTTTTGTTTAACTTTGGTTTGCCTTCCCTTTTCTCACCAGATGGAGATGTGCTATTAGTTGAGTAGATCATAGATTGAATCAGACATAAGGTCTGGACTTCTATAGAACTCCCAGGTTTAAGACTGACACCCACTATTGATGAAATTGAGCATAAGATCTTCCCTCTTTCGTGTCTCTATTATCACCTTGGGGATGTTTTAGCAAGATGGGGAGCCAAATGTTCTTTTAAGGAAGTATTTGAGTTAGATCAAGCATACACGATCCTTCATGCTCTCATATGACCAACTAATTTGTATTGGGAGGTACATCATTCTTCCTTCCTCAAACTCCAAGAATTTCCAGAGCTCTAGGTTCATGCCTCCGCAAGCGAAGGCCCCTTGTGAGTTGTTAGAACTTTGAAGAAATTTTTCCTTAATATTCTTTTGGTTTTTGTCTTTTATATGTTTTTTGCTTTGGTATGAATCTGCACTTAAAGAAAAAGTTGTTTTGAAAGGTGCATAATGTGCCATGTGGTGGTTGCACAACTTTTTTTTATCGTCTTCCTTTCGAGAGAAAGTCGGGGCATGTGTCAGCTTAGTGAGGATTTTCTCTAGGGCTATTTTCATAAATCTGATATTCCTTGCCCACTTGACATGTCATCTCTTCCCTTCATGAAAGTTGCAATTTTAAGGAGCGATCTCTTTAAAGGAGTTTATCAGAGCATGCTGGGTCTTTCTTTTTTTTAGGCCGAAACTTTCGAGTCAACACCGTCAACTGATGTGATCGGTCAATCAGGTTTTTCCAAGCTATTTTCTAGGATTTTGTTGTTTTCAAATGGTGGTCTTCACTAAATATCTAAGGGACATAAATGAGGTAATTGAGAATTAGCTAGCAAAGATTTCCAAGATCTAATCAAAGATCTATGATCGGATCCTGAGCTATCAAATGCAAACATGTGGTAGTATTTACTTCTAGAATTTTGGTGACGTTTCTCTCTTTCCAGCTATAAATAGGAGGTGACAACATAATGAAGCAGTCCTTTTTGAAGAAATTCTTTTAGTTTTCCTTAGTTATAGAAATATTCTTAGAAGTTTAAAGTTGAAAATATCTGCCATGTTATATTGTTTTAACTCAAACTATTGTTAAATATTTTGGGGGTTGGGGCCCTAGCTCGGTTGTCTAAATCTTTCCTGTTGTAGGAGGTTGGTCATGAGGTCTAGTCTCCCCCACCCCCGTGGTACCGGAGGGCGTGTCGTGCCAGTGCCGCCGGTCACATTAAAAAATTTACTAGACGCACTGCAGTTTATAGGGGGTCGTGCTACCCGATTCCTGCAGTCTAAAAAAAAAACTCAAACTATTGTTAGATTGGCTTTTGACCTTTACTTTTAAAGTTCATTTGATATTTAAGCACAAACTATTTGGAAGAAATCCTTGAAACTGTGCATGTTATGGCCTTTGTCAAATTCCTTCGTCATGTTTTTGTTTAGAATGAAACATTGTGTTAATCTTAATTCTATAGTTTGAGTAGTTGATTTCCATGTTGTAGGCTTATATGATATAATAATGACTTGCGAAAATTGGATTATGTTTGTTGAACTTCTCCATTTTCTTTAAGGGCTGTAATTCTTTTATATTATGCTGCAAAAAGAGGAAGGGTTTTTGCAATTTATGAATGTTTTTTTATTAAATTTTGGAACTTTTATGCTTGATCAGACCTTAATGAGCATTTCCCACGAGGAGATCTAAAAGACTGCACATTGTGCTTGTACTTAGCCTTTGTTGCTTGTTCTCCTCCCAACAATGAAGGGTTGTGGAATTTTGTGTCTAATATATCATTCATAGAAAAGAATTGGGTTTGAAATGTTGTAAAAGCTTTGGCACATCACCATTTTTATGTTTTATGTTTACATTTCCTTCTACCCTTTTCTCCAAACTCAAAGAAGAATCGAATTTCTATAAAAATACTAGAGGTATTCAGTGAGGTGCAAATTGGTCCCCCACTCACTGAATTTCCCATAAGGCTGTCAGAGAGGCACAAGCTTTGATGATCAACAAAGAGTACAAGTATAATGAAAGGAACCTTCAAAATTTACCACAACTATTACTTAGAGTAAAAATTGTGTTTCAATTTCCTCATATGATGGGAAAATACATGCAAAAAATAATTGCAAGTTGGAAACACACTAGGTTGTGATTGATTGCATTCTTCTTGTTCTAAGCTCAATGGTGGAGATCTCAGGGAGAATTCGTAGGTGGGGGATACATAGAACTAGCCAAATTGACCTAAGGGGTGACTAACCAATTGGGTTGTTATGTGAAGAGGGTTTTACAATTATATGTGGGTTGCAGGTTTCATATCACCTAATGTTTTCCAACCTATATTTTTACATATCATTACGAATGTAATCAAAACCTTATGTTATTTACACAGTAATAATGCAATGAAAGTTACCTTAAAAATGTATCACAACTGTTAGTTAGAGTAAAAATTGCATTCCAATTTCTTCATATGATTGAAAAATAAATGCACAAAAATAATGGCATGTTAAAAAATAGTGGGTTGTAATTTATTTCATTGTGCTTGTTCAAAGCTCAGTGGGAGATACATGAAAATCAACAAGTTGACCTAAGGTGTGACTAACCAACTAGAGTGTTCTTTGTAGAGGTTTTTATGATAGTATGTGGGTTGCAAGTTTCATAACACCCAGTGTTTTCCAACCTCCAATTTTATAAAACAATATTAATGTAATTAAGACATTTTATTATTTACACAGCACAAGTGTGATGAAAGGGACCTTCAAAATTTACCATTAATGTAGTTAAAATTTTTATAAGTTGTGCAACAACACCTTTGACTTTCAATATATCAAAATGCTTTACAAGATCATTATAGGTAAATTGAACATTTCCTAATTGAGCCTTGAGGTGCCTGATATCAGCCTTCAACTTTTGAACTACCTTAGATTCTTGTAAACACTCTTTTTCTAATGTCTCCGTGCACCCTTCTTCATAAGCAACACCTTCCATTATTGTCTTTATTTTCTCAAATTCATGTCTTTTAGATTGCATCTCTCTCTCAACAACATTAACCTTTTATTTTGATGATAAAACCATCTTCTTATCTTTTACTTCCCTTTGTAAGTGGTTAATTTTAGTGTTCTATTATTTTTCTACAGTTTCAACACTTCCAACTATTTATTTTGCATGTACAAGTTGATCATTGACACATTTTTCCTCATCCCCACTACTTTATAAGGAAAGATAGGTATAGAGATAAGTTAGGGAGGGATGGAGGGACAGATAGGTGGAGAGAGGTTGTATGTGTGTGAGAGAGAAAGGGAGGGAGAGAGGGGGGGAAGGAAGGAGATAGGAAGTGGTAGGGTGGGAGGGATAAAGGGAGGGAGAGAAAGAGAGGAGGGAGATAGGGAGTGGTAGGGTGGGAGGGATACAAGGAGAGAGAGGAGGGAAGGAGGGAGATATGGAGTTGTAGGTTGGGATGGATAGGTATAGAGAGAGTTAGGGAGGAGGGAGGAAGGGGTAGATGGAGAGTGCTTGTGTGTGTGTGTGTGGGAGAGATAGAGGGAGAGAGAGAAGGATGTAGGGAGATAGGGAGTGGTAGGGTGGGATGCAATACTTCCTCATGATATGTACCTATCTTAAATTTTAACAAACATTTCCCACTTACTAGTACCTTATGTTCTTTCTACAATTGTGAAATTTAATATGGATTTGGATATTTTAACCTTGTCAATTTTAACTTATCAACTATCTCTTTTGGCACTAAATATCTTTACTACCATTTTTATGTTGAATATATAGAATTTATATTTATTCTTGTATATATTTCTAAAGATACTTCTCCTTTGTACTAGTTCTTTATCAATAGCATCATTTTTTAACAAAACTCTTTTCATGATCAATGAATCACCTCTCTCTAATTTATTTATTGGGATTAATCATCTACTTGACTCTTCATAGGCATTATAAGTTCTAGACTGTACAACCTTTAGGTCTTCTACCATTACTCCATTTTCTTTGGAAACATTCAAATACTCTATGTCATTCTATTCCACATCTAAAATAAGATCATATAAAGGATCTTTCACTACATCTTCCATCTATCCACTAGCAGAATTTGACAAATAAGTGACTGCGTGACTAAAAAATTTAGTCATTACAACTAAAAATGACTAAATTCTAATAATTTTTTGTAACACAACTATAAATGACTAAATAAATGACTAATTTTATCATCATAAATGACTAATTTGATTGTCGGGTAAAAAATACAACTAAATAAATAGTCACACTAAAATTTGAAACCCAAAATACAGTGATAAACTTTCAATAGGATATTTGAAATAGGGTTAATAGATAGTCATTTACTAGGGAATGACATCAAACAATGGATAACAGTCCATATTGAATGGAATCAAATAGTGGTACACTTTGATCTTTATGATAGACATGGGATATGCCAAAATGATAGTGGGTTTCTTTAGTAGACAACTCTGCACTCCTTAGGAGTGTTTTAGACATAGTAAAGAAGAGAGAGAATAGTTCCTTACTCAAAGAAGCATTAAAACCTAAGTCTATTTTATGTGAGGAGGTAGCAAACCTTGCTTAGGATTCATTGTCAAGAGTTTGATGACAGTACCATGAGACCTTTGAGACCAGAGGACAGTCAAAGTATGCAAAGGAAGCAATCTAAAAATCTAGTGCAATGAAACACTACCCTCTGATGTAGGGAATGTCCTCTTCCTTTTAGATGTTTTCATCCTTAATTACTTCACCTCATCTAGTGTTGTTTACTTGTAGTCACTAATCTATCATGTGAACCTTAAGACACTATCATCATGCATTGACTCCTAGACGACTGTGTTTGATTGCTAATTCTTCATGAACCTCCAAGACTATCCTACCTTTGAATTTTATCATTATCTTGCACTTCATTGGTCATTTACTATCAAAAATAACAACCAAGTTCTTCTTCATAGTCCTAAAGACTATACTTTACCATTTGATGCTTTATATTGCATGGTCTACCCTCATGTCTTATGACTACCTTTTCACTATACTTTGTTACCTTTGATCCATCAAGATTAATGCCATTTTTTGCATTCATGGTTTTGATCCAAAACATAAGCTATGACTGTCTTCTTATGAGATCACTAGAACCATCCTTCTTGGTGACTATCACCTTCAATACGGACTATCATATTTACTTCATGACACATGCTATTGCCCCTATGTCTACCTCAAGGACACTCTCATAAATGATAAACCCCTTTCATTAATCAAAATGACTTACATAAAGTTATGGTTGTCCTTACATGCCATAAAGAACTTGGTCTTCTTTGTTACACATCCTTTTAACCTAGATCAATGACAAGGTACAGTTACAAGAGGTTATGAGCTTCCTGGTGACCATCACTTCTCATTTATTCCCCTGGACTTCATGATAAAACTCACCATCTTCTTCATAGTGACTTCCACTATCTTTATCTACAAGGACTCTGAGCTTTCCTCACCTTGTTGTTTTTCTTTAATTTTTACCTTTGATCAAAACTTTGTCCTCTAGTGCAAAGAGTCTCTTTAATAGACTGTTGACTTGAGGTCTTTTTCATATAGTTTGTGTAGTGTAGAAAAAAGTAGCCCTTTTTCACACTTAATTGGGGAATGAATAATTAATGATAAAATGAACCTAATTGTGCCTTATTTAGGGTGTTGTAAATTGTATCCTAACACTTTCACACTAATATAGGTCTTTATTAATTAATTAGGATTCTTTATGTCTTATTTGGCTCTACTTTGCATCCACAAGTTTTTCTCTCTCTCTACATGTGTGGTTATAGATCTAGGTATTTTGGAGTTTGAGGATCTTTAAAGAATAAGTTGCAAGGTTAAATAAAGTTTTCAAGGTTGTAATAAGGTTGTCATATTTATGAAAAGTCACCTACATGCTAGAATTAAAGCTTTCAGACCTAGAGATCTGGTAGGAGAGAACCTATAGCAGACCACTAGAGGATACCTGAATTTCATCCAAACCCTAATACTAGGACTAAATTGCCACCTTGGGCATATGATTCCTAGTACAAAACTTTTTCCAGTTTTTAGAAGATCCAGATCAGTCAATGAGAGATTCCAATTTCTACATAGAAACCCTAGTATGGGACTAAATTTCCCAGATTGGTGTATGAGTCCCAATGAGCATTAAAGGTCAAAATTTTAGGGTTTTAGAGCTTTTTTTGATCGCGCATCTTTCTTCTAGATACCTTCCTATTTCATTATCTTTTATTAGTCTAATTTCAGGTTCTTAATTCTCTAGGTTTCATAGCTAGATCTGTACATTGCTTTAATTCCATTTCTTTCTAAGAATTTTCTTGGTACTAGTGAACCCCCTTATTATCTTTAATCACACCCTAGGGAACCTTATTTCAGATCTCTTTCCCTCATTCCATCCATAGATTGAGATCTCTAAGGTTTCCTTGAATGAAACTTGAAGAAAATAGGTGGAAAGGACTCTATCCCCTTCTATTATTATTTTCTTTGTTTTTAGTTTGTCAACTAAAATACATCTATACCTTCTAGTACAAAGCACAAGCGCAATAAAATAAATTAAAGTAATACTTTCCAGCAAAAGTAAAAAGATTCATATGTCCATGGTTAAGGTTTGTAGGTATCCAATTGGGACCACTCTCCCTCTTTGTAATGCCATGATTTTAAAGTTTCTTTCATACATCTTGGCATGGATCACTACCTTCTAGACTCCTCATTATTATCATCTAGATGAGAGGATTGTTCTTGAATGCCATTCTTGGTGGTCATTTTCATTTGATGAAGTCTTCATGTTACCCTACCTTAGTAACCTTGTTAGGATTGTGATGTGCACTATGGTGATTCTAGGACCTTAAATTAGTGATTAGGTGGTAGTCATATCTTATATCCCAACCTTGACTATCCCTTAGTCGTATTCACTTGCCATTGAACCCTTGATTGTCACTATTTTTTCTCTTTTCAACTATCCATTCAAGACTTTACCCTTTTTTTTATATGATTCCAAGCTCATTTCTTGATTTAACATGTCCTAGGTTTTGGTGAATGATGATTATATTTATTATAGTCAAAGAATATCCTTACTCCTCATGACATCCATTAAGACTGTCTTTCTTTAAAACCTTGACTATTTATTTTGAATATCCTAAATTATCTTTATCACTACCTTTGTCAAGGTCTCAAATACTCATGGATAAGACTATTGTTTTCTTCCTTCCTTCATCAATGAACTTTATGAAAATCCTCCTTAGTTGGTTATGGCTTTAAAACTTATGTTGATCCATGGTCATCTTTTTGATTTCCATCACAGAAAGTTACCTTATCTTCATGCTTTTAGATTGCCATTTCAATCCTTTGGGTGACTATCCTTTCATCTACATACCTTTACTGCCTATAGCCAAAAATTCTTTTCTTATGACTTTACCTTCACGATGCATGCTACTATTCTCATAGAATCTTCATCATGTGTAATGCGAGTGCATTAGAATTTGGTCAAGTTTCTTTTGATGAAGTGACTATGACTCTTTAGTTCATTAGCAACTTGACTATTATAGTTTTCATCCACAATACATCTATACCTTATAAAATATTGCTATTTATCTACTTGACTACCTTTGGAAGAGTTGTAGGTTGTCATCTTGGGATAGATCTTTCTAATGATGCCTTTTATCCTTTTTCCGTTGAAAATTCTTTCATAGCCACTATCTATGCATTTCTAAGAAAATAGAAAAAGGAATCCTAGTAGTCCATTGAGCTCTTATGTCTTGTATATTCTTCAAAAGAAGAGATTAATCAAGAGAGCTTGAGTCATAAAAATTAAAATCCTTGATTTGATCTATTTTATATTAACTCTCAAGGGGAATCACTTCACAACCGATAATGCTTTCCATCTTATGAGCCAAACTTGTTTTGCCAGATCCACTTGGTCCTCCAATGCCTACAATCATAGGAAGGCCCTTGGTATCAAGTAAGGTCTGAACGTATTGCACAATAAGAAGCAATCCCCCATAAAAGTCATATGAATTAGGAATTGGTACTAGCTAGTTAGCCTTCCTGCAAACTATTTTTCTAAATATTCCACAACCTCTAATACAATAGCAACATGCCATGATGCAACCACTAGATCCACTTCATATTTTTTTGGAGATCTATTTGAAGGCTCTACGATGTATAAGATATTATGAGAAGCTACTACCCTTTGGTTTACCTTTTTCCTATTAAACAGTTCTACTAAGAGTTTCATAGATCTATAGCACAACATCATATTCTCTCTTAAACTTTTCATAGTCACATGACAATCTGTCACATTTCCATTCTAATAATAGTAGATGTTAAAGATTTTTCCCACTATATTATGCATAATAATATATCTTAACTATGATATGTGAGTTCATCATACCTTCTCTAGGATATATATAAAAATATTTTTCATAATACTGCAAAAATATTGCTAAGGACCATCTTCTACAAGCATCATATCTCCCCCATCATCTATGTAAAGAACCTACTAGCATTTGTTTGGATCCCCCAATTGTCCTTCAAAATTGAACATCACCTCAAGATCATGGATGAGCTCTGAGTATTCTTCAAATTTTGTAAGATCCACAACTCACCCAAGAGTACTACCCAACTTGTTTAGTACAACTCCTTATAGAATTACTTTGAGCTTTGTACTTTGTTTCTTGTAATGGTCTCGAAGATGATTTTTCATTCTCACAACTCATAGTAAGTATATTAGACTTGGCGATCCTTGTTTTTTGTCATATATTGTACTTACAAGTGCCTTGCTAGGCATATATGAAAATGTGGAAGCATAGACAAGGAAAATTAACTATTTCAAAAAATCCCTCAAAGAAATGTGATATCATGGAAGGCTATGATTAAAGGATATGTTCAAAATGGGGTTTTCTAAAATTCCTTAGAAAATTTTAAGAAAATGCAACCAGTGGGTGTAAATCCCAACTCCTCAACCTTTGAAAGAATCAATGTATGCCTCCACTACAACGTTGCATGGTTTGTTGCTGGCCTTCAGGGTGATGAAGGAGTGCCCTACTAAGCATACATGAAAATGTGGAAGCATAGACAAGGAAAGCAAACTGTCTCAAAAAATGCCTCAAATTAATGTGATATCATGGAAGGCACCTGCTCTCCCACAAACTCTTCAATTCATGCCAAAGGTTATGCATCATCGCTAGCATGACTTCAAGATTTTTTAGGAGAGTGGGTTCCTTCCATGATATCACATTTCTTTGAGGCATTTTTTGAGATAGTTCACTTTCCTTGTCTATGCTTCCACATTTTCATGTATGTCTAGCAGGGAACTTGTAACATATGACAAAAAAATCTTTAATGTTATGCTTTGATGGATGCCTTTTCGTTATTACTAGATATCTGATGTAGTGCACATTATTATAGTGCAAGCTTATTTTTCAGATTGTTTCATTTAGCATCACCAATATTCTCCACAAGAACATTGTCCCTATTTAAAATGATGGAAATGGTTCAAATCTCTTAGAATAATTTCTCTTGCAACAATCTTGGAGATGAATTTAGATGCAGTGTGAAAATAAGAACATACTCGAAGGTGCTTAACAACTCTAATAGTTGTACTAGGGGCCATGTTTAACAAACCAAATGCAATTGCTAACTTTTCACTATGGTGGCAGATAAATGATTCTTTTTTCTTCTATTCCACAACATTAAGTAAAAGTCTTGAATCTGGAAATACCCTGCTACCTTCATTTTCCAAGTCAATTTCCCTAATTTTGCATAGCTCTCCCATTTTTTTGATGTGATCTATCTCCTACACAAAAAAGCATGTACCAGTTTATGCCCTTCAATCCAACTACATCTAGGTATCTTTTTAATTCCTCTATATTTCATCAATCTCCTTACTATTTGAACCTCACCACACTTTCCTACTTCCACACATATGTTTTAGAGAAGAACATAAGTTGCAACATTTTTAGGTTCCAACTAAGAAAGAAATGTTGTTGGAATAATCGGCCTATATTCATATATGATCCAACACGATAGTCAACCATGCACACCTAATGGTCAATTATATATGTAGTGCAATAAGGGTTACTGACGTGTGAAGTATGTGTAGCCCTAATACACTAAACTTGGATGACTGCATGCATCTAGAAAACAAGCAAAGCTTACAATTTCAGTGTTCTAGAGTGCTTCATTAATTCAAATATTTTAAGAGCTTCCTTGCAAAATCCATTTTGTGCATATTTTTCAATCATATCATTTCATATCAAAAAATTTGGTGGCCTTATAGTGACTAATGTGCTATGCCAGTGGTTTTGCAATGCTTGAAAAAGGCTACTGTATGTTGCACAGTGTAAGTGATATGGTTGGTTTATTGATTTGGTTTCATGTCTTCCTTTGATTCACAATTTTCTTAGTTTCATTTATTTTAGTATAAAAATAGCCATTGAAATATTGGAACGTCAATCGAAGAAAAGAATATTCTTTCATAGGCATGGAAAATAGTTACTACTCGTGGAAAGAAAAAAAATTCAGTCACATACAGGTTTTTGGGTAACCATGTTGGAGCAAGGGTTTAATGAAATTGATCAAAGTTTTGATCATTATATAAATTTGGCTTGAGCACATGGTAGAGGTTAAAAAAAATGACTCAATGACTCTACAATTCACAATGAGGATTCAGGTAAAAAAAATGGTTCAATACCTCTGTCAAGCAAATTCATAGTGAGGGTTTAGAAGACAGTGTTCTAATACTCTTTCCAAGTGTATACATTAAGAGATAGATTCAAATTATAGAGGAGAAGGTTATATAACATTAAATACATAACTCAACCGAGCTTCAAAGCAATAGATAAAGATAGTCCCAAAATATTCTACAGAACTTGATTATCAGCAAAGGAGGAGAAGTATCACTCAAGTGCTTTTCTGCCAACCATAAACTCATATGCAGTCTCATGCACATCTATCATTGGATAGATGGACCTACCCTTTGATGAAGAGATTGGTGAAGAAACCTTGTAACATCAACCTCAATGAGCTTAGTGTTGTGCCCTACATAACTAGAACTTGTAGACCTCACAATCTTGATCTAGCATGCATATAAAAAGGGACATTATGAACTGAAAGTGGAGCCAAAGGAAAACACGCTACTTTTTCCAAATTATTGTCACTCAATACTTCGAGTGGAAGTCATCCTATTCACATACACTACCTTAGCTCATTCTACTTTAGACCACTATATCTTTGCATAGGTAAACCTTCAATAGGTAATCCTTAACCTCTGATTTGACCTATTCACTTTTCCCAAATTCACAATGGTATCTCTACCAATAACATAAAAAAAGAATAAGTTACCCTCCCTTTCAATGGATAACCTAACCCTAGGTATAACTTGTAAGATACTTAAGTCCTCAAACCAACTCTACCTAGAATAACTTAACAAGCTATTTCAAATTCATCATTCCTAGTAAATAATACTATGGACATCAATCAATCTCTCTTTAATATGGAGTAATTACAAACACTTATATGGAAATCATATCAAAAATACCTTCCTCTTTTATAAGAAAATAGGCTACTACTTTATTTCAAGCAAACTAGTGCAATTCTGAAATAAACATACAATACAAACAATCTTTCAAATTTAAAGTCAAATAGAATAAGATTAGAATTCCATGCATGTCAATTGCTTAACCCAATAGACTCTTGGAATTCATAGCTTGGCCTCCTCTTACTATCAACTTAGAAATCAACCTCTCTTCAATAATCTCACTAAAGCTATCTTACAAAATCTCTTAATAAATAACAATCTCTCAATGAAAACTACAACAGAAATTGGCAGTGTATTGTTGCATATGAAAGGGTGTATAAAATGAGGTGAGCATGTTTATATTTATACTCAAAAATCAACTTCTAAAGGATATAAACAAGGTTCATGCTATGCCACTTCTCAACTACAATTAGTTGACTCAGCTTACTAGTGAAAAGGTGGAAATTTTCTAACATGATACTCATCAGAAATATACTACATGTTGATTGTATGATTGCCACAACAGGTTTGAAAAGTTCATAAGACACATGCTTTATACAAAAAATCAGTTTATAGGAAAAATATAATTCTAAAGTAATCAGAGAATTCATAATATGGCACTAAGTTTACAACACATTCCCTATTCTCAAGGCTGTGGTTAATAGAAGAATTGGTCTATCACATTTTGGTTGCACATACTCAGTTGACTTAGTCAAAGAATGAGTAGTTGACACATACTATTGGTTTGAATTCTTCACATTTAAATGGTTGTTAATACATTGTCTGGTTCCTTGCATACTATGCATTTCATTTAATTTTGTTTCAATATCTTTATACAATAGGTTTCAATCTCACGTAATCCCTTTGCACTTTATCTGGAATGATAAATACACATTAATATTTACTTGAGTGCTATTATATAGTGCACTATATTTCACATTTCATCGACCAAAGCATATACTTATATGAATCAACCTTTATACTTGTGACCAATGACATAGTATAGGTTAAATGCACCTAATCCATATAGATTCAAAGCATATTTAATCCACTAAGCATCAATCCCAATAAGATATTCAATATCAATAAAACCAAAAAAGCCATTAAAACTAACATGCTAAAACATGAAATCTTGAAAAACATCTACTATAAGACTTTGAAATTCATCCTATTGGGGGAGTGGTGTCACATTGATGTGGAATAGCAACCCTTTCCCAATCCCTTGGATAATATGAGCCTTTCTAATTGATTTTATTGATTAGAATCAATGGAAACTGATGGAAAAGATGAATGAAAGCATGGTAATATCTAGATTAACATGATAAAATTTAAGATGATTGATGTAAGTGTATGGAATCTATGCTAAATGTATGCAAGATTCAGAAGATTGAATCCCTAGTTTCAAAATATACTCAATGGATGCAACTAAGTTACCATGGAAGCCATTAATGGATGCTTTGAGCTAATAATGCCTATAAATTAATCTAAAATTTCTTTTAAACATAAAAAATGGATGCAAATGGATGTATTTTCAACAACATAAGTTTTCTCTGAAAAGATGGATCCCTATTTAATAGATGCAAGGTCTATTTATAGCATAACCAAAAAGAAACTGATGGTCAAGATTGAAAGAATCAATCAGTGGTTAGGATGGAAAGAAGATGGAGGCATGGATCATGGATTCCCATTAAGGTTTGATAAAGCAAGTTGATATTTGATCAAGGGCTCATAGTCATGCAAGGAAGCACACTTTCAAAACTTGCTCAAGAAGTTTGTTGAAAGTTTGTTACAAGGAAAAATATTCCCTTTTGGAGGAATGTGCAAAGGAGGAATATTCTCAAGGAATATTCCCTTGCAAGTGGGAGAGTTAGAATTAGTAATTTGATAATTAAAACAAAGCTTCAATTATGCAAATTAGGGGATTTTACGATATCCATTATATATTAAATTATTTAATGAAAATGGATCAAAATGACATTTAATTAAATAATTAAGATTATTTAATTAAATGAGAGGACTTAGGGTGTTAAAATTAAATATTTTTATTTATCCAATTTAACTGTATGAAAGGTTAGCATGAATAGGGTAGGAATTAACCTAATTAGATTAATAAGATTAATAGATAAAAATAATGTGATTAATTAAATAGCTAGGCTAATTTAATCAATTAAGCAAAAAGAGGATGGGTTTTAGGATGAAATAGTGTTAGTATATCATATTCGAGTGTGTGATATCATTCAGGATATTTTTAAGTGTCTACATTTTTCCCCTTTTGAAGCAAGTTACTTATTACATTGGTTCAAAGACTAACATGTTTCCAATTAAAATTGGTGCTCAGATAATTTTTTTTTTTTAAATCTAATTTTTTGGATGCCCCACTATTGCCCGAGTGGAAGGAATAAGCTAGTTCCTTGCCCCCTCGAGAGATCGGGTGAAATTTTTGAATTTTGGGTTGATCTCTTCACAAAGGTAAAATATTAATTCAGGTGCCAAAAAACATGCCCCAAATGCAAAAACGGCCCTAGAAATGCAAAAAATAGTTGAAAATAGGTCACAAAGCATAGAAATAGGTAAAACAGGCGAAAACCCTAGCTTTGGCTCAAATTAGGGAAAAAAACCCTAATGTTTTTGCTTAAATAGGTGAAAAGGTTGCACTTCCAATTCATTTGTGCATTTGTAGCTCTGACACTCTTACAAGATGGCTCATAATGTGCTTCTAGTTCACCTTTCTGAGTGGGTTCGAGAGTACCAGTGCCAAGCAGACATAGGACCTCAGGTATGTGACTCAAAACTTGCTCGATTTTCATATTTTAGTGCATTTAATAGTGCGTCAAAACTAGGTTTTCTAGGGCATCACTGTATAGTGACACACAAGAGGCATCAAAAGTGTCGCTATTGATTTTTTAGCGACACACCTACTGTTTAGCAATGCACCATGATTTTTAATTCTAGTGAGACATTTACTTAGGGTGTCACGCTTGTAAAATAGTGACACATAGGGTTTCTTAGTTCAGTGACATGCAAAAGCGGTTGGCAACACACTGACCATATAGTGACGTGTTGAAATTTTTAATTATAGTGACACATGCAAATGTTGATGCACAATTGAGTATCATGATGTGTGTTGCTAAAATGGTGATGTACCACCCAAATTGATACAACAATGCACCCTTGAAATGGAAACGCTATTGATTTCAGTGATACAATTGATATTTTAGGATCAAAACTTCTAATTTTGATCAGTTTTCTTATTTTTAGGAAAATTGGTGTTGTGTGTGTGATTCGTGTAGGAGGATCCACAGTCTTTAATCTTGCAAGAGCATCGCTCTAATATTTTGGCAATGAAATGAGACTTCAATGAACTGGAGGTGGAGTGGTTGGGGATGCTCGGATTAGGGTTTATAGCTTTTATGCTAGAGGTTCGCACTCATCTACCCATGACGACAACACTCATCGAGAGGTGGCACAATGAGATCTCTTCTTTCCATTTACCCACTAGCAAGGCCACTATCACACTTGAGGATGTGTGGTACATCCTGCAGCTTCCCATTCATAGGGAGTGTGTCATCTATGATATAGATTCCAAGAGGGATTCATGATGCTCATTGTTGTAGACTAACAACATTATTTTAGTTAGTTCACAAATAGACTTGGATTTGTATAGAGCTCGAGTAACTATCTTCATATTGTTCATTGTGACACTCATTGTTGGCGTGGTTTCCCCTGATCGAAAGGGTAAAGGTTTCAGTTTGAGGTAGAGGTGGCATGGCATGGTATGATCCAGAGGACTACTATGTATGTATGGGGGCTAGTTTTTCTTGTTTCTTTATATCATGCCATACATCAGGTTGTATATTGCTAGGGTCGGAGCATTAGAGTAGGTGTTACACTGGTTCACATTTGGGCATATGAGCACATAGTTGTGTTAATACCATTGGTTGTTTTAGCAGATGTTCATGAGGATGAGCCTATCGTCTTCTGATACAGAGTCCCGGTGACATTACAACACACCAGCCCGACAAGTATCCCATATTGGCATCATGTCATAAATGACATGAATGTATTTAGATGGAGGTCATGGTTGCAGGTTCCTACATGGTATGAAAACCAACAACAACTATGCTTTGCTCACCAAACCCACTATATTTAGGGGTGGGAGCATAAGTACCATCATTGAGCGATATCTCCCAAACTGCATTGCGAGATAGTTTAGTGAGGTACAAGATGTACCTCCATAGGATTATACAATAGTTTTTGCAAGATCTCAAAGAGAGGTCAAGTGGGGAGTTTAGATTGACCCCATAATGGTGGTTAATGACTTTCGATAGTTGGTTTCCCAACCTTGGGCATATGATAAGGGTTTACCAAATGTGGGGACTACACCTAGATATGATGCATGGTTTAGACAACCTGTTTGCCTAACAAACCCAACGGGGGGATACCCTAGTGGGAGAGGTAGAGGTAGAGGTTGAGGCTGAGATGGAGGTAGGGACATAGTAGGTAGTAGCTTGACCAGTAGAGGGTTCATGTGTTGAGGGATGGAGAGCAGCCTTGACAGGATCAGGGTCATCAGGACCCAGGGCATTATTTAGATCAATAGGATGGATAGGTTTTGGTAGGACCATCACCTCCTCCACCATAGCTGCCAGATCCATGAGATGGGAAGATTATTTCCCTTACAGTAGAGAAGGATCAATTGTGGAAGTAGTTGCAAGCTATGACGACTGAGTGAGATAGAGAGGTTTAGTTGTCATAGCAACTAGACCAACAACTATCCCAGAAGATCAGGTGTATAAAACAACTTGAGGCCATCACAACATCTCAGGGATGGATGATGTCAGCTTGCATGTATAGGGAGGAAGTCACAAAGGTTACATATTATAAGATGCACTACCATCGCGATGTCCCTAGAAAGATGTAGCAACTTGATTGTTCTTAGAGGAGTAGGGCACCTCCTAGGCCTGAGGATTAGTCATTAATTAGATAGCCTGAGGAGTCGAGCAGCCACTAAGGCTAGCCTTCTTATAGACACTTTTTTTATTACTTGCTCGATTATTTATACATATACACATTCATAGGATCATTTTTTATAGCCTCTTGTATATTATATTCTTGATCATATGATACACATTGATTTAGATATTGTACCATGAGAGTCATTTTTTCATATATATATGGTGAGTCAAATTCATTATGTGATGTTCCTTTATTTCATGCTTGATGGATATATGGATGCATATGATACGATATGATTATGTATGGATGCAATGTGATGGATGCACTTCTTTTATTTATGTTTCTGTGGTATGCGATGATGTATGATGTAATGTTTATGATATGCAGTGAAATGGATGTGTTATCATCATTTTCAGTATCATTGTATGATATGCTATGAGATGGATGTTTATGATATGCATATGATATGGTATTTTTATGCAAGATGTATGGACGGATGCATTTATTTTTGTGCAATTTTCCCATGTGATTTATAGTGTTATGATGTATGAATGTATATGGATGTATACATGGATGATGCTTATAGTATGGATATTATGAATGAATATGCAATGAATTAAGACACTTAGAATAACAAATCTATATTATCTGAACAACTTAAATGAGAATGATGATGCAGTGGATTATGTTTTCCATTATTATGATATGTTATGATGATGCAAGATGTATGCATGTTGATGATTTTGTGGATGTGGGATGGATGCATGATGATGTTTTTGTTTACTGTCATGATACTAGGTGTACTATAGAAAAAAGGAAACTTGCTTGATTTGGGATTAATTCATGATAAATTGGACTTAATGAGTCCTTGATTTAGTGTTGTGAGGCATTTTATGCATCCACACTAGGTCTTCAACCCTTGCAAATGCATTTATTGATGTCTTGTAAAGGTGTTGTAAAGTGTTGTAAGAGACTTTGACACTTTTCTAGACTTAATGAACCCATCTTCCCTTAATTCAACATTATAAAATATATTTTCACATCAATCTAGAAGGTTTGTAAATTGAATTTAACTCTAATCTAGTGTTGTAATGTGTTTTACACATTCACATTGGATGTTGTGCCTTTCTAGGTTTTGTGGACCTCATCTTAGTGTTCTAAAGTGTATTTAATCACAATTTCACATTGAATTTTGTGTCCCAAGCCCTAATTAACCTTTGCATAATCATTAATAGGCCCCTATGACCCCATATTGTGCATCCCAAGGCAATATTTGATGAAATAATCAACATAGTCATCATATAAACCTAATTTTCTTATCTCCCAACAACCCATCTGGCAAATGGCCCCCTATGGGACTAATGCACCATCTATGGTGAATGAGTCCTTTCCAAGTGGGACTGATTCACCAAAGGTGGTGAATGAGTCCCATTTGGACCATTTTATACTTTTGAGCGAGAAAAATTAGATTTTAAGTTTAAGTTTTCTTCATGTCAGCCTTAGGGATCCAATTTATAGGGTAATAAGGTGAATTGCATATAAAATCAAGTCTCTAAACCCTAATTTACATCTCTTGAATCATTCACACATCTCTTATCATTCATTCATCATCCATCTTCTCTTTCAAGTCAAGCAAGTTAGGGTTTCATCATGGCAAGTCATCAAGATTGCTTCCTAAGATATTCAAGGGAAGATTCTTCATGTTTTGTTGTATAAATTCAAGATCAATCTTCCTAAAAAGGTATTAAATCCATTGTTACATTCTTCATTACATTCTTTCTCTATTTTGGTTTAATTACCTACAAAGGGGTTTGACCAAGGCAAACCCCCATGCCCTAACATTCAATATTTCTCTTTCTCTTCTTGTGTGTTTGTAAATTTAGCCACCTAGGAAGCTTGGAAATCATTAAGCATCAAGTTTCAAAGTTTTTTAATTCTTCTCTTCATTGTCTAAGGAAAAATATCAACAAAAAGTCACTTTCAAACCTGGAAATCAAACTTTCAGAGGTGGACACCTGGAAAAGTAGAAAGTGTAGACTGAAGGCTCTTGTTTCCAATTTTGTATCTTCAGAAATTTAGAAGTGGAATCATTTTCCATGGGTGGTGAATGAGTCCCACTACCATGCCTAATTTTGGTTTTCTGCATTTTTGGATACCCATTTGTCCGAAACGGGTTTCATAATAGTTTCCGAGATTAGGGACTAATTTTCCTAGAATGGTGAATGAGTCCCACTAGGCCTAAAAATCGAGATCAACAACATTTCAAAAGTCATTTCAAGTCTCCAAAATTTTTATAGGTACACTTCTTCAGTTTCATTTATTTTTGTTGTAGTTCACTTTCATTTCTAGGTCTTTCTGCATTACACAATGTGCTTTCAAACAACTTGCATTTCTCTAGTTTTCATTCAATAAACAATGTCTTTCTTTAGTTTTTTGCATTTAGTTTATCTCATCTAGACACTTTTCATTCATATTTCCATTATACTTGCATTAATTTGAGTGAACCACCTACGTTTTTGGCCTATCTCTCTCCTTTTAGGTGAAAAACCCTAAGAGTGCAAGAGAAGTTCATAGCCCCCAAAAATATTTGGTTCACTAGGTTAGCGTGGAAAGAAGATAGAAGAATAAAATTATTTGACCATTGATTTTAAGATTGATTCAAAATTCCAACAAGTCCATGATGCATCAAGACTTTATTATAGTGCGGCGATGAGATGAATGGTTTTCTCATATCTTGGAATTGGGATTTTTCATCATTCCTTATGTTTGATATAATACATAGACATGATGCATCATGGTATTGATAACCAAGATGGTGGTGTATCTAGTGTAATGGACTTTGACTTTTCAAATAGATAGGATAGTTCTTGTTGACACCTTGACATATAGAAACCTCATTGGAATGTAGATTAGAAGTTTAGAATATATCAAACCAAAGCATACGCAATAGTAAAAAATATACTCTAAATGACCTCCCTATAGACAACTAAGCAAGTATGTGCCAAGAATATTTTACAAGAATACCCACAAGCACAAACAATGAAAGATAATGATTGACACCGGATTCCTTTATCTCTAAATCGTTCATACATCATCAAGAGGTCCTTAGACTGGGTCATTGAGATAAATCACAAGAAAAGATCAAAGACAAATAGTTAGTGTTATCTATATCTCTTGCCAATTTAACATATCTAAGGTGATTTATGATCTTTATGCCCATTGTTGGAAGGATACATCCTAGGAAATGTTTGTCAGATGTTTTGATTAGGACTAGCTGTGATAAGTCATTGATACAAACTCTACTAACATGCTTACCTATGACCTAGACTTTTGACTTTTGACACTTAGATTCTCACTCTTTGACTTGCGATACTTGTTTTCTATTTGTTTTACCAAAGGTTGACGATGACGATTGATTTATTATGGGTGAAGGTTTATTGCAGGTGGAAGCAAAATGGGTTGGATGGTTTTGGATTTTCTAGAGTATTTCAATGTTTTTGGTGTTTTGAAAATGTTTTACGATTGTTTTTGGTATTTTTGAAAGTTTATGTGAATTTTTTGGTTTTCAATTATTTGAGGTTGTTTAGGGTTTTCTAAGGTTTTCCATTGTTTTCAGGTTATCTATGTTTCCAAATGTTTTGAGTTTTCTAAGTTTCCAAATGTTTTGAGTTTTCTAAGTTTCCAAATGTTTTGGGGATTTCTAGGGTTTCAAATGTTTTGGGTTTTTTTTTAATTTATTTTTTCTAAGTTTTCAAATGTTTTAGGTTTTTATGAGTTTTGACGAAGAATCTAACCTAAAAGACTATCCTAGGGGCCTCGAGAGCTAATAAAAGATAAGCCTTTCCTATGTTATACACACAAAGACCACATAGTTCGACTGAATTGACTTAATGTTGATGAGAAATGAAAAATTGATCGATTTTTAGTTTATTATGATGGACTCCTAACCTAAAGTGTCTCGGGGGAACATTAGAGGTGGCCTTGCCTATGTTCAAGCTCAGAGATAACGTAGTTTGACATGGTATTGTTTTTGGATTTTTGATGTTTTAAACTCTTTATGGTTTTTTATGTGTTTTGGATGCTTTGGATTTTGACTTTATAAGTTTTCATTTTTTTAAATTTTAGTTGTACAAGATTTTTATTTTTTTTGGACTTTTTAAATTTTTACAAGTGTTTTTCGAATTTTGATGAGATTTTGGGAATGTTTTTTGGATTTTCGATGAGATTTCAAATAAAATTAAGGTATACAAGAACCCAATCCGATACATAATGAACTTCCCCTAGTGTGATGCAATAGACTACCTCAATATAGGCAAGACAAACTAACCTTGGGAATATGCCAAGTAGTGCTAAAGGGGATACGATACTTCACATTATTAAGCTATGATATAGATGTGGATGGGTGATGGAATAAATAGGATGAATGATTCAATGGATGAATAGATGTGATGTAAAGAATGATAGGATAAATATCTAATGATAGATGGAGGTGCTTTATTTAGGTGAGACACCTATTTTCCAGGTTTTCACCAAGGTACTTGCCCAAAGCACCATTGAGGTGATTTTCAGTAGAGGATTTTTTTTTACTTTTTTTTACTTTTTTCTTATTTTTTTGAATTTTTGATCATTTTTTGATTTTTTTTGTTTTTTCATTCTATGATTAACTAATCTTAACATCTTGTAGGTTTAATTCATTAAAATCAACTTGTAACATATAGTGCATATTTATGCTTTTATAAGCATAAAACTACGAAAATTTAAGTTGATATGTAGATGTTGAAAATAAGAATTTAACTCTAATAGTATAAATATTTTCAGACCTTTACACTTTCTTGGGGGGATTTTTACTACAAATATGTACCATAGATTGTTATTTTCATATTGTATTAGTGTGCAACAACAAATAAGATTTTTAAGATAACACATGTGCGATAGGCGGTTTAAATTTTTCATGCACAAGAACTCAAGAGATAACTTGGTACAGGTTTAGGTGACCCTTGCAAAGACTAAATTGGCCCCTATTCCTTATATAGGAAAAATGTTCAAAGGAAAATCTAGCACATTTAATTATATATTAGGCACTGAAACACAGGTTAAAAGATCGAATAGTAATCATGGTAGGAATATCTAAATAATGGTTGGTGCATTTGAATGGGGGAATGGTGAATGAGTTTAATTTTCCTACAATAGTTTCCTTAAGCTATTCACATAATTTAAATAAAACCAAGTTCTCGACACTTGTTTCCTTAAACTAGGGTATGTGCATGATCATCATGGAAAAATAGGCCCCTAAGTGGCAAAAAAATCAGAAAAAACAGAGTTAGACAACTTGACGTAAAAATTTGAATAAGTTATTTATATTATTTCAAAAATATGTAAGAATAGAATATGTAGAAAATTGAATGTAGTTTCTAAACTACTAGGTTTTTTTAAAAAAAATAAAAATTCTATTTGCTGAAAATTTGAAATTTCAATGTAGTAGTACTTAAATTTCAAGGAAAAAATAAGTAGTTGTTTGTCTGACCACCCTAACCACAATAAAATTATAATTATTTTTTATAAGATTTTAGATATAAGTAGAAGACTCATGTCCGGATGTGATGCATATTTTTTTGTAACTTTTTTTTCCAAGAAAATAATTAATTATGAATTTTTTATTACAACTTTTAAAAAATATAAAAACTCATATATCTGACCACCTTAACTTGGTCAAAACTTCAAGAAATTGATTTTCTTTTTAATCTTATAGTATGCAAAGCATAGAATGTGACGCATGTTTCAGATTCAAAAAATGTGATACCGTTTGAAACCTATAGATGTTTTTCAATCAGCCTATCAATCAGGACTTTAGTCACAATTCAAACAGAAAATGAATAATAATTATTTATTAAATTCAAAGTAAAGCATAATTTATATTGGTGGAAAGCTAAAAATCTCCTTTAAAAACCCTTTTTTTTTCATCAATTTTGGGTGAAAAAAAGTCATCAACCACATACCCTACACATACCCATCATATTACCACTTTTTGGCCCATCATGATCCTACACATACTCACTATTCATAATTCACTTAACTAACACATATTTCTATAACTACAACTTAAATCTATGCACAATCACCAAAAAGTAGATCTAAAAATATTTGGGGTTTTAGAATAGTGCATACAAAATGTGGGAGCATAGAAAATGGCATGAATTATTTAAAAGAGCTCCTCAAAAGGATTTTATCTAATATAATGCAATGATTGTAGGATAAGCACAAAATAGGTTTATTGCACACTATTAAAAGGATCATTTAAATGTAATTTATCAGTTAAAGTCAGAATATAAGACCTTTCCCAACAAATATTTGATGGATATGAACAACCATAAAGGGGTGATGGATCTAGACATAGTGTCAAGGTTTTTTCTTGGTAACAAGTAACATATAAAAAATGGTTTATAGCAATTAAAAGAAGAAAAACAGTGTCTGAATTCAACATCCAAAACAATAAAATATACCACACCAACATGTTATTGAATTTTAAGAATTTCATAATACATATATAAATTGTAGAAATATAACATTTACGTACTAGATGGGTAATAATTGCCACATACCTAGATCTATCTAACTAATTAGATTTCTTGTGAAAGCCTTCAATAAATCAAGTTTTTTACTATAGTAAAGTTCTAAAATTCTAGTGCCCAAGGCTAATGGATGGAACAAACACCCTTTTTAAAAATTTCACTATTTCCACACTTTAATTTATTTCACCAAATTACAATCTTGAGCTGCTACTAAGTCGTTATACTTGAGACAATCTCCAGAATTATGCCAGAACTTCTCCAATCTAGAATATCTTACAACTCTATGCAAGATGCAAGATGGTTGATGATCCCTAAGAATTCCCCTCCCACATTTTAACGCATTTTATTTTCTTTTTATGCTTTCTCTAATCTTAGAACTAGACATTTATTTATTTTGCATGATTTATCATGCAATGACTTTATTTTAAAAAAAAACTTATGCTATTTTAATAAGTTTATTTAATTTACTTTTAAATTTTAATTTAAAACTTGTTTAATTTAATTTAATTTTTTATTAATAAACTCTTTATATAATTATTTAATAATTAATCAATTTATGTATTATTAATAACAAAATATTATATATTTATATATTTATATATAAATAGTAATATTTATTATTATACTATTACTATATTGTAAATAAAAATGTTCAAACCTTTGAAAATATGATCTTTTAGTTTCTTAATTAAATTAATATTTGAAAAAAATATACTTATTTTTCCAATTAAGTTTATTTTTCCAAACCTAAAAACTATGTCATATTTTTTTCATTTCTCAAATAATTTAACTTTCACAAAATAATAACCCTATAGATTAATCATTAGTCAAATCGTAATATTCAAAAAAAACATATTCATAATAATGTTATGCAAATTTTATGAATGCAACTATGTGTGTGTGTGCAATATCTCCATCATATTCATTAATGTCAATCAACTAAGCACAACTACGTTGACCGTGTTCTCATCTTTGACATGTACTATTACAGTAACAGGTTATTTACTTGATTAATTTAATCATCTCGATTAGTTAATTAAGTCACCTTTACTTTATTTCACTTAAGCTAAACTTAGGAATCTTTATTTTGCATTATTAAGTTAGTCATGTCATCCCGTTCATTATGATCTTGACACTTGTTGAATATGCTAATTTAATCATTTTCCTAGGGTTCTCACCTTTAGGGTTTTGATCTCCTTTCTTAAGGATTGATCTCTTTGTAATTATCAACTTCTTTGGTAATTTATTTTTGCTTCATGTTTGTAAAGCACCATTCTTATGTCTCTTGATCTCCTTTGGTGATAGGTTATTTGCTTGTAGGTGTTCATTGGGATCTGTGAGGTTGGATTCTCAACTTCTACATGGTATTAAAGCTCTAGATCTACAAGCTTTTTCTTCCTTTCTTATGAGATATTGTCTTGAAGTATTTTTTTAGTGCATCAAGGGTTAAATCAGACCTCTCTATTGAATCCAAAGCTATCAGAATAGTCAAAATTGACCTTTGTTTTGTCAAAATTGGCTTTTGTTTGTCAGATCTGAGGGTTTGAAGAAAGGGAATTTTTGCTAGATCCAAGGGGTGCCTGACTTTTCAGAGCATTTTGAACTCAAACAGACCTCACCATTACATCCATAGTGTCCAAAAACCCCAAGATCGATTGTGAAATCATCAAAATCCAAGCAGTTGACTTCTAAGCCAATTTTTTTTTGTTGTACAACCCTGTACAACCACCTAGACGCATTGTGAGGTAAAAAAATTTCGTTAAAAAAAAATATTTTTTTCTATGAAAATTTTTTAGCAGATTTTTAATTGTAAAAAAAATTATTTTTGAAAACTCAAAAAAAAATTAAAAGCTTTACCAAAGTTTTTTTTTGGTTTTAAAAAAAAGTTAATAGGGGAGAGGTACCCTACACAAGAAACTAAGTAGGTCCATACCTCTACAAGGTTTTGCATAGGTCCATACTTGTGCAGCCCTACATAGTGTACCTACGACCCTTGAGGAATGGTGGGGGTGGCCCACGGGCCCCCCACCATATTTTTAAAAAAAAAAAAATTATTACAAAAAAAATTAATTGTAAATTTTTTATTGTTTTTTTAATTTTTTTTTTATAAAATTAGCTGAATTATAGAAATGTTGTGACGGCCATTTGGCCGTCAAATTTAGGCTTGCAATTTCACTATGATGACCATATGGTCGTCAAATTTTTTCCAGCTGACTATGTTTTTTCCCTTTGAGAGTTGTTTTCTTCCGGAGGCCATAACTTTTGCACACATTGTCAAAATTGGGCAAACAAGATATTGTCGGAAAGAAGACTCAGAGTACTTTATAGTGGTGCAAGTATCTTTTGTAGATATTTTCTGAGGTCCCTATTATTTATAGTCAAATTCAGATCTTCTTTTCTAGGGTTGTCTTCAGTGTTTTCGGCATAACTTTTGCATACAATGTCAAAAATGAGAAAATGAGATATCATCGGAAAGCTACTTCTGAGATCTTCATGGTGGTGAAGGTATTTTCTATATTTTATTTTTGGTATTTTCCAAAAATCTTTCTTCTCATGTGTAGTCTTTTTTGGACCTTATACGCTCACATTGCATGTATTTATCATCTGTAAACGCAATGAAATAAAGTGCCTCAACTTTGTATGTGTAGTATTGAGATTCTTGCACATCACTTTGTGCTTTGGTTGTACTTGCACTATGATATAAAGTGTCATGGGGGTTGATGTTTTCCTTTGTTTTTCCTTCATACCTTTCTCATGCATATGTGACTTTTGTTTTGACATCCTTTATATCTACTTGTACTTTCATGACTACACCTTCAGTTGTTCTTGGTTCCTCTTCATGCACTACTTTTAGGCATTTAGTTTCAGTTTACCTATGATACCTCTCCCTTTTCAGCATTATGAGGGGGTTTCTATTGTTGGTGCTAATGCTTCCTTGGTTTTGTGTTGGAGTGAGCTATGTATAGAGTATGTGTTCCTGTGTACTAGACGAATGCAACAGATGGTTACCCATACATTTTGGTGAGATGGAGCACTTACCATATGGACACTCTTGAATTCCTATTTTGGAGGTGACATTCCATTCACTAGTACACAAACAACAATATATGTCTAAATAAACTACTAAAAATTGCATATAAATGACTAATTTTAGTCACGTGACTATTAGTGGTTTATTTGTAGTCATTTATAACACCACCAAATTTATAACTAAACTATTTTAGTCATTTATTTAGTCATATATTTAGTCATTAATTTTAGTCATGTGACTATTTTAGTGGTTTATTTGTAGTCATTTATAACACCACCAAATTTATGACTAAACTATTTTAATCATTGATTTAGTCATTGATTTGTTCATTGATTTAGTCATTAATTTAGTTGTTAATTTAGTCATTTATTTAGTCATGGTAGTGATTTTTTTAGTCATTAATTTTGTCATATATTTAGTCATTAATTTAGCCATTGATTGTTGTTAACTGGTCATTTATTTAGTCATTAATTTAGTTGTTAATTTAGTCATTTATTTAATCATGGTAGTGATTTATTCAGTCATATATTTAGTCATATATTTAGTCATTTATTTAGTCATTACTTTAGTAATGTATTTAGTCATTACAAATCAAATATAACTTAATTAATCCTCACAAATTTATACATATAAACTTCAAGTATCATAGATATTCAAATTTTAAAAAACACCATGAAATGGAGACTAAAATGCTTGAACAAATATGATTGATTAGACACAAACAAAAAAAGATTACAAATTAAGAGGCTCCACAACACAATTTTTATAAGTGGAGAAAAAACCACTCTAAAAATTTACTTCATTAAGCCTCATTGGAAAATCAAAATCTCATTGGTTACATTCAATGTCTCAATGACACTGTACAACTTACAGAAACTATATAAATATAATACTCCTATTTTCATATACTTATATTGTTTTCCCCACCCTTAACTACAGTCCTTTTGGAAGGGCAACGATCTTGTATAAGGGTTTGACCCATTTAATCCCCTTGCAAATCCATAGCTTTCTCGTTGCTATTGGTTTCAGCTCCTCCAAACTCTTCCTCACTGGTATTCAACTTTCATTCCTCCAATTTGGAGCTGCAGCTTGGAAATAAAGTTTTGAAATTTACACATCATAAACTCAGAAAAGTCAAATAATACAGAGGATAAAATTCAAACATTTTCTTTTCCTTTTCCAACAATGGCATTCTAAGCTTAGGCACTAGATATAATGTTTCTTAGTTATCTCTTATGGGTATGTACAGGATCATTATGGAAAAACATGCCTTTAAGTGGCAAAAAATTCAAAAAAATCAGAGTTAGGCAACTTGACTTAAAAATTTGAATAATTTATCTATATTATTTCAAAAATATGTAAGAATACAATCTATAGCAAATTGAATGTAGTTTATAAACTACTAGGTTTTTTTTTTTTTTTTAAATCTATTTGGTGAAAATTTGAAATTTCAATGGAGTAGAACATAAATTTTAAGGAAAAAATAAGAAGTAGGTGTCTATCTGACCACCCTAACCACAATAAAATGATAATATTTTTTTATAAGATTTTGATATAAGTAGAGGACTCATGTCCTGATGTGATGCATATTTTTTTGTAATTTTTTTCCAAGTAAATAATTAATTATGAATTTTTTATTGCAAACTTTAAAAAATATAAAAAAATCGTATGTCTGAACACCTTAGCTTGGTCAAAACTTCATAAAATTCAATTTTTCTTTTTAATTCTATAGTATACGAAGCATAGAATGTGACACATGTTTTGGATTCAAAAAATGTTACACTGTTTGAAAGCTATAGATGTTTTTCAAGCAGCCTATTATTCAGGACTTTAGTTGTAATTTGAATAGAAAATGAATAATAATTACTTATTAAATTCAAAGTAAAGCATAATTTATATTGGTGGAAAGTTAATAATCTCCTTTAAAAACCCTTTTTGTTTCATCAATTTTGGGTAAAAAAAAAATCGTTAGCCACATACCCATCATATTGCCACTCCTTGGCTCATCATGATCTTGCACATACCCTTACAATTTTTAAAAAGATGAATTCATGCAAGAAAACAAACATATAGAAAATATTCAATTAGTGAAATAAAAATCCCTTATTCCTAAATAGCTGATCAATAGATTGATTATTGATTCTAAATTTGTAATTGATACGCTTGAAAGTGTCCTTGCATGTGTGTGAATTGGAGCTTTGGATGAGGATATGAACATCCATCAAAAGAGTATTTGGAAGTAGATTTTTATCAGATATTGTAGTTGCACGTTCCACTAATTATAATAAAGATAAATAGTTTTACCTTTCTACATCAACTTGTTGGAAAAAATTTGTCATCTTAGAGAAACCTCCAAGAACAGTAGTGCTTTCAGTAACTTTAATTCCAAATAGATTGCCTCAAAAACACATACAACTATGTCACAAAGCGGAATCAGACACAGTTCAATTCCCACATTAATCCTTCTAAGAGAAGCACATGTAAATCCAGTTTCAAGAACTTGCATAAACAGATTCAACAAATAGAACCATTGAAGTTCATGAAAGATAGTACAAAAGATTAGAACACACAAATTTACGTGGGGAAAACCCTTTCAAGTAAAAAACCCCACACTCCAAAAGATCTGAGTCATTGTATTATTCAACAACAAATAGAGTTACAATACAATCTTAGGCTCTTAGCCCTTTTTAGAGAGATTACACCTTGTTTCATTCTGGAGACAAACTGGAAACAACCCTATTCTAATACTCTCACATAGTATACAGTGCAGATTCACATAGAGAGAGAGGTTTCACAATCGAATCACAGAGAGAGAGTGCTATCTCCTCCTATAGAACAATATTCTCTTTCTCCAACCAACCCATGAACGATCCTATATAACAGCTTTATCCTAACTCAAAACCATTTGATTCGTCTTCTTCAGTTAGATCAACCATCAACCTATCTCAGACAACAAACAATCTCTTCCAACTCATCGTGTTCCTTTAACGAACAATCGACACATCGGCAAGTCAACAAAGTCATTGTCCTTCCAATGAGCACATGGGCCCACATGCCATCTGTCCTCCACATCATCGCCACCTGTCAACCTTCGACACAATTCACCATCCTATCGGGTCCCACATTAGTTGGCAGTTGGAAACCAACCATCACTTTCCAACTGTCAACACTCCTTCATATTCCACTTGCCATGGTGAGGGGTCCAGCAAGACATGCATCCACTGCTTGTGCAATTCCACATCATCAAAAAGGAAATCTACAATATTCTCAACAAGTCTCCTAGAAAAGACTTAACTATTAACTCCAAGTGGTCCCCACATCCATCGACATCCAAGTCGCTATATCGTTGTAGAACCAAACTCTGGAACCTCATGTCAGAGATTACAAAGTTCCCAATACCCATGACTTATCAACAAAGGGATCGCTCCATTTCTCAAAAACTAAACTTCCAAACCCCAAGGTGGAGGTTATGAATTTCCCAAAACCCGCGATGAGCTGACAACAAAGGAAGTAGCCTTCCCTCCATAGTCGCTAAGTCGGGAGGTTATAAAACTAGTGACTTAACTCAGGCTGATGAAGGAGGAAAACATAACTGCTCCAAGAAGCAATCAAGTCATTAAATTTGAGTCACAATTCTCAACATTCTCCCACTTGATGAAGAACTTACTGGCTTCTTCCAACGCAAACACAGGATCTTAAATAATGCTTTCGTGCTCCAACCAAGACACCTGCAACGACATCCAAGATGTCCACCATTTAGGAAAAATCCCTGACATCTTCCAACATGCCACCTATGGAAGAAAGGTACAAGCCAAGGTAACTAAGCACCATTCCAATGAACACAAGCAAAGGATCCTAGTGATATCATCAACAAGAAACCTCCATCACTCCAGAAAACAAGATAGAACATTAGCTAGAGCAACAATCATCCTGACTGCTTCCATCCAACTGATAAACCCATGTGACTAAAAATAGCACCCATAGCAAGTGCTAGAACATCCAATCATCCATACCTTAAAGATATCAAACATTAGTAAACTTATGCCACCAACATAACCAACCCATGTGCTCCAAAAGAAAGCTCTATGTGCCAACTAGTCGAAGAAGACAAAACACATTCAGCAACTCCCACTGCATGGGTAATGCCAAATCTGAAAGATTAAAGGCATAACAAGTCTATCAATAATAGCACATAGAAATGTAACCATGTAGTACCAAGGAACATCCACAATGATATGCACAACCTGCAAATTAATAACCTGCAAGAACAACTCTCATCACAAGTCTTCACAGCTCTCTCAAGTTCTCCACACCCAACAAAAGAAAAAGATTAAGAACCTCCATGTCATCTCCCATGAATCATGAGTGAAAACACAAGACCACAAACTAGTGATCACTATAGTTCCGACTAAACCTCAGACCAATGTAATGTGAAACCGAACTTCAAGAAGACCACGAAGACCAAAGAGAGAAAACTCTACACACCATATACCTGTAGAACATCTTCCTACATATACTTCTCCTCCTACATACACTTCTAACAGAAAGTTGTGTCAAGTATGATCTCCTTCCCATCCCAAAGATACACCATAACAACATCCAACCGTTCAATCACCAAGATCAAGCATAACAAATGTAACATGTAAACAATCATGGATGTAAGTCTCTCAAAGAAGACCAAACTATTTCATTTCCTATTTTAGGAAATCAACCCATATAACTATCTCCTACCAGTTCTTATCAATAAATGATATAACACAAAATATCAAGGAGATGTCCACCTTCCACTATGAATCCTCCAAAACCATTTAACAACAATTCAAGATCCATATCATGAAAGAAAGCATAAAACACACCTGAAAGATATAATGGGAAAATACCTCTCAGATAAACTTCCAAGTAGACCAAGAGTGGGAAAAGAGAATGCTCCTCCAAGATATACAAGCCACCATGACTCATCCAAGAGCAATCTCCTCATTGGTCTCAGTTGAACTCATGTCCAACCAAGGTGCATGCTACTCAAAATTTCTGCTAAAAGAAACACCTTTCTCAAGAGAATTACAGCCTCACCTCATTCTCCATGTATCCATGAGCACCAACAAATGATCATTCCATGCTGAACTCCAAACTGCATTACTGCACTAACATGAAGTTCTCAAGAATATGACCAATGTACTCAAAACAAAGAGAAACTCTAGACGACTGTCAAAGCTCCACACATCTGAAACAAGAACTTATCATGACACCATGATCTACACATCCCCCTTAGGAGATACCATTATCTAAGTGACTTCACCATGGTCTCAAATGCCATGCACAATGTCAAAAATTGAGTCCATAAGCAAGAGTATACCATGACATAAAGCAAAAAAACTCAAAACCAACATCACCTGCCTAGCACCACCAACACCTTAGCCAAAGAATCCAATCGTCTTCCATGGTTCCAAGATGTTGCACATCTTCATATAGTGTCCATGTAAATGAAAAAGAACCCTTTTGCAACAACAGGATCAAAGAGCTCCTCCTGATAACATCTGCAACACTAAAGAAAAACATTCACCACCAAGTGATGAATCCAAAGTCATTGCTAAAGCTCCCACTGAACTGTGACAATCGAGCTTCTCGAGCATCATGACCCAACATATGCTAATCTGAAAATCCTTCAGGTCCACACAACAACATGTCCATCAAGTAGCACCAAGATCTCCAAAACAAGTGGAGATTACCATCACTGTCAAAAGCTTACACAAAGCAATGTATCTAAGCTATCCATGACATCGTGATACAACATGCTATAGGTCCCTACAACTGACTATTTAGCTACTCAACACCAACCATCTTCTCATCCCAAAGTAATCACACAAATGCACAAGTGACCATAGACAAGGCCAACTAATAGATCTACACCAACATTGCATCAACTTCGTGGATATAGACAGTCCACATCCGAGTTATCTCAGTGCAGCCAATGGGTAGCTAAACCACCAACTATAATCAAGGGAAAAATCAGATTTGTTAGATGGTTAGATCAAATAACATTAAAATCCATTGAAATAACGAAGTACAAAGGAAAATGATGAAAACAAAAGGAATGATATTACCAAGAATCTCCATCTTCCATGATTGACCTTCGTTACACCTCCTAGCTTGCAGTAAATGAAGATGCCCTCAGATTTGTATGAGCAACTTTGACAAGAGACAAGACTAAAGCAAGTTTTGAAGGATTTACTTGAAGTCTAAATGCCTATGTCTAAAAGCCAATGTCTATGCCTATGCTTAAAACAAATGTCAATATTGAAATACTAAGATTGCCTATGACCATGAACATGTGAGAGTAAATAAATGCCTATAGTAATTACGCCAAATGTGTGTTGTTGAAAAATGAGAAGAAGATGGCATTTTATAGAAAAGGCCATTTCGAATGGACGGATGAGATAAATCAATGATGAGAACCTAAAATGAACGATCCAGATTAAACCTGAGAATCCCTAATTAGGGTTAGGGAAAAATATTTAATCGAACGGTCAAAATAAAATCGGATCGATGGTGGAGAATAAATGAGACAAATTAATTAGAAAATGAAGATTTTCAAAAAATCAATAAGATAAGATTGCCTGATTTGCAAGATTCAAAAAATCAAAGAGATAAGATGTGGACTGCAGATAAGATTTGGAAAATCAAGAATCTGCCCGATTGCTTGATTTTTAGAAGATTAACTACTAATTTGAATTAAATTAATTCAAATTATGGATTTTAAGAGATAATAGATAATCTTTTTCAGATTATTTATCAAAAAGGACTGACAGTTAAGATTGCCATGACATTTTAAATAATTTATTTTATTTAAAATGAGAGGAATATTAATTGGCAATTAAATAATTAAAATTAATTATTTAATTTAGCAGATAAGACTAATTAATTAAATAAATTAATCAATTTATTTAATTAAGACAGTTAGTGATGTATTTAATAAATAAATTTATTTATTTATTTAATAATCAAGAAGAATTAAATGACAAAGGGGAATTAAATAAATTAAGAAATTTACTTAATTAAAGAAAGACTTAGACAGTTAGTGACGTATTTAATAAATAAATAAAATTCATTTATTTAATAATCATGAAGAATGAAAGGACATGGATTAATTAAATAATTATGAATTATTTAATCAGTAGTTGAATGTGGACCAAGGACATAATTAAATGTCAATTATGCTAGGATCTAAAGTGGTAAAAATGCTTGCAGGCCTAGGTCATTTTAGGTGTCTACATTTGCCCTCTTTGTATAATGTAATGTATGCATTGTGACAAAGAAAAATAAAGTCAAATGCCCCAAAATAATGTAGATGAGGAAGAATGGAGGGATACCCCTCCCCTCGAGAGGACAGACAGGTTCCAAGAACATGGGTGTGCTCTCGAAATTAATGAGAAGACTAGAATATGAAGAGACAAAGAAATGTTAGTGCAAAAGATATGGATGATGATATGGATGCAATTCCTATGTGAGATGAGTGAGAGAAGATGACAAGACAGAAGGAGATGCATGTTAGTTCCTAGACCAAATCCTTCAAAACATTGCCATAGGACTAATATTTATTGCTCTTAATCATCATTGGGCAGTAAAAATGACACAAATGGACAACAAACACCATGATATGACGTAGACCAAGGTGTGAAAGGTCATCCACTTGAAAAATAGACAGTCACAGACAAGGAATGTCCTAACTCATACTAAGGGCGAAGTTGCCCTAGTCTTTTTGTCAAGAAAATCCACAGACAGTAGTCAAAGAAAATAAAATAGGCCAGGAGACGTCATCGCACCTCTAAATCCTTCATGGGATATCCTCGAGGTAGCTAGTAACATGACCAATAGAGACAAGACAGTAAAAATATAAGACAAAATAGCCAAGATAGCCAAAATATAAGACAAGAAAGACCAGAAAGATTAACAGCCATGTAATTTTGTTTGCCAATGTTTGTTTGCCAAAGATTGAATTCTTGTCAGTTTGACAGTTTTGAGAGTTTAAGAGTTTTGCCAATTTGACGGTGTTGACAGTTTGACGGAGCCTATTATTAGGAAGGACACATCCTGAAAAAGGAAAAGGACATTTTGACGAGGTCCAAATCCAAGAAGGACACATCTTGAAGAGAACCAAAGAGTGACGAGACTAACATTGTTTTGAGTAATATGTTTTGGCAAGTTGACTGATGTTGACTGTATGATTGATTGGACTGTGTTGTCTGATTTTGACCAATTTTGACATTTGACGTTTTGAATGACTGTCTTGTGTCTAAGTTTGACTATGTCTGACTTAATTGACCGATGTGACGATTGTGACAAATGCCATGATTTTATTTGGACCAACCTAAAAGGACTGACCTAATGTCTCAGGGACTCATCAACTGATGGCCTTACCTACGTAACAAATGCACAGAGACAACGTAGTTCGACAATGACATGAACTAACTGACATCACTGAATTTGACTCCATGTGACTGACTTTGACATTGATTTGGATGTTTTTGTGTTTTTCTTTAGGACGTTTTATGATTTTTAGGTCTTTCTTCAGGACATTTTATGATTTTTTTGTCTTTTTTCAGGACATTTTATGATGTTTTTGGTCTTTCTTCAGGACATTTTATGATGTTTTTGGTCTTTCTTCAGGACATTTTATGATGTTTTTGGTCTTTCTTCAGGACATTTTATGATGTTTTTGGTCTTTCTTCAGGACATTTTATGATTTTTTTGGTCTTTCTTCAGGACATTTTATGATGTTTTTGGTCTTTCTTCAGGAAATTTTATGATTTTTTTGGATTTTGACATTTAAGAGGATCGTGACAAATGCATATGACTGATGCCTACACATGAGAATCCAAGGACAAACATGATTGTGCCCCTAGTCAAGCTGAATACCAATTGACAGGTGATGACAACGTTGTTTGACGTGGGAAGGACGCATCCTGAAACAACGTGAGGACAACGACGATAATGTGACGAAAGTATCGAGGTCTACAACTGGGCCAGGAATGCAGTCAAGTAAAATTTTGGATAATGTGCTTGTATGAATTAGACTCGTTGCATTTGGAATGACTTGGTTAGGACTCGATGGGATGATGATTATCCTTAGACCGTTTGACAAGGAAAGCCAAGATAGGTGACAGGCATGAAAGGATATGGGGTGGCCTTGGTAAAGGACGGGAGACATGAGACTAAGGGAATGTCATATGGTTTTCAAGGACTATGTCATATAAGGACAATAAGACTATGACAGTCAATGACATGATGTTTCATGAATCGTGTATGACCAAAGGATAGACATGTCAAGAGTTTTTCCCAAAGCATGATTTATGTGTGCCAGTTTTATGTCAAGACCGAGGTAAGTGGGAACGTGAATGGAAATGATAGGGCTAAGATGGACGGATGTCAATGTCATGAGGAAGGTATGGGAAATGAAATGACTTTCCCCCAAGTGTAAAAGTCCACATAGACGATTTATTTTACACATGATGCCTGTTTGCCAGGTTTTCATCATGGTACTTATCCAGGGCACCTGTTTGCCAGGTTTTCACCATTGGATGAAATTTTTCTCTTTACTATTTTCTTGACTTTTTGATTTTTTTTTGTCACCAAGATGCCTGTTTGCCAGGTTTTCATCAGGGTGATGATTTTTTTAATTTTTAATTTTTTTTGTATTTCTAATTTTGTGGATAGCTGGATGCTTTAGATGACCACTGACTATTTGAATTTCCACGGATGCCGATGTAGAGACTGGTGCCATGATATGCCAAAAATGACCTTGCTGAAGGAGTTGTCTTGTCAGGATCGTAGCACTTGTATACAACTGATCGATGTCATTGTGATCCTTTCTGATACTAGAATTGGCCTTATCAAAATACGCACATACAATAGAGTGCCATGAGAGTCCTTGTGGTAAAGAGTTGCTGCCATGATGTACGGTTGTGACGTAGGATTTTTGGACTTTAGGCAAGATGTAGGATTATGACAAATGATGGTAGATGTGGAAAGTTGTTTGGACATTTGGATGAATGACTTTTTATTTTCCAAACTTTGGATGGTGGATGACAGATTTTGGAGGGATGGTGTTTGGAACCAACACTTTTATATGCCTTGATTGATGACCATTTTGAAGGAGGTGGACATGTGTTATATGTGGGAGTCCTCTTGTATTGTGGCTCCACATTGTGATTGAATTTTTTATTTGACTTGGTGTCTTTGTTTGATCCATCTTTCTTTGGGATCCATTTTACTTTCATTTGTCCACTTGTCCTTTTGTTTGATTCAATGGCCTTTGACATTTGATTTTGATCTTTTGACTTGTAAGACTTTTGTTTTTGTTGGTTCCAAAGGGGAGGTTGATTCATGATGGAAGGACGATTCATGGTGTGGGTGGAGGGGGTGTTGGCAGCAACCTTATGACAAGGATTTCTCATGGACTCCATTTTAACGTTTGTATTTGACAAAGTTGCCCCCAATATCGAGGAGGTACCACTAACATCGTTTGATTTGTTGTCTGAGGAATAACCAAGACCTTGATGTTTGTAATTTTCCTGAAGCTATATTGGTTCTAGAATGCCTTGCTCGTGTATGCCTAGTCCTTTGCCTTGATATTGCATGCTTTGACAGATTCTATTTGCAATGGGTTATTTGCTGCTTTGAAAGCAAGATGCTAACCCATCATTAGGTATGTGGATACTGTCACTTGTAATATTTTCGTCTGCAAGAAAGCCTGCTCTAACAAAGATAGATGACCCTAGTTGATAAAGTGTCTTAGCTTCATTGTCATGTTGGACATATTCTTGACTGATATCTTTGGCCTGATCTTGTGACATGTCAGGTTCAGACGATTCTGTTGGTACTTCCAAGTCAATGTCGAAGCCATCATGATGGTTAGTGTTATAGATTCCAGTAAATTTAGCTATAGCTTGATCATTTTCAAATATGTCCATATTGGAATACTCTTGTGCTTGAGGAATATCATCTATGTGTGTAATGGAGGCAAGTGTCTCATTTTGGAAACTGTCAATAGTCAAAGCCTGTATAGGATTGGAAAGTGTTTGATCATGAATGGCATAAAGGTCAAGGAGGGGATCGTTTTGGACTTCTTGGTTAATGGTAGGGTCTTGTTCAAAGATGGGGTTGTCATGGATTTGGACTTCTTGGTAAATGGTAGATGTACTTTGGATGTCATGATTGTCTTGAATGACTCTTTGAATGGAGTTTAAGATAGGCTCATGGGATGGACTATCTTGTTCTTGACATGAGGGTGACACTATAAGGTCCTGCTTTGGGCTTTCGTCTTGACATGTATTCTCAGGTTTACACAATAGGATTTGACTTTGACTAATGATAGAACTTTCATGACTAGATGTGGCTTGTGAGGGGGTGATTTGAAAAGGATTAATGACCAAAGGACTAGGATAGGATGTGGGAACTTGGACTGGACTAGTATATGAAGGACTAGGATAGGACATGGGGACTTGGACTGGACTAGCATATGAGGTATAAGGATAGGACATGGAGTCTTGGACTGGATTAACTATTGAAGGACAAGGATATGACATAGAGACTTCGACTGGATTGGTGTAAGGCTGATTGAAATAGGACATGGAGACTTGGACCGGATCGGTATGGTATGATGTGGGGACTTGACATGAGTTGGTAGATGGTTGATAAGTGATGCAGACTTGGACGGAATTAATAGGTGAAGGGTCAGAATATGACATGGAGGTTTGGAATGGACTATTGGACAGTTGGCTTCCATTGTCAAGGTTAGGATTAGGGTGATAAGTGGACGTTTGTTGTGAATTGATGGCAGGATTTGTGTCAAGTGACTGTTGATTGTGAGGGTAGATAGATGGTGGCAAAGTATTTATGTCAAATATAATTAAATGTCTTAATTATGCTAGGACGAAAGTGGTAAAAATGAAGCTTACAGGCCTAGGTCATTTTTAGGTGTCTACACCAACCACATAACTCGAAGATCAATTCCATCGAACGTACAAACCCATCATCACATTAGTAATCATAATTTGAGATATCAAAGAAGATAACCATGTAGACACTAAGACTCCAACACCAGATCATGACCAGATCCAATTTTCCAAACATGTCCACAACGAACACCATAGTCAAGGAATCCACAAGCAACACCACAAGAATATTGAGTGACAAAGCACATACCAACACTCTCATACAGAGAAATCACCTCACCTCCTCATACCATGGCAAAGCATGCATGCAGAACTGCAACCATCTCATCCAACAATGCCCCAAAAGTGAGGGTCTAGAAAATAGTTTAACAACAACTCCACATAATCACAAGTTTTGCTTGACATGTAAAACCTGCAAAACCACATAAAACATGCAAGTACAACACATCCTTAAAAAAGGAAACAAAAATTCAAGAACTCTAGGCCCCCTTGAAGCCAATTCCAAAACCATCAAAATGCACATGCATCAGAGAAAGAGATAGGCTATTCCAGAAGCTTTCAAACCATCTAATGATTAACTCCATAGCCTTTAGTGTTCGAGGTTAATAGAATACAATGCCTTCCAACACCAGGAAATACCACCCAACATAAGCACTCTCTCCCATGACTGAGACACAACCCAAGCTTCTCCATATCACCATGGAGCCTCTCACATAGATACCCAATATGAAAGCTTTGTTGCAACTCAACCAAGAAGCAAAGAAATCCACCTCATACATTAAGGTCATGCTGCTTCCATGATAACCAACTCCATCTTCACCATCATTCAAACTACGTGTTGTCTCTGAATACTACAAGACTTCCACTCACCAAAGGATCAATACATCAGCCAATTCCTCCAGATTTCCTCAAGCCTGACAGACTATGAAATCTCCACAGAAGAAATACACAAAACCAACAACCAAAAGAAGGCTCTGATACCACTTGTTGGGAAAAAAAATTCATCTCAGAGAAACCTCCAAGAATAGTAGTTCTTTCGGTAACTTTAATTTCAAATACATTGCCTCAAAAATGTGTACAACTATGTCACAAAGTGGAATCAGACATAGTTCAATTCCCACATTAATCCTTCTGAGAAAAGAACATGTAAATTTAGTTTCAACAACTTGCATAAATAGATTCAAAAAATAGAACCATTAAACATGAAAGATAGTACAAAAGATTAGAACACACAGATTTACACAGGGAAAACCCTTTCAGGGAAAAAACCCCACACTCCAAAAGATATGAGCCATTGTATTATTCAGTAACAAATAGAATTACAATACAATCTCACGCTCTTAGCCCTTTTCACAGAGATTACAACTTGTTTCATTCTGGAGACAAACTGGCAACAACCCTATTCTAATTCCCTCTCCCTTTTTATTTATATTTCTCTAATCAACCTCTCAATCCATTTCAACCTTCACACTGTTACAATACTCTCACACAGTATACAGTGTATAATCACATAAAGAGAGAGGTTTCACAATTGAATTACAGAGAGAGTGTTATATCCTCCTTTAGGAAAATATTCTCTTTCTCTAACCAATCCATGAATGATCCTATATAATAGCTTTATCCTAACTCAGAATTGCTCGGTTCATCTTCTTCAGTTAGATCAACCATCAACCTATCTCATACAACAAATAGTCTCTTCCAACTCATCATGTTCCTTCAACGAACAATTGACACATCGAAAAGTCAACAAAGTCATCATCCTTCCAATGAGCACATGGGCCCACATGCCATCTGTCCTCCACATCATTTCCAACAGTTGGCCTTCGACACAATTCACCATCCTATCAGGTCCCACATCATTCGGTAGTTGGAAACCAACCATCACTTTCCAACTGTCAACACTCCTTCATATTCTGCTTGCCATGGTGAGGGGTCCACCAAGACACGGGTCCACTACTTGTGCAATTTTGCAGCATCAAAAAGGGAATCTACAATATTCTCAACAAGTCTCTAGGAAAAGACTTAAATAATAACTCCAAGTGGTCCCCACATCCATCGACATCCAAGTCACTATATCGCTATAGAATCAAACTTCGGAACCTCATGTCAGAGATTACAAAGTTCCTAGTACCCACGACTTGCCAACAAAGGGATCGCTCTATCGCTCAAAAACTAAAGTTCCAAACCCCAAGGCAGAGGTTACGAAGTTCCCAAAACCTACAATGAGTCGACAACAAATGAAGTAGCCTTCCCTCCACAGTCACGAAGTCAGGAGGTTATAAAACTTTGGAACCTAGCAACTTCAGTTAGATAAACTAGAAAACCAACGACTTAACTCAGGCGGATGAAGGAGGAAAAGAGAACTGCTCTAGGAAGCAATCAAGTCAGTAAATTTGAGTCACAATTCTCAACACAACCAATGAAATTCTGATAAATTTTAGAGGATTGGCGATGCTAGCCTTTATCATATCAACATACTCACCTGCAAGTTGCAACACAACATTAAACTTATTAATTAGACTCAACTTCTCAGAAAGAAAAATAAACTTCAAACATTATCAATTTAGTAAAAAAGTCATCAATTTCAAAGATCAAAGTAGCCAATGCTTCACTCTCTACATCCCCTACTACAATCAAAAGAGGTCTTTGTTTCTGTGATAAATGCAACAAGAAATTATATTATTTATCAAAACTTATCACTATGTACTTATGAACTCAATACCATTCAAATTTTCAAACTAATCGACATGACTACCTAATTTCTTTCTATCACATACACTTTGGGTATACAAAATCATTGAGAATCCCAATTATTGAACTATGAAATTCAACAATGCAACGAAATTATATCTTAAGTAAAATGTAAATCAAATCAACATTACATGTATCAGCTTATCAATTGATCTCAAATTGTATATACACCTTTTTCATGTAGCCTAAGGACATCTACAATAGATATGTACAAAATGAATTTAGTGCAAAGGCTTTAAAAAATTTCAAGCGAATGCAATTTGCAAGTGTAAAGCCAAATTACACAACCTTTTCCAACATCCTCCCTGCCTGCACGCCAAAACAAGAGCTTTGAAACAAGATATGAATATCCATCAATGCATAGAAAATACATGATAGTATCCCTATAAGAAATGTGGTCTATGGATTGCAATATTGTAGGATATGCACAAAATGGATTTTTTGAAAAGGCTTGAGAAACTTTCAAGAAAATGCAATTGGCAAGTGTAAAGCCAGATTCCACAACCTTTGCCAACATATTCCCTACTTGTAATAAAATGGGAGCTTTGGACAGGGTATGTACATCCATCAAAGCATAATAGAAAGTGGATTTTTCTTAGTTATTATGAAATTATGGCGGACCGTTAAATATTTATTGAATTGTAAATTCCCTTCCCATATAGACACATGAAATAAAAGGGTGGAATCCAAACTAAGGCTATGACCATGTGACAATTACCATTTGAGGAGGGTAAATGTGGAAGGATTGACTTTCATGTTATTACATCCATAAATGTCAGTCTCATTAAGGAATATTGGATCTAGGTATCAGACCCTTTAGTGCTTAAGAATCTACAACTATACTAAACTGTTGGGTGCTGCCATAATAATGGGTTACACTTTTTGGAACATCCTGATTTTTGCCTGAAATCACATATTTTTAGAAAATACAATGATTTATGACTTTAAAGGTTCCATTTAAATTATTTTAATTAAAGAGGGATTGATCAAACCCCCTTAGATCAAACCCCCTTGGATAGAACCTTGTTAGATTTAAACCATACCTATAATTGAGTCTCCTCTACACCTATCAAAATGTTGATAAAAAACCACTTTTGATTTACCTTGTGGGTGATCAAATGAATTCATTTAAAATTTATTTTTTGTAAGCCTGGAGCCCTTATTATAAGCTTCCCAAAAATTATAATTTTAAATATGTTTAATTTGATTATTATATTTATTTTTTTATTTCTTGTGAATGTAGGATTTTCAATGAACATCAAGTTCTTTATTTCATACATACGAAAAAATAGAAAAATAGAGAAAAAAAATTCTAAAAAATATATGTGGGTAAGTGCACCAAGATGGTCGCACTTTTGTGGCCACAAAAGTGAAAAATGAGACATAATGCGTTCGCGTTATAACGCGAACGCGTTATGGCTTTTTAAAAGCAAAAAAAAAGTGAACATTCTTCATTTGCTTTTTACTGGTTTTCATCTCCGCCCGCGGCCAAAAACCCTGCATTACGCTCTCGCGTTGTTGAGGAGGTGATTTCTTCACATTTGATCAACTTGAGTTCGATTTGCTTCACAAATATGGCACCACGACGACGAAGAGATGCAAGAGGTAAGTTTTGTTTGGTATTTGTAATGAATTTTTTTGTTTTAAATTGATTTTGTTTGTTTTAGTTTAGAAATGAATGATTTTTTTTTAATTTGTAGGAAATCCTCAACAAGAGGAGGAAAATCCTCAACCAAAATCAACCTCAACAACAAAATCAACCTCCCCCACCATTCTCTCAATACCCTCCTAGCACTCAAGAAAATTTGAGGAGTGAAATTGAAAACAATAAAAAAGAAGTTGAGGATCTTATTAGTAGGTTGAGTGATCAAAATTCTTCAACCATAGAAAGGATACATCTAGCAGATTCATTGAAGGATTTGTTAAAAAATGTGGATGCAATTACCCAAGATATCTGGATGGAAAAATAGGAGGCAAACATCGAGGGCATATTATGCGGATAAATTATCATATAAACAAGTTAAAGATTTAAAGATTACTAAAGGCGATTTGTGCTCTCTATTCACTGACCCTAGAACAAATCAAAATCTCACCCTCAATGCAAAGAGGTTTCCTATCCATTGGTGCCACCACCTAGAGATTAGGAACCGTTTTTATGACAGATGGTATATGGTCTTTGATTACCCACCGTGCAATAACTGTGAAGTCCCCCAATATTTTGTTAGGAAATTATACTGTGAGTTTGTATTGAACCAAATCCTAAATTATTTTGATATGAAGGAGTTTTAGGGGAGAGGTGGGGTCAAAGATGATAGGCTCCCTCGTGCATGTACCGATCCTACACGACAGGGAGACGCACCTCGCCAGGGTCAGCCTGCGGAGCGCATTTCTCATGATGCCTAGAGTTGCAAAGGAGAGGCCGGAGCGTAGATACTTTGCAGGCGATCACATCCTTGACTCGGAGTGTCATCCACCACACTAGCCCCATTGTACAGCGCAATCCAGGGGAGTCTTCAGGTGGTGGCCTTCGAGGCCATGTGTGTCGATCTTGCGGAGCCACTTGTTCATATGACCCTACCGGCCCTCAAGAGGGTGCTACACAGGATCCATATACTTCTACGCAGCCTGATCCGTATGCATCTACGGTGATGGAGAGGGCGGCTAACATTCTGCATGATGCATATGGTATTGGATAACCGTAAATTGAACATGTTCATTGAATTTAGTTTATTAAATTTAATTTTCAAATGCAAGATTAACTAATTTAGTTTTATTATTTTAATAAAATTGTAGGGTCACGTAGTTGTTGACCCCCAAGACAATTCAAATAATCTACTTATTTTGCAGACACCTAATGCTGGGTATGTAAAGTTAGTAAACAATTATAAATTGATTACATGTTAATAGCATTTCTTTATGAATGGTATTTTAATATGTGATTTTGGATGTTGAATGTGGTGTTGTTGGAGGTTTCAAGGAAACACCCTCTAAGCAGTAGATTTGATCAAACTTTCACTGAGGTAATATAGAATAAAGAGAACTTAAAGTTAATGAATTCTAAGTTTAATCTAGATTTGTGTATATATAGTCATAAGAGTATATGGGTTCACTAGGTTATTATTTGAAATCTTTAAGAATGGTCTACTACGATTTTTTGTCTTAGAATTCCTACACTAGCAAGCTATATATAATAAAAATTTAACATGGAACTGACAAAGGTAGAGCTACATTCTACTCCATCCTATATAATTTTTTGTGATGTCAACGTAACCAAGAATAAGATGATGGATGTCCTACATGATGTCAATGTAACCAAAATAAAATTTCTATCCTCGACCCTATCTATCAGCCAAGACTCCTTCAATATCTCCTAGACGCTTGGAGATGCTTAAGACTAGGTCAAAATACCCTATATTCTCTTCATTTGTTGCATAGCTCATCAAGTTTCCCTATATGTTCTCTAACTAATCATGATTGCATGGAAAGAAGTTATAATTACTCATTAAACTCTCAACTATTGGAGCCTCCTCAAACTTTCCCATAGGACGGAAAAGCTTAGAAATGATTAAATTCCTAATAGGGTGTGGGAGATCTTTTAGGAAACATTTGACACTAATTTGATCCATTGAATTCTTCTTCATTCTTATATATTCCTCAAATATACCTTGCAATACCCCTATCATACCTAAATCTACTACATCTATGTCCTTGTTAGCTAGCATGTAGGTGATATAGTATGGTCCATGAATTTTTATGTCTTCTTTTTTCATTTTTCTATACAGTCCTCTTTTATCTCACTACTACGTCCTCACATAAAAAGAAAAGAAAAACATTACTTCTTTTTCTCATCTAAGGCCCCTAAGGTTTTAAACCCTTTAGATGCAAGGATTCAAAGCACATCAACCATGTGGTACAAATGACTAAATCCCAAAGACGATTTGTAGCAATGAAAGAGATTGGAAAGGTAGAGAGAGCTACATTGGTGACTCAAGAGAAACTTCACTTTCAAAACAAATAGGCTACTTGAGACATGTGGATCGAGAACAACTTATTTGGTGGAAGAGGAAGAAAAGATGACTAGAACTCATGGAGGCCCACCATCTTTGGATTTTGATATTCAACCATGAGAGAAAGAGAGAGTTGATATCATGTATCAAAACATTAAGCATGCATTTCTTCCAATAATGGATAAGGAGATGATTACTTTGCTTCATTTTCATTTGCATAACCATATCAAAGCATGGGAACCAAGATGACCAAGGATGTCTAGTTTATGTGGAGGTAATGGATGTGGTCCAAACTTTAGGAGGGGCAAGAAGGTCAATGTATGATCTTGATGAATGATAGAAGAGGGGTTGGTCAGACAAACCAGGGGCACCTAGTCATGAGTAGGGACCTATAGGTTAGATTGGTGAAACAAAGCACCAAGGAGGTCTTACAAGGAAAGGCCTAGAGCAGGTACATACAAGGAAAGGCTCCTGCCTGCCTGCTCCTCTTCCTCTATTTGAACCTCCTTGAGGTCCTCTACCCCTGTTATATCCACCTCTTGTAGATGTTTCACCTCCATGCTCTATGAGTTTGACTCTCCTTGGTTCCTTTGGTCATTGCCTCTACCTTTGTTAGCCACCATGCTGTCCTCTTTGATCTCTTCCTTTGCCTTTTCCCTTAGAAGTCTGATCTTGCTTCCTCTTACTCCTCTATTCAATCTTTAATGCCAATTGATAACATTGGTGCATTGTTTTGGGGCTTAAGAGAACCATTTCCTCTTGAATGTTCCCTTCAAACCATTGAGATACCTTGCCACCTTGATACTTTCATCCTCACAGCATTGGACCTCATGCAAAGTCTTTGAAACTCCTCAGTATAGGAACTCATCTCCTGATCTCTTTGCCTCAAACTCTGTCTCCTCTTATGCAACTGAATTTCATAGTCTTTAGGTAGGTATATGCTTCTTTCACCTTGGCAACCATTCCCTTCCAAGTAGAGATAGGTTGCTTGCCTTCCTTCTCCCTCTCTATCTAAATGAATTTCCACCAAGTTAAGGTAGAACCTCTTAGTCTTGATTTAGCCACCTTTACCTTTTGTGCTTCAGTGACTCCATCACACTCAAAATGGTTTTCCATTCCCTCTATCCAATCCATAACTAAATCGGCCTCCATCTTTCCACTAAACAATGGTACTCCTTCAAGTGTTTTTCCACTCAAAGCCTTCAATGCTTTCAAGAAGGGATCCTCCTTCAATATAGGGTCAGGTTTAGGGATTCTATCCTCCTTTGCAACCTCTTCTTCTTTTGCTATTCTTCCATCAAACCACATAACATTCAGTGCTTGCTCAAGTTGGTCTAACTTCTCTCTCAATACCCTATTGTCTTCCTCTATTTCTTCAACCCTCTTGGCCAACTCAACATTTGTCACCATGATGCTAGAACCACTAGACTCTGTCTCTGACATACAAGATCAATCCCAAATATTTTTCTTGCTCTGATACCAATCTGATAGGGAGAGGGGTTGGAGGAATCAATCACTGATTCCTGCTCTAGGCCTTCCTTGTAAGACCTCCTTGGTGCTTTGCTTCACCAATCTAACCTATAGGTCCCTACTCATGACTAGGTGCCCCTAGTTTGTCTGACCAACCTCTTTCTCGACATACAAGATCAATCCCAAATATTTTGCTTGCTCTGATACCAATCTGATAGGGAGAGGGGTTGGAGGAATCAATCACTGATTCCTGCTCTAGGCCTTTCCTTGTAAGACCTCCTTGGTGCTTTTCTTCACAAATCTAACCTATAGGTCCCTACTTTCATGACTAGGTGCCCTTGAGGAGCATGCGACCAACCCCTCTTCTATCACAAGCTCCAACCCCCAAGTCCACCTTGGTTCATTGCCACAACTCTTCCTTAGCCTTTGCACTATACTAAATACCAATCTTCCTCAACACTCCATCAGCTCTTGCAGGGGTAGTGATAAGTCTTAAAAGGCTTCAAACTATCCTCCAAAGGTGTTTGAACAACCTCCAAGACTTCAACTTCCCATCGCTCTCACCAATCCTTTAGCTAGGGTTTGAAAGGCTAGTAGCCCGTGAGCCCCTATTAGGTCTCCTTCACCTACAAAACAAGTTAGAACTCACAAATCTCAAAAGGACTTCCCACTCTTTTCCAAGGTTCTTGGTTCACATGGACAACACTCTGCAAAAGATTCTTGAGGTCTCTGACCTTCCCTTTGTCATTTTAAGCTCAAACATGAAATGGAGCAAAAGCTTTAGGGTTTTAAGCCTTCACTTGATAGTTAGCAAACTTCCAATTTGTTTACACACACCAAATGGAGAGATGGAGCCTCCTCCTTCATGTAGTAACAAAGGTAACACATGATGTTCACTATCCATTTCAACTTTAGATACAAGGATTCAAAGCACATCAACCATGTGGCTTAATTTATATCATAAGTTGTACCATGATGTTCACTATGCATTCCTCTACTCTTCGATTATCCAAAATGTGCCTTGACTGTCATTGATCATATCATATTCTCCTTTTCATGATTATTTTCTCTATCATCTTTGGTATAAACCTTGGCCTATTATATTTAACTCAAGTGAGGAAACTTAAAAATAATAATGATAGGCCAAAGAAGAATATTCAGTCTTTTCATGGTAAAAGGAGACCTCAATTTAATCATTGTCATCCTCAAAAGGTTAATTCCATTGTCAAACATTTATTGCATATCTTAAACTATGGCAAGCGTTTAATAAGGGTTTTGAAGAATAGGCCTTGACAAGTTAGCTCCATCATTTTTTATTGTTGCTATATCTTTATTTAGCTCTTACTCCATTTCCTTACAGCGGTGATACTTGGTTGTCATACTTAACTGGGTTGGCTACTATCCAGCCTTTTGACTTGATCATCTCTTCTTCTCATATTGGTTGTCATATTTTTACATTGTGTTTGGCCCGGCTTTTTCATAAAATTTGTCTAAAGGGTCTTTTGTTTTCAATGTGATTGTCGGGTTATTGCTTTTAAAAAAAATGATAATCATATTGTTGCTTACGTTGCATTACACATCATTCAAACTCAAAGCATTACTTCAAATTCGATAACTATTTTGTGATTGAATAATTTGTTGTTTTATTTTCAGATGTTGGTGACAAAAACACCGCCAAACGTTACGAGGGCAATGGATATTGGTGTTTCCTCCACTATACAATCCTCGATGGCTCTGATAGGGGAGGTATGAGGCAAATTACTAAATTTCCATTTACATTCGTTGTTATAAGATGAACTAGTTCTAGTGAAAAATCAAACCATTATTGATTAAGTAGTTTAATTTCTATTTGGATGGTTTATCACGGGGCTCGGTACGAGCATCGGCGTGCAGAAATATTTCCCTCGAGGAGCATGATCGTCCGGATAGTACATGAAGTGATTAAATTTTATTAAATATATTAATTTTTATAATGTAATTTCTATATATTAATGTCTTTACTTCTTATTGTAACCAGGAGTTGAAACTTGACCGAGAGCTAAATCGTAGGAGGAGCAATAAAGGCACCCCTCAACAAAAGCGGGTGTGGTTATTGCCATCCGGGTCACCCGGAAAGGAAAGAATTGTATTTGAACGGGCATGGGAGAGAAATGAATTTTGGATGTAGAACCCTTTGTTGTATGCCTACATGGCAATTTTGTACATATTTTTATTGAGTATATTTGACATTGTATGCCTATATGGCATTCTCGTAAGCCTATAGTAGCTATATTTATACTTATATTATTGGAAATATATTGATGTACATGCATTACATGGCTATTTGATTAATACAAATCTTTTTTATTGATGGTGTCCATATTCGCATTATAAATTCATGGTTCAATAGATATGAGCTACATGTATTCAAGTGTATACTTACAACTTACGCACATATACTTTTTGACTTACGTTGGAACATCGAAAAGTGTGAAAATTTGTGTTTGGAAGTCAAACATAAGCCAAATTTGCAATTCTCGGTTCTTGCATACTCAATCTTATGGACTTATTCCTTCCTAGCACATATTGTGAATATTTCTCATTTAGTGGAAGACAAATTCCTTATTTTTGAACCAGCTGTTTTCTTGTTTTACCCCTTCCTGAAAAATGTTCTGCTTGTTAGGTTGATCAATGATCAATAATGGCTGATTATGAAACACTTGACATTTTATGTTTTGAACTTTAATTTATAATTTTTGTAGTTTATATTCATAGCGTTGATTACATTGCATTGCACATCTTTCAAACTCAAAGCTTGTTACTTCACATTGCATAACTAATAACTAGATCTTTGATAGTGACAAAATTTCAATTACAATATATAGTTTTATAAAAGTCAACCTAAGCGGTTATACGAATTACTTCACATTGCATAACTAATAACTAGGAGCAGTTGCCAATTGCATTTGCTTGTCATGGCATTCTATGAGACCACATTTCTTTGAGGCATTTTTTCAAATAGTTCACTGCCTTGTCTATACTACCACATTTGTGATACATGTCTACCAAAGCATTTTGTCAAATAGTTCAAGTGTTGCATTGTTGCTATGGTTGAAAGCCTAAAAGAAGTGCTTTCGTACAAGCTATGCATTCTTGGAAAGAATCTATCAAAAGCATAATAGTAAGCAATATCATAGACAAGGTAGTGAACTCTTTGAAAAAATGCCTCAAAGAAATGAGGTCTCATGACTGATGGAATGCCATGAAAATCAAAAATATTTGATTGTCATGGCATTCCATCACCATGAGAC
>VDFB02373365.1:156181471-156295493 GCA_007258455.2 Sequoia sempervirens
AATGATTTGTTTTCTTTACAACCAATTTGTAAGAGCACAAAATTAAAAATGGGAATGATAGATTTCCTATGTAAATATTTCCTCTAACCACATACCAAGATCAAATATTGCTACCAATTTATTCATTTATTTAAAAGTATGGTAACCTCTCTTGCCTCCTCATCCTTGAAATGAAATTACACGTCTTACTAATGACCAAAGAGTTTTAGTTTCATCAAGAGTGAAATAACCATATAATAACATATGCTAGATGTTAGAATTCCTTTGAGAAACTACTTCTACAATTAGGTCCATATGTCAAATAATTGCTTGACTTTATTTACATGACTCATATTTTATCCTTGTGGCCCATAATATACCTCATGTGTAATGCAATGTAATCATGCATTAAAATATACTCACATGTAATATAATGTATTCATGCTTCAAAATATTCAATTTAGGACAAGATTACAAAATCCATCAATTTAACTCAACTAATTGGCAATATTAAAACCCACTAAAATGACATAGAGAATTACAACTATTGTAAGAAAGGTGTGGAGTCTTACATTCCCCACCCCTTGGATGATACTTCCTCTTGATAGTCTCTAATGTTTGGGTAATATTACTTAGAAACAATCATACACATAGGCTATTGAAAATGCCAAGTCTCTTTTGTGGTAATCTTAGAATAAGAAAAATATAAGACTAAAGTGATATTTTAAATAGTTTCACCCATAATGTTAGCATCCATGTATTAGAAAGTGAATTCCATACTAGACTACATTTCCCTTACAAATCACAACATAATGTCTACATCTTCTCACAATTTCTTAGATTTACACAATGATAATATAAAGCAAGGTCACCCACATGCATTTAAGGTATGTATCAATATCATACAAGTCATTAGTCTAATAATCAATGGTTACCTCATAAATATTAATTTTATTTTAACATCTTTAGATTGTATTGTACTTCAAACTCATTCTTTAGGGAATAATTAACATCATCTTATTTGCACATAACTTTATCATTCTAAGCACAATTTCCCCACATTACATCAATTGTCAAGGAACATACTACACAATTAACCACATAAGACTCACATCACCAGGTTAACACAATGGGTTGTACGAGGATTAGCTATGTTGAGTGCGCATGAATAGTCTACATTATCCCAATACTACAAATTTTGTAACTGAAATTGCTAAATAGAAATAATAGTAGATGTGCCATCACTTTGTGCCATATCATTGTGCAATCCTATATTTGATGAAGCTATATGCCATAATTCCATGAACATATAAAAATAGGGAGGAATTGATTATGAACATCCCAAACTAGTCCCATTTGCACTCCACTCCTCACAAATAGATTCCCCAATCCATCTACTCCTCTATACAACCCACCAGGGATCCCTCCTGGGTATGGTAGTTTACATAGAGGAAATCACAACACATGAGCCAAAATTTGTAAAAAACAAGAAAACCCTCAAAACAAGAATATCAAATCAATAATGTAAGATCATAAACAAAAATTATGATAAAAATCTAGTGTAAGAAAATGTAAAATTCAACAATTCAAATGACAATTTGTGTAACATTACAACTAGGAAGAAATAAAAAAGTCCTTGAGGCAAAAGGGACTAATGAATCTCACATGGCTAAGCAACCCAATATAAAAATTCAACACCGTTGGCTTAAATAATGAAGACAAGTCATCAATAACTAAAATAGCAATAAATCACATTTTACAAAACTGCACATCACATGCACTATGTGACTTTTCCAAGGCCACCAAAGGGGAGGAGGGGAATAGTGGTCTCAAACCACATATAGCAACATAATAACCACTTTCTAAATAACAAGCATAGTTCCACACAACCCAAGACTTTCCAAATAACCAATCTATAAATCTCGTGCATAGAGTATCCCATGTGTAATCAACTAGTAATCATTTTAGTTCCCAAGTTTATCCACTACTATTTTTCCATTACATTGTCACTATTATTCCATGTTCAATTATCTCATACAATATTATTACTTTCATGTGCCTCAATATTTTTTTTTTTGTAACTGATTGTTAATTTAGGCATGTCTAGGTATAATTATGAGCTCTTTATCCCACAATTAACTTGATGAAATTATTTCACAATTTTTTCTTGATAAACTATAGCTATTACATGGTTACCATATGCTTACTAGCTAGCCTTGAATGCTATCAATCATCCCCAAAGTCTAAATTGATTTAATAGTCATATTCTTTGAGTATCAAATAATGACCAAATCGAGAGTAGAAGTAAATCTAGCCCAAAGAACTTCATAGATCATCCTCAACCCTTTTGGTTTACAATAATAGTTGGTAGTGAAGGAAAAAAAAAGAAAAGAAAATAGATAATGGTAGCATATATGAATCACTAACAGATCCATAAAGAGGGGGAGATGGGGGGAGAAACTCTCCAAATGACAATGAGGGTCATATTGTAGCTCTCCTTTCCCCCAAATAGATAAGGGCCATGTAGTAGCTCACCTTACCTTGGGAAGTGAGGGCCACACCATTTCTCACCTCATTCCAAATAAGCTAGGTCATAATGAAGGTCTTCTCCTGCCCACTCGACCCCTAATTACACTAGTAGACTCTTCTCCCATAGGAGTGGTCGACACTAGGGGATACACCAACATGAACTACACACAAACAATTTCCCCTACCCAAAACATATAACCAATATAATTTAACATTTTGGGATTTACACATTAATGTCACAAAAAGTATACATAGTGGATCAAACTTGACATCCACAAGTATCAATTTAAGAACTCTCTCTAAAACCAAAGATCCATGAAATAAATTGATATGTTTGTGTAAAAAATAAAATTGCTAATATGTATTTAAAGCTTAGAAATAACATGTAAGTAATATTAAAGATTGAATCTATTATATTTTCTTCTTGCATCATTAATATTTTGTCTTTAAATTTTATCCAAAGATTCCTAACTTATTCTTGGTTTTAATAAAAACAAATAAATCATCAAATCTTCTTTCCTTTAAAATAGCATTGATGTTAATCTCATTCAAACTTATATGTTTAATATCTTACAACATAATTAAATTTCCCTATTTTCTAAATTAAATATTCACTATATAGACAAAAGATTGACTAACTAGATTTATGTCCCCACTCACACTTAAACATTGAATAAATTACATCTTTCAAATTTTACTCAGAGTTGAATACTTTACTTTATTATTAACTGAAATATGAATTTTCAATCACAAGAATTAACCCAATAAAACTTTATATAACATATATATATTGTTAATTATTTTATTTACACAACCTCCACTTTTATTTATTTATTTATTATGCTTTTATTTTAAACTATTCTAAAACTATTTTATTTATTTTACAATAGCTATTTATCATTCATTTTAAAATAAAATAACTAAAACTGTCTACATGTAAATTCTAATCAACTAGATCTTTCAATCCTTAATTATTTAACATACCAAAGATATTCTTAAAAGCTAAGGAAAATTTATATCTTGTTAATTGTTTTAAAATACCTAAAGATATCTTTAAAACCCACACATCTTATCTTTTCTTGTTAAAGAAAAATATGGAGCCATTTCAATCTTTTACTATTACATGATACTAAAGTAAAGCTTGTAATAGATAATAAAAAAAAAACCTAACCCATTTTAGTTTGTTTTTTGAAGGAAATGGAGATTGGGAGAAATCTATGGAGGGAGGAGTAAGGATCTCTTAAGGATTATTATTATTATTATTATTTTTCTCTACCCATCCACATAGGTGACTAAACTCAACCCGCCACATTTAGACATTTCACTTATGATGCAGAGAATAAATATATTATGTGGTCGTCAACTAGCTTAGGTAATTATTTTACTATCAAAATCGTCCTTCTCAATTTACTTTATTATTATAATTGAGGCTTTTAAGGATTGGGCTAAGGTTGTAGCAAACCCTAAAGTCATTTTTCTTCCCTTTCCTTTTTCTAACGATGTAGATGATGGAAACTATGCAGTGACATCTCCCCTTTCAAACTGCTAACAATGATTTAACAATGCATACAAATTGTGGTAATAATTCCCTTGGAATAAGTAGATATCTAAAACTAAATATATATGAATATTTAAAAAATAAATAAAAAATAAAATAAACAATATGAGTGGTTGTATAACTACAATTAGGGTTTTGTATGTGGGTTTTGTATCATTGTAGAGTTCTTTTGCAATTAATTGCATATCATTGTATAGTTCTTTCCAGAATCAATTATGTGTCATTATTAGAGTTCTTTCTAGAATCAAGTGCAAAGCATTGATGAGGCATAACTCTTTATGCAAGGACATGGTTAGAAGTATAAAATTAACAAGTTTCATAAAAAAATTTACATAATTGATAGAAGGAAAAGTAAATTATGGCTCTATTCATTTGTGTTAAAATCAATCCAGTGCTAACAAATTCTCTCTTGAATGTTTTCAATTTCTAATCAATTTCATTTCAACTTATTATGCATGAATGAGATTGAAATCCCTACTAGTTTCTTATGCCAAAATGTGAGCTTTCAACATTATATAGTAATTATGCTAATATACAATTAACTATGTGGGATGAAGGATCTCATAGTGTTAGAACCTAAATGTGCTCATTATTAGGATCTAGATAGTAATTTTATTTTTATGAACATACTCTAAAACCCTTAAAGAAAGCTTATTTACAAGCTATTAAAACCTAAATGTGCACATTATTAGGATTTTTGTAGTAATTTTCATTTTAATAAACATACTCTAAACCCATCGTTAAAACCTTATTTCCAGGCTGCAACTAGGTAAATCAAAGAGGTGAAAGGTAAGCCTATGCAACATAGAAAATGAACATGGAATGTTTGACATAAAGCCTATAATAAATGCAATCTCATGTAATGAAATGTTGGAAGAATATGCACAGAAAGTCTCTACTCAAAGGATAGATGAATGCAACAAGACTCTTCAACCTTTACCAAATTATTGGTGCCCTTGGTAATTTTGGAAATAGAATAAAATACAACAAAAAATGATTTAGCTATGCATCATTTCCTATTCATTCTCTACAACTAAAATCAAAGCACACAACTTACCTCATGGTTATACTTATACTATATTATGTTAATAATTTGAAGAAACCGCAATATCATACCATCCATTTACCTCTATAAATTTTTCTCATCCTTTTTGTAGAGACCCCATCATGGTTGTTTTCCTTTCTTTTGTGTACTTGCCTATTAAGGGGATCCCTTCTCCATCCCTTGTTGAAAATATTATTATTGTTATGTTTTTTAACATGAATCATTGTCTCTTTCTTTATTGTCTCTTGGCTATAGGAAACTCAATTTAACTACCATCCTTCTCCTATAGATAAGATTTCCTAAGTGATATTCATTTATTTTTGGGTTAGCAAGTGTAATGTCAGTGTTATGGTTTGATAAACCTACATTATTATCCATTAGCATTGCTTGATATACTTATACCAATTAGACTATCTATGAATTAATTTTTTTTCATTGCAATTGTTAATGTTCGAATGATAATTGATGGACTATCATTGTACATAGCTTTAAGACTCAACTTTCTTAGTTTCATATATTATGATAGTTCAATTTATTATCTACATGTGTTATAAATATGTTGATTTGACATGTTTAAGGGAATATTAGTGAATAGGGGTTAATAAATAGTATGTTGGTTTTTTTAAGAACCAAAGTGATCTTTAGAAATAACTATGGACTTTTCCAATTCCAATACTTAGTAATCCAAAGGGATTGGTTGATGAATGAGTAAAAGTTATAAGACTTCTACTCCTACACTTTAGGATCTGTTAAACCAAGGAGGGTGATCCCACAATGTATACTCCAACATTTGTATGACCACTACTTAGATACATGGTCAATAACAGATAATTATTAGAAAATTACTCAACTACATAGCATATAAAATAAGTTTGTAGCTCATTTACTGATATCCTATAGTTAGAGAATGAAAAGATGAAACTCAATACAAAATAACTACAATGGTATCCATTTGGAAGTTTATAAAATAAAGGTGATTAGCTGACGAATCAACCCAAAAATTGAATTATGAATATTGTGCATGAACCATTGCCTTATCACAAGAACAACACTAATATCAACCTATATGACCATATAACAACTAAGCAATAGCACATACATTCTTAAGAAACACTACATTACAACATTTACTTATAACATTCATGATTATTACTGATTACAACTATCATAGCACCCAATTTTTATAAGTTAATAATCTCACCTGAGCATTTATATTAATTCATTGAACTAATAAGCATGAATGAAATTAAACATACATTGAGAGACAACAGAGACAAACAAAAGAATCCTTGATTTCTATCATTCATAACTCATAAAACAAACACAAGGAGAGATTGTTGGAAACAAGAAACATCGAGAGGGTCGTTGAATTAGTGTTCTACAAAAAATAACTTTATTATTCCGATCTTTAATCCACATAGAACATTCAACCAAAGTAATATGTAGAAACATAAAGAAAACAACCACAACACCATAACACAAGAATTTTTACGTGCAAACATTGTTTGGGAAAAAACCACGATGGATGGCCAATCCACAATAAGTTTTGAGTATACCTGAAAGAAAGATTACAAAATGGGAATGCACTTGCATTTAGGCACACTACCTAGAGCTCACTACCTTACAAATATTTGGATTAGATACAAGAGAATGAATTGAAAGATTAACATCTTAAAATTCTTGATTATAGTTCCAGTTAGGCTCTGATGGTGATCTTCTGTCCTTTTGACTGATATTGAACTTTTTTTTTGCTCTGCTCTGCTTCACACCACAAAATCCTTATGCATAAGTGAAACTACACAAGAAATATCTCTAACACTCTTCAGATATTCACAACACACATCGAAACACCTTCTTCATCTCATAAAGTGAGATAATTCATCATCTATATATAACTGTGACTAAGGATTTAATTACTACAAGTTGACTTAATAAGACTTAGAAATATTTGCAACTTGTCGGCTCAAATCATAAGTAAAATTCAATGCACATCCACAGTGGTCAACTATAGCTTAGCTTGGACCCAAAACATAATGAATAAACATAAAGATATTCGAATAAACATTCCTTGAATATCCACAATATATTTTAACAACTGAGTCAGCCCCAAAATACAAATAAATAGAAAATTACCAACCAAATCTCAAAACTTACATAAGGCTTGGTACAAGGTACTGAAATGTCTAGATAAAATAAGAAATGTATTGATGAACTTCTTGTGAGATCCACAACTCAAAGTAACACCTAGAAATTTGTATATGAATCATTGAATACCAATTTGTCGAATACCTTATTCTTCCTAACTGACTCCAATCTCACTGTCAATGGGATTAAATGATGTCATGTGGATCTAATTACTCACTAGGGTTTCCATTAATGACAACACTAAAGCTAACTAACAATGTCTCTTTCCAACAATCTCCCCCTTTGGCATTGATGGCAACACTTAGTGAAAAATGACTAAGTGTTGAATCAAAACCAACATGAGTAACACTGCCATTACAGAACTTCAAGAAGAAAATTCAACCTTAAAAAGAACTCCCCCTATGATGACTATACATTTTTCACTGTACACTTCTCCCCCTTTGACATCAATGGAAAAAACTAGGAGACCAAGACAAAATTTGAAAATTGTACAGGCACAACCTTGTAACTTACAATTTTTTGAAAATATCTAGAAAATCCTACTTCAACACTCTTAAATTGTCATCACAAACCTTTTTGAGACTTTCCAAAACTGTTATGTGACCGCACATTAAATAGGATTGAGCCTTTGTAGTTTCAAGATTCTTTGGGTCACTAATTGGTATAGCAACTTTCACTTCCTTCAAAGCACTTACATTTATCTCAATCTTCACAAAAGTTTGTTCCCTGAGCTCACATCCTCTCCCAATAATTCTATCATTTTCATTCTTTAAACATCTCATTTTGTCAAGTAGGGTTGTTACTTGACCTTCTTGTTGAACCACATCACCAGTTAAAGGATCAAAAGTAGTAAAAATGATAGCTAATTGATTTTCCAGATCCTTCAACTTTTCTCATTACCTTTAGTAAACTTAGATAGAACTAAAAAAGACTTGTAGGCTTTTCCAACTTCAGATGTAGAACCTTGAATGTTCTTCATGTAGGTAGCTAATAGAATCTTATCTTTTGCAATCATTGTCTTCAATCGAATAAGTTTTTTTCTTATTAAACTATCTTCGAATTGTGTACTTACAATATTTATGAGCTTCTTTAGCTCACCAAAAGAGGAATTTGAAGGATCCATGACATGGACAGGCATTAATTTCTGTAGAACTCTAGATGCAAGATTCAATAATTCACAATCCTCTATGTGAGACTTCAGAATCTTCTCACTAGCCTTAGCTTGATCAATTGGTGCAAACTTCATAATCTAAATTGGAGATAGAGTAGATAGATTGATTGAAGTTTCATCCAACTCAAGATAAAAAAACTTCTTGTTGCGTCCACTCTGATTTCCTAAACTTTTTCTTCTTCAACCTTAGGTTTTTCTAAGACTATTACTGTATTTCTTTCAGACACTTCAACCTCTTCATTTTGCACCACCTTCTCCTCAACTAATACCACCTTAGGAACTTTAGTTTCCATAGGTGTATCTATATTTTCCATACTAGGAGGAATCATAATATCATCAACGTCTAGAGGATCAGATACATTCATATTCTCCTTATTCACATTCATATTTCCTATAACATTTTCAGTATACATTTCCTCAATGTTAATCTTATTCTTTGATAGAAATTCTTCCAGAATTTCCTTAGTTTCACCAGCCACAACATCAATTTCACCAATCATGAGTTTATTCACCCTTGTCTTGCTCTTAAAGTCCTGTTTAGCTCTTTCAAGGAGTGAATCCATCTCTTCAATTCACATTTTTGGACACAGATTTGCAAGAACTCTCTTCCTCAGATTCTCTTCTATTCTAGCACTCAATCTTCTTGATTCCAGAATATCATATAGATTCTTGGGTAGGACAGAAATAATCTCAACAAGAACTTTATTAAAGATGTTCATATTTTTTTATTGTAGCCTCTTCTAGAATTCTCTTGCTAGATTCATCAAAAGTTTCATACAATTCATAGAGGGGCTTGAGATTACCATCATTCACAACTGCATTCACAACTTCATCAAGACATATTAGGTTTATCAACTTTAGCCTTCTTTTCCTTTTCTTCTTTTTTGGAGGATTTTCTTTTGTTCAACTCACTAGCCCGAGTTCTGGTAGCTCTTACTTCTTTTAAAAATTCTTCTGATTCTATTTCCTCATCTTCTAAAATAGGCTAATATGTTATTGTACTTTTGTTCTTCTTCCTTTTACTAGAAGGCTTGTCTTGAGTTGGCTATGCTACAGGGGAACTCCTGGTAGATCTAGTGCAGGTAGAGGATGCACTAGGAGTAGTAGAATTTTCTTTTTATTTTTCTTTTTCCTCATCTCTCCTCATTTCTCTCTAGGATTCTATAGGTATGCCCATCCTTTCGACAAAAAATTCTATTTTTTTTCTTACTCTCCTGATTAACACTGGTTTTCTCAATTCCTCATGAACTTGCATACTTTTCTCTGCATATGTTTTGAACCTCTCTTCTCCCAGATCTAGAGGTGAATTCAGCAAGTGTTCTACATACTTCTTCATAATGCTTTCCTCTACTTTGTATCCCATTGGCATGATCCAAATTGTTCTAGGATCAACAACTTCCTATGGCATTGGTCAATATCCACCATGAAGAAAATAATATCTTTGCATTGTTCCACAATTGAAGTCAGAAATATTTCCCTTGCATCCATCATATCCTGGAAATTTTTTAAGTAACCCCATAGGGTAGTGTTCCTAACCTAATGGTCACCCATTCCAAACAACTTGTTCCTTATCTGAATAGCTACAGGCTCATCATTTTTCCAATGAAATTTTCTAATGCCTAGAACTTCATTCATGAAATAGAAAAATAAGCACATTAGCATATTACCATACTTGAAAGTATTCTTCTTTTTTTTCTTGATTTTACTTAGATTTTCCAACAACTGAATGTTGAGTAGCTCACACAAGTCATACTTTTCATTTTGCTTTAGCATCTTATAAGTTGCATAGATGGCCATACAAGATACAAAATTGTCCTAGCTAGAATGGTATATCCTGTAACCAATGACCATTGATACAAATTTCATATCTACAACAATCTTCTATTTTCATTGTCCTTCTATCCTACTATGCACTTGTTGCCTCAATAACCTTGTCATTCTTTACAAATTTCAAAACTGGAAGTCTACTAAGGAATTCAGATGTGTTATTGTACATATAGCTTCTTTTGTGATTTTGCATGGTATATTCAGTCACATGAGCTCATCATGAACATGGCTCAAGATGTATCTCACCCATTCATTTTCCTCAAATATGGGAAATATCACAAACTATGAAAAATTATTCTCTTCTAGGGTTTGAAATTATGGTTTTACAATAAAATATTCTCCAACTATATGATGTGAGTAAAAATTCATTATTTGAGAGATTCGTAACTCTTAAATGTTCACATTAATATATTCCCTAATATCCTATGTGTTCAAAACTCTAAACAAAACTGATGAAAATGCTCCTATAGACCTTCGATTTCAATAGATTTGTAAGAGTTCCATTTAAACATAGGACGGGGTTTGTCCTTCACCTTTACAACCAACAGAGTGGCCATGGTTGCAAATTCAAAAATTCACAGGCTTTTCAAAAAAAAAAAAAAAAAACCTTTTCACCAGATTGAGGTTTGATCATAGATTCTTCTTCACACTTTTAATCTTCCCACAATTCCACAAAGTTCACTCCAAGGATTCTTCAAACTTATTTCCTTCAAAATGAAAAGTGAAAAATGAAGGAGAGGATTGGATTTTTATCATTTGCACAACTAACCCTTTTTTCTACAATAAATATCTTAACCCTAGTACATCTAGTTACTCGGTTTCATGCATAGAGACAGATAAACCTTTTGCGGATCTTTTATACTACATAATACATTCTCAAATCAATTAAAAAACATTTGAAAAGCATTTATCCACCTACTGGATGAGTCCACATTCCAACACTAATTTCCTACACGTGGTTAAAGGATTTTTCTGACAACTCCCCCTAGGCCAAAGGCCTAAAACTAATTCCTAGAGGAATTACCAGAAGTAGATTCTAGTGTAGGGAAATTTTCTTCAATAGAGGGCTCCTTCTTCACCCATTTCTTCTACATCTACCTCTTGATCACATTTGTAGTGACCTTCCATTTTCCTTTAACATCCTGCTGTGTATTCTATCTTACCAGGCCTCTTCTATTCTAATAGATCTTGGTAGTATTCCCAACTTTGTTGCAGTTGTAACACACAAAATTTCTCTGTTTAGACCAAATTTTCCACTAATTTTTCCTTGATCTACATTGGTTAGGAATATGCCCAATTCTATTGCATGCATAGCATCTAATATCTCCATGAAAATTATTCATCATAGCTCTGCATTCATTTGATTTATGGGAAAAATTGTTACAATTAAAGCACTAGCCTGAGAATGATGGTCCACTTTGATTCATCTTGATTCTATACTAAGAGGCCATATATCCAAACCTATTACAGGTAAAATAGTAACCATTGAATCTATAAGCATTTAGTTGTCTCATTGGATTCCTTCTAGCTCCATTCATCTAATTTCCTTGCCAAAATATTCCTTGTCTAGAATTCCTCTATCCAAAGTTCCTTTGTCAAGATCCAAAAATTCCACCTTCCTCATAGCCAAGACCTCACTTGTCACCATCAATCCTCTAACCTTTAATCAATTTATCAAGCTTGGCTGAACTAGATTTGATTTTTTCCTTGTACTCATTTGCAGTAGTAAGTTCATCTTTGACATCATCAAGCTATTTTTCAAGCACTTCCTCATTGTTCTTAGATTGTTCCAATTCATTGTCCAATTAGTTGCATTGTTCAGATTTGTTTTTTAAGGATTGAGCAAGCTTTTCTTCATTCTTCTATCTATCTTCTTTCTCCTTGGTCATCCTCATCATGATAGATTCCATCTCATGCTTCAAGGTAGCCTTTTCTCTAGAAATTTTTTAACACTCTTCTATTTTCTCCTTTAAGGCATGACTGAGTTGTTCATCTTCTATGCTTCTGTTCTTCTACTTGAGCTAATCACATAATTCCTTTCTTTTCTCCCTTGATTCATTGATCTTGTCTTTCAATGACTAGATGAATTTTTTTGCATTCTCAAGATTTTCCTCTAGTTCCTAGTTCTTATATTTTGAATAGTCAAGATCATCCAGGGCCACCATAATTTTCTATTGAAGACTACCTGTATCAATTGAAAATACTCTCCAAGATCTCCACAAGCTCTTATAATTCTTCTGCAGAACTTTCTTTGATACCAATTGTTGGAAACAAGCAACACTGAGAGGGGGGGTGAATCAGTGTTCTTCAAAAATTAACTTTATTATTGTTATCTTTAATCCACTTAGAACATTCAACCAGAAGTAATATGCATAAACATAAAGAAAACAACCACAACACCATAACACAAGAATTTTAATGTAGAAAACGTGTTAGGGGAAAAACCACAGTAGATGGCCAATGCACAATAAGTTCTGAGTATACCCAAAAGAAAGATTACAAAATGGGAATGCACTTGCATTTAGGCACACTACCTAGAGCTCACTGCTCAAAATAGGAAGGCTTAATTCCTTACAAATATTTGGATTAGATCCAAGAGAATGAACTAAAAGATTAGCATCTACAAATTCTTGATTATAGTTCTAGTTAGGCTCTGATGGTGATCTTCTGTCCTTTTGACTGATACTAAACTTCTGCTCTACTCTACTCTAATTCACACCACAAACTCATTATGCACAAGTGAAATTATTTAAGAAATCACTCGAACACTCTTTAGATATTCATAACACACATCAACACACCTTATTCATCACATAAAGTGAGATAATCTACCATCTATATATATCGTCAACTAAAGATTTAATTGCTACAAGATGGCTTAGTAAGACTTAGAAATATTTCCAACTTGTCAGCTCAAATCATAAGTAAAATTTAATGTGCATCCACAATGGTCAATTATAGCTTAGCTTGGACCCAAAAAATAATGAATAAACATAAAGATATTCAAATAAACATTCCTTGAATATCTGCAATGTATTTTAACAATTAAGTCAGACCCAAAATATAGATAAGTAGAAAATTACCTACTGGATCTCCAAACTTACACAAGGCTTGTTATAAGGTACTAAATTTTTTGGATAACATAAGAAATGTACTAATGAAATTCTTTTGAAATGCACAACTCAAAGTAACACCTAGAAATATGTACGTGAACCATTGAATACGAATTTGATGGATACCATGTTCTTCCTAACTAAATTCAATCTGACTGCTGGTGGGAGCAAATGATGTCATGCAAATCTGATTACCTACTAGGGTTGCCATCAATTACAACACTAAAGCATAACTTATAGTGTCTCTTGCCAACATAAATAATAGCCATGAAATTGGTATCAATCTATATTGTATTTGCTATACTATTATCAAATTTACATACATGACAATAGGCTCTGAACTTAAGACAAAACACAAAAACATGCTCTGTATTCCTATTACAATTCACTATGTTAATTCAATTTTCAACGAACTACTAATTTTGGCCCTGAATTCATTCTTATAGAGACAAAATAGAAAAAAAAGCCTCATACTAGGAAGCACACATGTCAAAACCTCATTGGACCGTTGTAACAAATATTCCCTTTTCAATTACACTTGAGCCTTCAGGTGGTGAAAATAAACATGAGGTAAAATTAACCCTCACTCATTGTAGAAAGTCAATCCCACTTTAGAAAGGTATTATTCATTTGTTACAACATCTTCAAAATATTTCCCACGTGCCCAAAAGTGTTCCCCACTAGAAAACTAGTCAAAAAATTTACAAAACATGGAAAGCAGATAAAAAGACAAAATTGATTTATCCACATCAACACTTTATGCCACCCATTCCAAGTTGAGGAGGAAAAATTATCTTGAAATGTTTTATTATCAAAAGCCTAATCTGCAGTATATTCATGATATATATTTTTCTTCCTATCTATTATTTATCCCCACCTAGATTCATTCAGTGTACTTTTCTAACCAGGAGTTATACTCTTCTTTAGTTGGCCACTACACATTTAATAAACTTTGCACTTTAGTACTATGCTGAGAGTATCTAGCATCAATTAAGGCCTTGGCTTCTTTAACAAAAATGTTTGTCTTTGTTTCAATCTCCACCATTGTATCAATATTTGAATTCAGTAGGATGTAGTTGGTGATAGTCAATTCCATCAAAGTTACTACAAGCATTCCCCCCAGATCCTTCTTCCAGGTGTCAAATGGTTGCAACTCACTTTTAGGACTCAATACCTGAGGCATACCATGTTCCTCCATCTCTTTAAATAACTTCAGCTTACTTTGGAGCTACACACCTAGCTTTCCATGAATGGTGGTTATCTCATTAACTGAATCAATATTTTGCAAGATTTCAGGGATGCTAGTAGGTGCCTCAGGATCCTCCTTTTTGGGCATCATTCTCTTAAAGTACCCACCCTAGTACTCTAGTTACACCATTCATTCTTGAAGCCTTCTTTTATCTATAGATACTTTTTATTTTCTTCATGAATACTCCTATAGCTATCCCGAACGTCATCAACCTTGTTGACCAACTTGTTCACCCTATGCTTTAATACATCCTCAAATATCTCATTTCTACCTTAATAGTTTCTAGTTCAACCTTCCTAACATTTTCCTTTTCAGTACTTAGTTGATCATTGAAATCTTTAATTCTCAAGGCCATGGTTTCCCTATTCTATGTAGACAAGTATGAGGAAGAAGAGGATGGTAGGGAAAGTGTCCCTACTGACTGAATAGTCTGAATAGTGGCCCTCATCTTGTTTATCTCATCCAAGGACTTATTGTATTCCTGGACTAGAAAATCATATTTTTTCTAAGAAATCTATGTAGTTTCCACACTAAGCATTGCAACGTAAGAAGTTAACTTTGTTGCTTGGACATGATTTATATTTGTGGCTCTTTTGTTCACCAAGGAACCTATAATCTCTTCAATAGGACTAGCAACCTCATGCTTTCTAGTATTGGGTGCCATAGACCAAATTGGAAGAGTGTGCAACTTTAGACTATATCCAGATCCAAACACTTTATGCTCAAATTGCTCCTTAGTTATTAAAGCCTGAGGGTCTCTTCTTACTACATCATATGCTCTAGCTGAGGTGATAGTGCATCCTGATAACAACATGATTCCACTATCTATGAACATTTTCCTAACCTCAACAGGAATAATAGTTGCAATTTCAGCTTTGATATTTTCTTCCTCTGCTTTCTCAGCTTCTTCCTATTAAGAATGTTCAATACTAGCCCAAGCTAGTTCAAGCCTTTCCTTTATATCTTTACTCCTCTGTTGAACCATAAATTTCTAAAATTGCTTGGATTGCACAAACTTATCATCTGCAAGGAATTCCTCACATTCCTTGATCTTGGGATCATCATCACTTTCCTTATGATATTGCCACTTGGAATTTCTATTTTGGGAACCTATGAACTAAAGGTTTCTTCAATATTATTGGGAGGGAATTTCTTCTCCACCTCCTTATCTCCTAGAAAATGCTCTGCCATTTTTTTCTCCCTAACTTGTTGAACATATAAAGGTTTCTTTGGGATATCCATAGATTTTGGTTGTTGTTCTAGGAGAGCCTATCCTTTATTGGCATCCTCTTTCACATTCACCATAAAACACCATTTTGATAATCACTTATCTTTGTGAAAGCTCTTTCAAAAGGGTCTATAATTACATCATATGGACTTACATAAAAGGCATTCCCTTCCATGTAGCTCTCTTCTATGTCCATTATGGATGCCCATTCTTTCTTTCTAGATATGACAGCCTCATTGCTTGTGAAGTTTGTCAATACATCATCCTTGTACAAGAATTGATGATGTATTACCGATAAGTTTTTATCTCTTCTCTTTCCATACAAAAACTTTTCTAGGTAAAAAATCCTAACCTCATCAATAGACAATCTAATATTATTCACCATGATCCCAAACTTTTCATACCCCTCAAGGGAAGTAACTTTGAAGTAATAAAAAGTGCATTAGGGATTCACCATAGTACCCTTCATAGGCTTCATGAACATTTCATAGTCCATAACATCAATTTCCCACATGAGTTCTATAAAGGCCAATCTGTTAGAGACTTATAGGGGAAAGCAATGTGGTGCAACCTTGTCCCCATATGCTCTAATTAGAGTATATTCTAAATGGAGAAACCAATCTACCCAATTATGTGTTGCATTTGATCCTGGTATGTCTTTTGGGTGCATTATACTTCTGATTGTTGGAGAAATCCTATGGATAGGTGCTACACCCAACACTTCTAGGATACCAAACCTTATAATATTAGAAAACATGAGATAATTGGGATTGGGACAATCCTAATCCCAAATGTGTTTCCACATTTGTACTAAAAAATCATTATTTTGATCATCTCTTAATCTCAATTTCAACTTCCTTTTCCATCCATAATCACCATGAAATAAGAGAATATGCTTTACCAGAGAATAATGAGGGAAATACAAGGGTAAAACCTCCTTCAAATTGAAAAAATCTTGATGCATTTTTTCAACATCATAGTTGGCATAATCAAAACCAGCGTTTTGATTATGACCCTGTATATCTGCCACCATTACCAATAAGTTAGGGGCTATCCTCAACTCAAAATTTTGTGCCAAAACTTTATTTAGGCAATATTAAGTGTTCTTGAAATAATCTACAAACTCCTCACATTCAAAAGACTCACTCTCGTTAGGGAGAAATCTCTCCTTACTCTTTCTATGTTGAACAAGTAGTCTATTTCTATATGGAAATCTATTATTCTCATATTCAACATATAGCTCTACATGCTTAAATTTCATAGTGTAATTGGGATTTAATTGAAATATCTCCATAATCTTGTCTTTTGTCACTTCAATGATCACATCACCATTTTCACCCTTGATTTTCTGTCAATGGGATGATAGTCCCTAGCTAGTTGTATCATCAAGTCCACCTCTACAAACACATTCGACACCATGAGCTTTACAAGATTTAGACCCCACAAGTAACACATAGGCTTACTAGAATACTTCTTATTAAAAGCATACCAAAATAGTTGCCACATCCTATGAGGTTGGGCCAACTCACCAATTTCACCATCATCATGAATTAACCTGGTGGTCATGACAACTTGACCTATAGGTCTCTTGCCAATTCATGACCCTCCATCCTTTATATCTCTAGTGGCCTCCTGCATAAACCTTTCCTTTTCCTTCTTTACACTTTTGGACTTAGTAGATGTTGTAGGAGTACTTGGTGTAGGGTTAGATACTACTGATAGTTTTGGCTTAACCTTAGATGAAACATCCTGAGTTTTAAGCCTTTTAAACCATTTTTCCTTTTGTTTACTTTCAGGTCTAATATTTGATTCACTAGGCTCTGGTTCACTCATGTTTGCAATGCAGGAGAACTATGGTTTATAATATCTTGCAATTGAAAAGACCCTCTTAAGTATAAAATCTCAAAGGACCACTTATAGAACAAAATATTTCCCAATTTGACCTAGTATTTATCACCGAATTGAGGATATTAAAAATAGACAAGCACACTATCTCCCCATTTCCCTATCACCTTTATAGAATAGTGCAATTTAGTATTTCATCTAGGAGGAGATGTACAATTTTCTTACCCAGGTGAATGATCGGCACATTTGTTGATGTAATAATTCACCGAAGCTTCTCGCACAATTTCTTCAAATTTTTGTATTCCTCTTTGCTTCCAAGAAACTCCAAATGCATGAACAACTGTGTATCTACCTTCTTTGTGTTCAAGAGGTGGGCATGCTACCATTAATGTTTGATAGTAAGTTCATGCAAACGAACTAACATTTAGCAGTTCATGTTTAAACCCTAGTCATTGATCACTCTGTTTTAAAACCATATCAATGGTTCTAAATTTTCCTCACTACTTTCTTTTTTTCTTTCTACGATGTCATCAAGAAACTTCCATGTTTCCTTTTCAAACAATAGTTATTACCTATCGCTGATAATAACTAGTTCTATAAGTGATGCAAGAATTTTTGCAATGAAATCTCAGCCCTTCAATTCATGACCCATCCTTGATTACGTTCACCTTCCCATCATTCATCATTGATCCATACTTCAAACCCTAGATTGCATCAATGAAAAGAGATAAGGTGAAGAGGCATATTAAGACACATGCACTTGCACTAAAATCATTGATACAAAAGACATCACATATAAGATCTATTCCAATTAGCCAAAGAAACATGAATAGATAACCCCATCACTCATCATTATTTTGAAACTTAAGCTTAGGAATAAATCCATGAGGAGCAATAAAATAGAATCTAAAATCCTTAGGGCCATTGCTCATCCTTAATTTTTTTCATACATTTTGCAAGCAATTAGTGATGAGAGATCCAAAAAATTTACATCTCATATTGCTTATACAAAACTTGACATTCAAAACTAATTTGTGATGCACAAAACACATGAGATACAACATATTGCTCATTGCTATATGAAAAATTACTATTACATCACCATTCACAATGAGAAATGAAGGAAAAATAATAGGCTAAGAGGTCATCCCTAATCTCTAATAGAATATTCAAGGCTCAAAAGCCATTAGCGATAAGCAAAAAATCAATCACTATAAGGAGATTCAAGAGTATCACCCATCACTATTTCATATTCAGAGCTCTCAAAGTTATCTGCAATGAGCGAAGCTAAAACAATACCACTCACTTCTTATCACTAATTCAAAACATACACTCTACAAGCAATTTGTGATGAGCAGGACTTAAGTGAAAAATTTTAAGCAGTTTCCCACAAGTTGTTCTAATGAAGGGGATGCTCTTGGATGATGTGAGAAAAGGAGCTCAAAAGTTTCTATGTCATAAAATGCAAATGATGTAAAGAAAAAAAAGGTCCTTAATTCAACCTTATATATAAAAATGATATGCAACTTTGACATAGGAATGAAGGACCGATTACCTCACTACTGTTAATGACATAAGATATTTTAAAGTGACCAACAATGGGCAACAAAAGGTCAATGGTAAATTAGAAACTTGGCATAAACAAAAAACTTGAGAGCACTTTAAGGAAGGGTTTAAGATATTACAATACCCTACAATAATAATGAGAAGCAAAGCCCTAAGCCTTCAAATACCAACCCAATATTCAAAAGTATGATAATATTTTTAGATGGAACATAAAAATTTTGTAGGTTCCATCAGTGGCACTGGATGGGGATGCATGCCTCTCATAGGCATGGCAAGATCCTAAAATCTCAAGTTGACATAGAACAACAACACACAGTAAACAAAAAATTAGGGGACTACCTAGACTACGGAGCATGATCAAAATAGACATAACCAAAGCAAGCACACCTATATACACAATGTATAAAAAACACAATGTACATGGAATTCTAACATAATTAGGTGAAGTATAGCTTTAAGAACTACCCATGTACTGATAGTTCAAAAATCTCACATGTCAAGCTTTTGGGGAAATAAGAATCCTCTGAATGTGTGCTTGCTATTAAATAAGGTCCTACCCATAATGCTTCAAACTTCCCATGTTTACCCTTGTGTTGGGCCCTTGCATTCCAAGCTAACACCATACTATTTACCTCAAAAAATTTGGGAGAAGCTCTCTTATCATGTAGATGCTTAACTTGCAACTGCATCTTCATATTCTTAGCATGAGCTTCTCTTCTAGTCTCATCCAATTGCACTATATTATTATTTTTGTGTTGCATATCATCATATATCTCCTCATCATACTCTTGCATGAACTTATACATCTTCAATAGGTTATTTTGCGACAATATAGCATCTAAACCATATACGATGCATTCCAAATGGTGAATAACTAGTAACCTTTTTCATATTCACTCTATTTGCCTAGAGATCCAACTTCAAGTTTGAGTCCCAAGCTTTCTTGTCCTTTTCCATCACCCTTTTGATGATTTTCATTAAGCTCTTATTGCTAGATTCAACCTAACCATTTCCTTGAGGATGGTAAGGTGAAGAATAGGAAACTTGGATACCATGTTTATCACAGAAGTCTTTAAATTCCTCAAATGTAGAACACATAGCATTATTTGAGATGATCTTTCCTAGGACTTCGAACCTGATGATGATATTATTCAATAGAAAATCCACCACCACTTTGCTTGTTTCCTTTCATATGGGTATTTCCTCTACCCGTTTTGTGAAATATTCAATAGCAACAAGGATGTATGAGTGTCCTCCACTTGAATTTTCTGGTATCTCTCTAATGAAATCAATTCCCCATTGTTGGAAAGGGGCTTGAACAATTATAGGCATAAGTGGTAGACTTCTTGAGAACTTCAATTTTCCTGCAAACCTTTGGAAAGTATCACAAGTCTTAGCAAACTTGTGAGAATCCTTAGAAATACTAGGCCACTAGAATCCTTCTCTTAAAATCTTGTGCGCAGTGGTCTTTTCCATGTAATGACCACCACATACTCCATTATGCATCTCCTACAAAAGTTCTAGTGCCTACTTTCCATCTACACATTTAAGAAGTATACCACCTAGGTTTCTCCATCATAGCTAATTGTTCATAATCACATACTTGATGGCATGCAATTTCAATGTCCTATTATTATCAGCCATGCCTATAGGACACTATAAAGTCTATAAATACTGAACAATTCTTCGATACCAACCACATGTTTCCATATCATAGATAGGTGCAACATCAATCACTTCTACTGCTTGTAGTAAGTGCGAGAGACACCGGGGGCCTTCAAGGAGCTCTTCAGGATCAATAGTGTGTGCAGAATTCGGGAGGGACCTTTCAAGCAATTCAAAACATCAATTATGACCTTTTGGAGCCTATAATGGCATTTGGGATGAATAAATGTAATGAGAATGTTAAAAGTTCTAAGGGTCCTGATAAGGATCCTAGGTTAAAAATGCAATATAAAGGGAAAATCATGTTCTATGGGTTTGATTAGTGATCTAATGCTTTAGGTAGGTCAAATAAATTTGGATATTGAAGGTCCAATAGTTTTTAGGTGATAGATTTTAATAAATTTCCAGATTGTAATTTCAAATTTTTGAATTTCAGTTTAGGTGGGAAAAGGAGTTTTGAGTGTTTTAGAATTAATTAAGCATTGTAATCAATCCAAATTGGTTGGATCAGTTGGAGAATGGGTTTATAACCCTAAAATATTCATTTGTACAGGGTTGATCAGTTTTGTGAAGGCACTGTACGGACTGTTTCTAGAAATAAGGGAAAAACACAACTTTCTTGCATTATTTGGTGTCTTTTTGATGAACCACTGATTCCTATTGAAGGTATACATTGTTGGATTCCTTAGTAATTTGTATTTGCATGTTTTAACATCCCCTACATGTTCTGATAAGCATAAAAGATCAATTCTTGCACGTTTTAACTGACTGTCCACAGGAAAAGTTTAGATTTTGCACTGTTTTGAGAGTTCTAATGAAGGAATGATCAATTTCATGGAGTATTATGACTGAAAACCTATGAAATGGATCACATTTGACATGTACCATAAGAAACTAACAAATAAATGTGCAGGGAAGAGGAAAACTAATGTGTGCACAATGAATTAGCAAAGAAAAAGGCATGAAGATGGACCCTAGGGTATAGCAGTGAAGGATCTGCCTTAACAACAGGTATATTTTTGAATTGAAATAGTTTATATGTGTTGAATTAATGGTGAAAAGTCTAAAATTAAGACTTGGAAGTGTTTGGAAAACCTAGAACCAAGAAGCCCTAGTTTTAAGCCAATTTAAGGAGGGTTTTGTAGTTGGGCATGTTCAGGGTAACATAGAAGACTAAAAGTCTGAAAATATTTGGTTTGGGAATGTTTTGGAAGACTGTTGAGAGTTTCATGGTTAGGGGAAAACTTTAAAGAGGGGTTGCTTTGAAAAATAGGGCTAATTAGGCCTAGTTTTGAGGAAACAATAGGTTTTGAAGAAAGATTGTCTGAAACAAGTGATGCCAAGGAGTTGATATGATGTTTTTCATCACAAACCACACCTGAAACAATCTTTAGATTGGAAGTTCATTTGAAAAGTTTGAGGAAAAAGTCAAGAATCCCTCGCTAAAGGCCTAATAGGGCTAGAAGGCTAGTTGAGGAGCAAAGGTGAGTTTTATTCAAAACAGAGGGTTAGGGCTTGAGAACCATTGAAGTAAGGTTAGGTTGAGCCCTTTGAGATCATTTTAGTGGTTTGGAATCATAAAGGAGAAAATAATTTACGAATGCAAAGTTGAGGCCTTATCTCCATGTTGGTGCCTAGTTGAAAGGTTGTGAGTGAAACATTGATAGTCTTGTAACTTGGTGTTTTTTTTTTAAAAGTCCTTGACCCTCTGCATCAGAGTGGTATCAGAGCAGTGAGTAGGTCCTTTAGGGATTGGAGAAAAAGCAATGGCACCAAAAAAATCAATTGGCAAGAGAGTTGGGAGATTTGAAGGAGATCTTGGAAAGGGAGAGAAGAGAAAGGAGGGAAAAAGAAGTAGCAAGAGAGCAGGCCAGAGAAAGAGAAGAAAGGCAATGGAGAAGGGAGAGAGAGACCATGCAAGCAAGGATAAATAACCTTGAGAGGAGTAGGAGAAGAGAAGAGAAAGAAGACCAAGAAAACAATGATGAAGATGAAGAGCATGTGAGGGTAAATCAAGAACAATCAACAGATGAGACAGAAGACCCTGAGGAAAGGAGGTTAGTGAGGTTGTTGAAAGCAGTACAAGGTCATGGAGGAAAGAGTCACATAGACTTGCCTATCTATCAAGGGAAGATGGATAGTGAGGAGGTGTTGGGATGGCTTGATGCCTTAGAAAAATATTTTGAGTTTGAGGAGATGGATGAAGAGAGGAAGGTTAAGTTTGCCAAAACCAAGTTGAGAGGCACAACATTGACATGGTGGACTAGTTTTCAGAATGATAGGATGGCTAGAGGATTGGAAAAAGTCTCTACATGGGCAAGGATGAAGAGTTTGGTCAGAGAGCAGTTCCTACCATCTGATTATACCATTCATGTGAAAAGGATGAGGCAAAATTTAAAGAAAAAGGACATGGATGTGATGTCCTATACTGAGCAATTTCACAAGCTTAGTATCAGAGGAGGTTATGAAGAAGAGGATGAGAAAGTAGCCAGGTATATCAATGGCTTGAGGTATAATCTACAAGATGAGATTGGTTTGCAATTGCCAAGGACATTGGGAGAATGTTTTCAGTTGGCCATTAGAGCAAAAGAAAAGGTGAAAAGGAAGCAAGAAAGATCAAACAATGGTGGAAGAGGAGGTAGTTCAAACAAGGGCAAAGGTAATAGAGAAAAAGGACAAGGCAGCAATGATAAGAGCAGCAATGACAAAGGCAAGGAGATATTTTTTGATCAAAGAGGAGGATACACTCCTAGAGGAGGAGGCAGATTTGGACAAGGTAGAGGACCATTCATGGGTAGATGTTTCAATTGCAATGAACCAGGGCATCCTTCCTTCAAGTTTCCTAAATGGGAACAAGCTGATAGAGGCAGAGAAAGGAGAGCTAACTTGGTACAAGAAGAAGAAGACAAGAAGGAGGAACCAAAAACATTCATGGCAGACCCTGTGACTGATGGTGAGTTTCTTATGGTCAAGCAAGGAGAAAGACTTCATCAAGAACCAAAGGTAACTATTTTCAAAACAAATTGTCTCAGTCATGGTAAGATCTGCAGATTGCTCATAGATTCAGGGTCACATAGCAATTTAGTTTCACTTGATATGATAACCAAGCTAGGGATTGAAACATTTGATCATCCTACTTCCTACAAGGCCACTTGGGTAACTCAAGGACAACATGTAGAGATTGGTAAGAGAGCTTTTGTTGATTTCTCAATTGGATCATATCATGATAGGGTGCTTTGTGATGTCATTCCAATGACTTGTGGTCATTTCATCTTGGGGAGACCATGGCAGTATGCTAGGAGGACATTGCATGATGGATTTCTCAACACATATTTGGTTCACAAAGGAGATGTTAGATATCAATTGGTTCCTTTGCCTTTGGAGCAGTCTAATGATAGTTTTGTGATTTTTTTTTAGAAGAGTTTGCAGGTGAATAAGCAGGGTGAAATAGGGGAAGACATTGGTAGGCTAAAAAAAGACAAGTTGCAGTAGCGTTATGAGGTGGACAGTCCTTCAAATCAGACTTTGTGGGATTTAGACAGTATCATGGTTGGAGGCATTGAATGCCCTATAAATTAGGGTGATAACGGTGGAGTTATTTCACAAAGGAGATAGTGGAATGAGGGCAGGAGCAGGGCACAAGAACCTACTATTATCAAGCAGCAAAGAGGACACACTAATCCATATTTTGATTATGTCAAGAATGCAGATTGGCAGAAGAGGAAGACAATGACTTTGGGAGACTACATGCCTTCTCATTGGAAGATGAAAACACATGAGAGCAAAAGGTATTTTGGTGGCAACACATGGGAAACTTCTTGGGGCAAGAGTTCTTTCTTTCCTGGGGAGAATGGTGCAGGAGCACCCAGGGCCTTCAAGGAGCTCTTCAAGGATCAGGAGTGTGCAGGGGTCAGGAGAACCTTTCAAGCAAGTCAAAACATCAATTATGACCTTTTGGAGCCTATAATGGCATTTGGGATGAATAAATGTAATGAGAATGTTAAAAGTTCTAAGGGTCCTGATAAGGATCCTAGGATAAAAATGCAATATAAAGGGAAAATCATGTTCTAGGGGTTTGATTAGTGATATAATGCTTTAGGTAGGTCAAATAAATTTGGATATTGAAGGTCCAATAGTTTTTAGGTGATAGATTTTAATAAATTTCCAGATTGTAATTTCAAATTTTTGAATTTCAGTTTAGGTGGGAAAAGGAGTTTTGAGTGTTTTAGAATTAATTAAGCATTGTAATCAATCCAAATTGGTTGGATCAGTTGGAGAATGGGTTTATAACCCTAAAATATTCATTTGTACAGGGTTGATCAGTTTTGTGAAGGCACTGTACGGACTGTTTCTAGAAATAAGGGAAAAACACAACTTTCTTGCATTATTTGGTGTCTTTTTGATGAACCACTGATTCCTATTGAAGGTATACATTGTTGGATTCCTTAGTAATTTGTATTTGCATGTTTTAACATCCCCTACATGTTCTGATAAGCATAAAAGATCAATTCTTGCACGTTTTAACTGACTGTCCACAGGAAAAGTTTAGATTTTGCACTGTTTTGAGAGTTCTAATGAAGGAATGATCAATTTCATGGAGTATTATGACTGAAAACCTATGAAATGGATCACATTTGACATGTACCATAAGAAACTAACAAATAAATGTGCAGGGAAGAGGAAAACTAATGTGTGCACAATGAATTAGCAAAGAAAAAGGCATGAAGATGGACCCTAGGGTATAGCAGTGAAGGATCTGCCTTAACAACAGGTATATTTTTGAATTGAAATAGTTTATATGTGTTGAATTAATGGTGAAAAGTCTAAAATTAAGACTTGGAAGTGTTTGGAAAACCTAGAACCAAGAAGCCCTAGTTTTAAGCCAATTTAAGGAGGGTTTTGTAGTTGGGCATGTTCAGGGTAACATAGAAGACTAAAAGTCTGAAAATATTTGGTTTGGGAATGTTTTGGAAGACTGTTGAGAGTTTCATGGTTAGGGGACAACTTTAAAGAGGGGTTGCTTTGAAAAATAGGGCTAATTAGGCCTAGTTTTGAGGAAACAACAGGTTTTGAAGAAAGATTGTCTAAAACAAGTGATGCTAAGGAGTTGATATGATGTTTTTCATCACAAACCAAACTTGAAACAATCTTTAGATTGGAAGTTCATTTGCAAAGTTTGAGGAAAAAGTCAAGAATCCCTCGCTAAAGGCCTAATAGGGCTAGAAGGCTAGTTGAGGAGCAAAGGTGAGTTTTGTTCAAAACAGAGGGTTAGGGATTGAGAACCATTTAAGTCAGGTTAGGTTGAGCCCTTTGAGATCATTTCAGTGGTTTTGAATCATAAGGGAGAAAATAATTCATGAATGCAAAGTTGAGGCCTTATCTCAATGTTGGTGCCTAGTTGAAAGGTTGTGAGTGAAACATTGATAGTCTTGTAACTTGGTGTTTTTTTTAAAAAATTCTCTGACCCTATGCATCACCCTCCCACTCTCTCCCTCCCTATCTCCCACTCTCCCACTCTCCCACTCTCCCACTCTTTCACACCCTCTCCCACCCTCTCCCACACTCTCCCACCCTCTCCCACCCTCTCCCACCTCCCACTCTCTTCCTCCCTCCATCCCACTCTCTCCCACTCTCTCCCACTCTCTTCCTCCCTCCCACACTCTCGCACCCCATCCCACTCTCACCCACTCTCCCAAACTCTCTCCCAAAGTCTCTCCCATGCTCTCCCACTCTCTTCCTCCCTCCCTCCCACTCTCCCACTCTCTGACACTCTCTCTCTCCCTCTCCCTCCCACTCTCCCACCCTCTCCCACTTGCTCCTCTCCTCCCACTCTCTTTGACTCTCTCTCCCACTCCCTCTCCCACCCTCTCCCTCCCTCTCTTCTCCCACTCTCCTCCACTCTCTCCCACTCTCTACCCTCTCCTCCTCTCCCACCCTTTTCCCACCCTCTCCTCCCCTCTCTCAGCACCATCTCTCCCACCCTTCCACACCTCTCTCCCACTCTCCCACTCCTCCCACACTCTCCTCCCACCTCCCACTCTCCCACTCTCCCAAACTCTCTCCCTCCCCATCTCCCTCTCCCATACTCTCCCACTCTCCCTCCCTCCCTACCACTCTCTCCCACTCTCTTCATCCCTCCCTCCTCTCTCCCACCCTCTCCCACTCTCTCGCACCCTGTCCCACCCTGTCCCACTCTCACACCCTCTCTCCCACCCTCTCACCCACTCTCCCCCACTCTCTCCCACTCTCTTCCTCCATCCTTTTGGAACTGTAAAAATATGATGATTTTTACATATCTTTCATCCCCCTGAGTCTCCATTTGAGTCCTACCTTAGGCACATTTTCCTCATTTTATGATATTTTTACCCATATTTTGGTCGTGTGACCCCATAGAATCCATCGAGTCATGCATTTTTCATGTTGTGGTCCATATCGGCATAGGTCTATCTAGGTCTCCCTGACCCATGTTGCCTATGTGTTAAGATATGTTTGCAACAGGTGATCGACAAGACTTGTTCATTGTTACAGCGATCGGCATTCACCTATAGGTTTCTATCGGCATTACTTTCACGTGGTTTCAATGACCGAGGAGGAACCTATCGGTAGGAGTTTGGTCATCGGGATAGTGTCTCATCAATTTTGAATTGTCTCCCCAACTAATGCATGTGGAGGTTCATCAGCGAGAGCTTGGCAATATCGTAATGTGATCTCGACGAGGTTGTTATGTCTTGTCGACATGGGGTTTTCATCAGCATGTTCTCGAGGAGAGTCTTACCGAACAACACATGGATGGTTTCTTCGGCCAAACATATTGCTTCCGGTGTGAGGTCATAGCGAATATACATTGTCACACCAACCGGTGGCAGGAGGATGCATATCGGTAAGAGTTGAGGCTTTCGAAGTAATGTCTCAGCGAGTGCCCTTCAGTCTCGCCGATAACACAATGAGGACTTTTTTGGGATGAAAATTGGATTGTCTCAGTGACACACAAGATCGATAAAGTCTTTCAGTAAAACAAAGTGCACTCTATATGAGGTCTCCCCGATGCCGGTATGTTACGGCGACCCACATAAGATAAAATAATACATCGGCGAGAGAACCAATTTGTCACAGTGACTTATGATGAATGAAGATTTTTAGTAAATCAAAGTCTAATCTGTGAGATGTCTCTCTGATATCTCAAGGTTATAGCAAAATGGATGAAGCAAGGAAGCACATTTCGGTAAGAAAATTTCTTATGTCTCACCGACTGGGAGATGGCGTTTGGGGTGACTCTCGGTATAATGAAGCATTATCTACATGATGTTTCCCCGACTCCATGAGGTCACAGCGAAACATGTATTGGGATAGGAGGATTTTCTTTGGTTTCGGCATAACAAACAAAATGCTACAGCGACATGCAAGAGGCAAAAGGGCGCATATCGATGAAACATAATGAGATCAAAACTATGAAATAACCTGCTCGTGTTATAATGCGAGCGTGTTATATTTTTCTTTGGGAATCCCCAAGCCTTAGCATTGGTAGTTTCCTTGGAATACCAACCCAGAGGCTTGGAGGGCATTCCCAATGACCAGAGATGTGTTTTTTCAAATTCTATAATTTTTTCACATAATCGGGTTCGTGCTCACCATCAGGATTGCATCTGGTTCAATATCGACAAAAGAAAACACATGGGTAATGTTAGGTTCTCTCTTAGCTATCCAATGATGTAATTTTTTTCACTTTTTAACAATGTTAAGCCTTTCATCCATAATTTCTTTTGTTTATATGTCTCTTTTTTTCCAAAAAGCAATGTTTGGTTTTTTTTTTGTTATAAATTAACCGTTCATCGAAATTTCAAATAAATTATATTTTTAGAAATTAGACTCTATTATACATTTTTAAAAAAATATATTAAAAAAAATATCAATTACCTTCAAAAAAATTTAGGGAGAGCACAACCAAAATTCTTCTTTTCAGGAAGTGCTCACTTAGAAAATTAGTACAATATCAAATATTAATTAAAAAATTATCAAAAAAATCGTGCATCAACTAGATACTGTTAGCTAACTTTTGACCATTGTGATTTTAAAAATACTACAAAAAAGTTCACCATGCTAAGGTCGTACAAGAGTTGCTATGTTATGTTTTCTGACAAAAATAGCACCAATTTGTGTACGTCCCTCTTTTGAACCCCTTAATCTCAACCATTTTCAAAATAAATTAGTAGTTTAGAAAGTAGACTCGGAGCACTTTGATCCTTTCTCAAAATTTTGAGTGTAACTATCCTCAATTTCATGTCCAAGGTCAGTATTTCCTCATTTCAGAAAAAAAGTGGCCACTTAAGCCCCCTTTTTGGGAATCATCTCAGTGCACTTACCCAAGTAGGGATACCAATTTTGGTTTTTAATTTCAATGCATGGATTTTTTTTCTTTTTTTTGAACCCACATTATTTTCACTTTTCATTTTTCTTTATAGGCTTTTCATTTTTTCTTAATAGGCACCTTCCCTTTTCTTAGAAGTGTTTTGATTTTCATTTTGGAGCATATTTTTCTTTATTTTGGCATGTCTTTTTAGTGAGAGATTATGATATTTAGGTTTTTGTGGATTCTTTGATTTATGCATTTCTTCTTTGGTATCCCAATTGCTTGGATAGGCCATAGAGGGATTTTATGAAATGAGAGGATTTTGAAGTGGAAGGTGTTGGAATGAATTCAAGGGTATGTGCATTTTTTTTTCTTGAAAGGGAACCTAAGGATATGCATTAGGAACATATGGGCCCATGATGGATGGAACGGTTAGTGGATATGGTCCAACAATAGATGGCGAAGATGATGGAGGAGGTGAACGTATTTATCTAAAGGGAAGCCTCTTGTGTTTGAAATAGCTACCAAAATCTTAAGAAGGAGGTATGTAGTTAAGGCCATAAGCATTTAGATGCATTTTAATATTAGGATGTGTAGGTAAATGGAACTGATGAAGGTGTGTGGTATTGTACAAGAAAACTAGCTTTTATAATGGTGGATGAACCAAGCTTATATGTTTGTGGTTCATGAATGGGATCTTGTGAAAGTTTAGGATTATCATGAGATGTGAGGGAAATGCTTATACCTTGGGGTTCTTGACTTATTCAATGGATGAAAATATTTTATTAATGAATTTATACATTAAGATTATGGTATGGAGTTGACATAATTCAATCATGAGATGGTATGGCGTCATGACATGGAATGGAATGATGAGATGAACTGGGATCATGAGAGGGAGTATTTTGATCTTCACACAAAATAGGGATCTATGATGTCATTCTTTCGATCAATGAGGTCAAGTGTGTATGTGGTTGACTTTCTATAGGTGCTATGAAGGTGGAAGAACATGAAATGGATAAGCTAGATAGACATGGGATGGATTAGGTGAAAGTGGGTGGAACTAGAAGACTATGACTACCATGTTGTGAAATAGAATTTTGGATCAGGTATTGTATTCCTTACAGGGTGACTTTTGGTGCTCCTTCAGTGAAAGAGGATGGATAGTTGTTTGTTCAACATGGAAGACATTTTTTTTCCCTTGTCAATGGACGAATAGGATGACATGGATGGTGACATGATTTGGGTATATGTTTCAATGGTAGGTTTATGTTTTTTCTCGCTTGATTAATATTTAGATCTTGAATACCCCATCCCACTATGGAAGATCATAAACACCTCTAAGCATATAGACTCTATATTACTATGTTCTTCAAACGTATCATCGATGTTTGATAAATGTACAAAGACAAATAATCCGTATGATAGTAAAATGACTTGCTTCTATGAGCACTTTCTATTATGTACACTATAACAATGTATTTAGGTGCACCTTCATATTGCAGGATGGAAAACACAGTGGGTTGTAGTTTGTATATCATGCAGTGTTTTCCAACTTGCAATTATACATAGCTAGTATGCTTCTCATGAAACTCTTGTGTTTTTTAGACCTTAAGAATTAAATGAAACTCATGTACAAAATTTATTACAACTCTTTGGTGGACTAAAATTTGGGTTTCAAAATCATGATATAATGGTAAATCAAAATGCACTGAATAACTGTAGGTTGGAAAACATAGTGGGGTATTTCAGTAGATCCTTCTAAGAATCTAGCATTTACTTTTGATGGGTAGCAAGTTGATTATCCCTTTAAAAAAAATCCAAGCCCATAGAATTCACGTCCTTGCCATTCACTTCGACCAATAGGAAGAACACTTGGTTGAAAAATGTCCCCTTTGCAACATTTGAATTGCTAGAAACTCATGCACTAGGAAATTCAAATAGCATAGGTGCTTCAATCTTATCTTCATAGGCAACAAGAGATAGTGGAAACCTTACATTTCCATTGCTAAACAATTTGGTTGGTGATTGTTGAGTTGTGGAGGAAATGGTGTGGGATTGGATTTTATTTAAAGGGATAATTGTTACTCTTGTATGTAGATATCCTATTTCAAGTGGGATTTTTCCTATTTGTTCTGTATCCACTACCACATTACACAAATCCACTCCTCCACCAACCTTCAATGCAGCTATTGTTGTGGCATTTTAAAATTTTATTAGTTGTGCAACAACACCTTTCACTTCTGACCTATCAATTGTGCAACAACACCTATGACTTGAGATGTTGATCAGTTGTGCAACAAGACCTTTCACTGTTGACCTATCAATTGTGTGACAACACCTTCCATTGCTATCTTTGTTTTATGAAATTCTTTTCTTTTAGATTGAAACTCTCTATGAAAAACATTAAGCTCCTCTTCCTTTCACCATGACAACTTCTTGTGTTTTAATTCCTTTTCTAAGTGGTTCATTTTAGTGTTTGCTTGCTCTACTCCACTTTGAGCATTTCCAGCTATTGTTTTCGCAATTTGTTTATGATTAGAGTATGGAGATGTTTCTTTTCGCAAGCTCATTACAAAACTTGTCTTCCTTTTTGGATAAGACTTTCATGCCTCCACCCAATTGATTCTATTTTTCTTCACTTAGGTCTAATATTTCCTTTCCTTATCATCCATTTCCAATTGTATTTGTTCCATGAAATTGCTAACTTCAATAATGATTTCCTTGATTCGTTCAACCCCACATATAGCATCATCTCTCTCTTTCTCTTTTTGTACAAATTCATATGCAATAGAAAACATTTTGAGTTAATCCCCTTCTACATTTCCATTTTCCCCTTGCACATATTACACATGGTCCTTCCTCCACTTTTCAGGAGCATGAACAACCTCTTCACTCAATACATTATATATCTCATTTACTTTGGTCTACTTCTTTCCATGTGTTTTTAGAGAAAATTCCTTTTCTTTCATTACACACTTTCCAATATCTTCTCATATTTTTTTAATTACTACCATGTCATAGAATTCTCATAACATTTTTTTTTCATATTCTGTCAGATTTCTTTTAGGCAAAGGGATAGAGTTTTGAATGTACTAAATACTTTCGTGTACCTTTGCAACTTCTTTTTTTCCCAACTTTTAAAGTATTTTCATGATTGCATAATCCATTTTTTTCTTTTAACAAGTTATTTGCAACAAATTTTTTATGATTAAATAATTCATATGTTTCTTTGAACAAGTTATTTGCAACAAGTGTGTTTGTGATTACTTAATTGATATGTTTGAGATAAGAATTTAATGTTTGAACTCAACAAATTCTTTTTTTTTTGTACTTACATCTATTTTTACAACTGTGAGTGGGTTGTACTTTTCATAACACCCTATGTTTTCCAATCTATAGTTTTACAATACAGGATCCATGTGCAGTATGTGCAAGGGGCAAATGGAAATGTAGGAGGGGATTAACTCAAAAGGTTTTGTAGTGCATATGAATTTGTGCAAGTAGAGAAAGAGAGAGATGATGTTGTAAGTGGGGTTGAAAAAATGAAGTAAATCATTCTTGAAGTTAGCAATTCCATGGAACAAATACAATTGGAAATGGATGATAAGGAAAAGGTAATATCAGACTTAAGTGCAAAAAGAGAATCAGTTGGGTGGAGGCATGAAATTATTATCCAAAAAGGTAGACAAGTTCCGTAATGAGCTTGTGAAAAGAAACATCTTCATACTCTAATCATAAACACACTGCAAAAAAAAGAGCTAGAAATGATCAAAGTGGAGTAGAACAAGTGAACACTAAAATGAACCACTTAGAAAAGGAATTAAAGCATAAGAAGTTGTCACAGTGAAAAGAAGATGTGCTTAATTTTGTTCAGAGAGAGCTACAATCTAAAAGAAAAAAATTCCATAAAACAAAGAAAACAATGGAAGGTGTTGTCGCACAACTGATAGGTCAAAAGTGAAAGGTCTTGTTGCACAAATAATCAATGTCTCAAGTCACAGGTGTTGTTGCAAAATTGATAGGTCAAAAGTGAAAGGTGTTGTTGCACAATTGATAAATGTTTAATATGCCACAACAATAGTTGAATTGGAGGTTTTTGGGGGAGGGGATTTGTGTAATGCAGTAGTGTATATAGAAAAAATAGAAAATCTCCCACTTGAAATAGGATATCTACATACAGGAGTAACAATTATCCCTTTAAACAAAATCAAATCCCATACCATTTCCTCCAAAAATCAACAATCACCAGCCAAATTGTTGAGCAATGGAAATGCAAGGCTTCCACTATCTCTTGTTGCCTATGAGGATGGAATTTAACCACCTATGCCATTTGTATGTCCTAGTGCATGAGTTTGTAGCAATTCAGATGCTGCAAAGGGGACGTTTTTTAGCCAAGTTCTCTTCCTATTGGCCAAAGTGAATGGCGAGGAGGTGAATTCTATGGGGTTAGATTTTGTTTAAAGGGATAATATTTACTCCTATATGTACATGTCCTATTTCAAGTGGGAGCTTTCTTGTCTGTTCTGTATCCACTAATGCATTAGACAAATTCCCTCCTCCACCAACCTCCAATGCAGCTATTGATGTGGCATCTCATACTTTTATAAGTTGTGCAACAACACCTCTAACTTTTTGACCTATAAAAATGATTTTTAGGAGCATTATAGGTAAGGTGAACACTTCATAGGACAGTTGTGTGCATTTTTTGATAGTAAAGGTTGTTATAAAATATGAAGGTGAACTTTAAAACATTGTTTTCCTGTAGTTTGCATAAAAGAAAGTGATCATTGAACAAAGCTTGAGAAGTGAGTCTTCTTCTTGAGAAGTGAGTGACAACCCATTGTGCTTTCCATCATGCAACTAATATGTGAATTTTGTGTTTGAAACATATCAAAAGATATCCAAATGGAGTGTTTTGTTGAGAGTAAGGGTTTTTAAGAAATAGGAAGGTGAAGTTGAAAATAGGGCTGGGTTACAGTCTGCATAAAAGAAAGTGCTCATTGAACAAGAATTGAGAAGTGAGTCACAAACCACTATGTTTTCCATCTTGCAACTACTTCTCACAACCTAGTGTGTTTTCCATCATGCAACTAATATGTGCATTTTTTGTTCGAAACATATGAACATATATTTGAATGGAGTGTTTTGCTGAAAGTAAGGGTTTTTTAAAAAATAGGAAGGAGAAGTTGAAAATAGTGTTTTGTTATAGTCTACATAAAAGAAACCGCTCATTGAACAAGACTTGAGAAGTGAATCACAACCCACTGTGTTTTCCATCCTGCAACTAATATGTGCATTTTGTGTTTGAAACATATGAAGATATATTGAAATGAACTGTTTTGTTGAAAGTAAGTTTTTTTAAAAAATAGGAAGGTGAAGTTCAAATAGTGTTTTGTTATAGTTTCCATAAGAGAAACCACTTATTGAACAAGACTTGAGAAGTTAGTCACAACCCACTGTGTTTTCCATCCTGCAACTACTTCTCACAACGTAGTGTGTTTTCCATCATGCAACTTATATGTGCATTTTGTTGTGTTCGAAACATATGAAAAAATATTCAAATGGAGTGTTTTGTTGAAAGTAAGGGTTTTTAAAAAATACGAAGGTGAAGTTGAAAATAGTTTTTTGTTACAGTCTGCATAAAAGAAAGCGCTCATTGAACAAGACTTGAGAAGTAAGTCAAAACCCACTATGTTTTCCATCATGCAACTACTTCTCACAACCCACTATGTTTTCCCTCATGCAACTACTTCTCACAACCCACTGTGTTTTCCATCATGCACTTAATATGCACATTTTCTGTTCGAAACATATGAATAGATATTCAAATGAAGCATTTTCTTGAAAGTAAGGGTTGTTATAAAATATGAAGGTGAACTTCAAAAAATTGTTTTCTTATAGTCCACATAAAATAAACTGCTCATTGAACAAGAATTGAGAAGAGAGTCACAACCCACTATGTTTTCCATCATGCACATGTTATGTGCACTTTGTGTTCCACACATATGAACATATATTGAAATGGAATGTTTCCTGAAAGTAAGGGTTGTTAAAAAATATGAAGCTCAACTTGAATACATTTTTTTTGTTACAGTCTGCATAACAAAAAGTGGTAGTTGTATGTGCTTACATAGATTTGTAATTTTGACATAAATAATAAGACTTGAGGTGGAATTTCCTACCATTATTTGATGGCATTTGACATTGTTTATAATGAAATCTTACATGGAAAAAAAAAGTGTCATGAAATCTACAAGAACATTGTCTTACATTTTTTTTAAATTAAGAGGAGTAAATGCTTTTGACTCGAAGCTATGAACTGGTGAGGTCACAAATGGGGGACCTCATCCCCTAAACCCCAAAGGGATTTGAGCCTTGATGGAAAGATTAACAATACAAATTAACAATTGCACAATGCCACTATTGGAAGAAGACCATAGTCTTCAAACATACCAAAGTACTATAATTCCATAGAATAATTGATCAATAATTAGATGATCAAAGATAATGTAATTCCACACCATAATTTTTCAATAATTACATGATCAAAGATAATGTAATTTTACAGCATAATTGTTCAATAATTACATGATCAAAGACTAAATTGAAAATGAATATTGTTATCCTTTGTCATCCTCTTCTATAGTGCCTTTTATGTACAATTGAGGAGACAGTCAGATATAATCTTTTAGGCTTCTTTAAGTCCTTGGCATTCACAATGGGATGATTCCACTTGCATGAGGGTTTGGGGAAGCATCTGCTTCAACCATTGCACTTTCAACACCTTCAACATATAAGAAACCCATGAATATAAATGACTACATTCAATAATTAACATATGTATATAAGGAAAACACAACATCAGATCTAAGCGCAGAGAAAGAGAATTAGTAGGGGAAGGGATGAAAGTCTCATTTGAAAACACAGAAAAATTTCGTATCACATTTATATGAGCCTTTGGAGGAGAAATGCAATTCAAAATTAGACAGAACAAGAAGAATCGCTAATAATTGAGGCTCTATTTTTTTGCTTCTTTCACAGAAGTTGAAGGAAATTGAGAAATTGAGCAGACTAGTGTCAAGAATCAATAAAATTCAAATGCATGAAACAAATTCATTCAAATTATGAAAATACACGTTCAAAATCAGATTTCAAAGTTACCCTTTCTTCCACTTTATTCCTCTAAAAGAACCAGGGACAATGTGTTTTCCAATACACTGTCAAAATCAACATATTCATAATAGAAATTAAATTGTCTAAATGAAATCATAAATAAACTCTAAAAAATAAAAGAAAAAAGTGACTGCAATGACACATATTACATTCAACCAAAAATTCATACTTTAAAAGGGAAAGTGCATGAGCTCCTCCCTAGGCACCCCTTCTTCTTGCTGCCCTGTCGAGGCACATTTCCCTGTCCCAAATGCACACTAACTTGCTCGCACCCACCACTTCCTTTTCCATGATTTCCCTCTAATTCCAAGAATGTAAACATCACATAAAGTTCAAATACATGCAACCAATTCATTCAAAATATCAAAATACACATTAAAAAATAGATTTCAATATTACCATTTCTCCCGCTTTCTTCGACTTTCCCCTTCAAAGTATGCATATGTGGTTTCCTGTAATATGTAAAAAAGTTGCAAGTGTTACAAGATAGTTAAATTTCCAAAATTTATTGCACCATCTGTTGTAAGCAAGCATATAGTTTTTGACTTATAAGAAACAAAATATTAAGGTGGACTTCACTACATTCTTCATGGGTAGGAAACAAATACTTTTGAGAAGCAAATAACTAACAAGGGATAGTGTGTTTTCCAACACTACAAATAATGTGAGCATTTTTTTTTCTTGCAATTAGATGAAGATAGTGAAATGCCATTTTTACTATTACAAATAGAATTTAATACGACTATTCATATGAAAGTATCTATGATGAGAAAAATAGTCAACCTCAAACGATTTAAATGTCAACCTTTTTCTTTCATTTATAAGCAAGCTACCATAAACAATAAGACTTCAAGTGGCATTGCCTTTTGGTATATTTCATATTAACATAAATATAATGCACATTATAAACACATAGCCAAACGATTATTGTCATAGTCTGCATAACAAAAAGTGGTCATTGAACAAGAATTGAGAAGTGAGTCACAACCCTCTGTTGTTTCCATCCTGCAACTATTATGTGCATTTCGTGTTCCAAACATATGAAAAAATATTGAAATGGAATTTTTGCTAAATTTTTTGTTATAGTTTGCATAATAGAAAGTGCTCATTGAACAAGAATTAAGAAGTGAGTCACAACCTTGTGTGTTTTCCATCCTGCAACTCTTATGTGCATTTTATGTTCCAAATCCATGACAATATTGAAATAGAATTTTTTCTAAAAGTAAGGGTTGTTGAATACATTCAAACTGTCAATATAATTATCAATGGGGGATATGTGAAAGTATGCAAAATAAATTGAGGTGTCACCAACCAATTGGGTTCTCACAGTGTAAGTAACCAAAATGTTTTCATTACATTCATACTATGTATGTGTAATTGCAGGTTCAAAAACATTGGGTATTATGAACCCTACAACCCAAATACTATTTTTAAACCCTTTACAAGTAACAACCCAATTGGTTAATCACCCCTCATGTGAATTAGGATAGTCTTATATATCCCTGAATTGCAACTCACTGGAAAATGAGAAAGCCGAGAACACAGAGTGTTTTCCAAGATTAGTACTCGTCAAAATATAAAACACATGTCTTAATCACATCAACACCCTTCCCTCCCGTACTAAACATATAGCTTCTCACACAAGGCAAAAAATTTTGATGTAATTTGATGCAAGAGGACACCTCACTTTCCTCATCGTGACAATTCCTCCTGTGTACCAGTTTCATCACTTTTATCATCCATCTTGGCAGGCCTTGAATTGTGCCATATCCTTATGTTATGTATGTTTTTATGCATTTTTTGTATGTACATAGGTGTTTTTTTTCAGGAGATTAGTTGTTTCCATACAGGGTTTTACAACATTGTGTGGGTTGAAGGTTTTGAATAAATCATGCACTCACATCCCACTGTGTTTTCCAACCTACAATCATACATAATTTTAATCATATTTGGAAAGCACATGGTGTTTAAAAATGGTGCCTTTCATTGCATTCCTATGGTCTAAATAACAAAAGATTTTCAAGAAGAATATTCATACTATTGTGTAAAATTCTAGGTTGCAAAACACCGATTTTTCAAAATCTACAACCCACACAATGTTTTAAAACCCTTTGCAAGTGACAGCCCAATGGGTTAGAAGCACCTCACCTGAATTCCATTGGTTTTTCATCTCCCCCACTTGCTCTCCAACCTTTCACTTTCAACTTGTAGAATGAGAAAAACCACAACATAGTGTGCTTTACAATAACAATACTTCTTACATATTAACAGTGATGTTTCCTTTTGTTGTTGGTTTTGTCACTTCTATCATCTATCTGGTGGGACCCGCACTACGTTGTCTCTTCATGTTATGTATGTTACCATGTATACCATCATGTATCTTTTCATACATTTTTTGTGTGTACACAGGTGATTTTTTGTCTAAGAGTCAAAGAAACCTAACTCCTAGACAAAAAGCACCTATGTATGTAACATGATATCGTACCCCCATACCCCATGCCATGCGTTGGAAAAAAAACACCAAGGAAAAAGACTTGAGATATGGCTAGCTACGTGTTGGAAAGTGGTGCAATTGGAAAAGGACATGCAGTTGGGCAAGAGAGTCAAAAAGCTAGAGAAAAAAACACCTAACATGACCATTTTCCACATTTGCATTTTCCAGTTTCATGGGTGGGGAGGGATGAGGCACAAGCAAGGAAAATGGAGTTGCAAGGTACCGAGCTAGAGTAAAAAAAAATTACTTTTTCTTTTACATAGGTGCATTTTTTCTACGCAATGGAGGCCGAATGAGAGAAATTCATTCAACAGGTATGTATATCTTGCATTGTATATGTCATTTTTCCATTCTTTAGGAACTATGAAGCATGAATATTAAATGGGTTTCTCTGAAGCATTGAAGAGCAGTTAAATGGGTTTTTTGAAAAGTATTGAATGGCTATTGGTTAAAGAAAAAGGGTTTTCATTGATGGAAAAATATATTTTATTTTTTTATGTGTAGGATTTTCATATGAAATGCATAGTTGTTTCTATTTATGCAGAGTAAAAAAATTGAACTGGAAATTCTTTGCACTCACCACAGTAATAATCTCATCTATAACAATATCTTAAGTACCTAATGCAAAATAAATGAATAAATTTTGGAAGTTTAATTGACCCATACACTTGAAATTCAAGCTATGATAGCTAGAATCACCTATATTTAGTGCAGAAGCTTCACATATCCTAAACCATCCTCCTCAATCCACATGCCCTTATTTTCCTCAATTTGTTTCCTTGAAAATATCAACCACCTGGAAGGAAGACAAGTGTTAGCAATAGATTAAATTGGAAAATTAAAGACATTTGGTGCTACAAAGAATTTTTTTACTCCAAATTTCACCAATATACAATTTATAAGTTGTGCCAAGTGCAAAATTCCAGCTTGCACAGACAATAAACAAACATATTAAACTATACATTGGGAATTTAATTTCCAATTTAACCTATCACTAACACTAGTAGTATATATCAGCAATTATATCTGCCATTTTTTCGTTCTGCAAGAACTGTGAAACATTGAATGTTCATTCAGATATATAAAAACTCATCTCTCCTAACATATGAGAGAGACAATAACTTACAATAATCAATAAGAACATAGAAGGAAAAACAAGAAGGATACCATATACCACTATCAGACTTATGTTTATATCATGTGTCTCTCAATGAATATATAAATGACATATCGGTATAGTAACCATTGTTCAATGATATTCTAAACTGAAACATTACTTGTACATACAACAAAAAAAATATAGATCATTGCAAGAAAAAAGATTAACAAGTCAACAAAATCCTTGTTGATCACCTTGATTGACCAAAAAATAGCAGCTAATCTACCAACAAAACACACCTATGTACATACAAAAATGAATAAAATCATACACAAAAACACACATAGAAACATACATAACATGAAAAGAAGGTAGAATAGGATGTCAGTGTAGAAAAAAGAATCAGTTTGATGGAGAAATGATAGTATTATGCGAAAAGGTAGAAAATTTTTGTAAACAACTTATTAAAAACAAAACATTTGCATTATCTAATCAACAAGACACTCTCAAAGCTAAGAACAATATTTGGGTTGTAGGTTTCATAACACATATTGTTTTCCAACATGCAAGTATATATAGACAACATTACTCTAATGGAAACCTTAAATTTTGTAGACAACAACAATGTACTAAAGTTCATTCACCTTCATAATTTATAGCAACTCTTACTTATAGAAAAAATTTGAAATTTAATTTCATCATATCATTTAAAAATAAATGCACAATATAATTTGCAGGTTGGAAAACACAATGTGGTTTTCCATTTATTTCATTATGTACATTCAAAGTTACGTGGTTGAGAGCATGGTCAAGAATGTCTTGAAAATCTATTTTTAATTAGGTAGTAGGATTGCAATGAAAGGAAAAATTTTATAAACACCCATTGTTTTCTAAAAACCATTAAATTTTTTTGAATGATTGTATGTTGGAAAACATTGTGGGAGGTGAGTACATGATTTTTGAAACCTCCAACCCACACGATGTTGTAAAAACCTATATGGACACAACTAATCTCCTGAAAAAATTCACTTATGTACATACAAAAACACATAAGAACATACATAACATGAAGAGAAGATGTAGTGTTGGATCCACCAAACAGATGATAGAAGTGACGAAATTGACAGATGGAAGGAAACGTCACAGCGGGCAAAGTGAGGAGGTTTCATGTTGCATAGAATTACGTCAGTTTTTTTTACCTTGTGGGAAAATCTATTTGTTCAGTGTGGGATAGAAGGGTGTTGATGTGATTAACACATGTGTTTTAGATTGTAACAAGTATTTTTCTTGGAAAACACTCTATGTTCTAGGTTTTCTCATTCTATGGGTTGAAAACGAATTGTTGGAGAGCAAGGGAGCACTGCAGGTGGGGGCGACGACCAAGAAATTTGAGGTGAGGGGTTTCTAACCAACTATATGTACATAGGTGTTTTAGCTTAGTTTTCCCAGCTTACTAATTGGGATGTTACGTCTAGAGGGTTTTACAAAATTGTGTGGGCCGCACACTTCTTAAAACTCAATTTTTTCCAATCCCATTGCATTCTTACTATCTAATTCACAAAACTCTCCCAATACAATCACAAAATGTACCAAATTGAGGTGAGAGACGAGTAACCAATTGGGTTGTTACTTGTAAAGGGTTTTAAAACATTATGTGGGTTGCAGATTTTGAAAAAGAAATGTTTTTCAACTTGGAACTTTATAGAACAATATGAATGCAATTTATATAGTACAAAAAAATGGAGTATGAGTTGTCATTTTTAGAGATTTTTGTTGGCACAGGAATTTGAGGCAGAATGACATGTGTATTTTTAGTTTAAAGAAAGAAAGGGGAAAACACTCTGTGTTTCATGTATGCACATTGAAAGCTGATGGTTGGTGTGCACATGTAAAAAAACCAATGTTTTGAAACTTGAAATTTATCAAAATGGTATGAATGTAATTTAGAAAGTAAAAATGTAATGAAAGACACCTTATAACAAGACTTACGCAGAATAAAAATTGCATTTCTATTTCTTAATATGATCCAAATATATATGCACAACATGATTGCAGGTTTGAAAACACAGTGGGAGGTGAGGTGACAACATGATTTACAAAACCTCCAACACACTAAATGTTGTAAAACACTCTACACACTAAAGCCAAATACCCTATTAGATGTCTAGAAAATGGTGCCTATCACCACACTCCTACGGTCTAAATAACACAAATCTTTTCAATACATACATACTGTTTTGGAAAATTATAGGATGCAAAACGCTGTGTTTTACAAAACATGCAACCCACCTAATGTTTCAAAACCATTTAGACAACAATATTTGAAGGACGTTTAGGTACATTTTGTCTATTACTTCACATGAAATCTTGTAACTCCATTTCCATTTTCCTTAGTAGCACGTCCCTCCCTAGCCTGCAACTCCATTTTTGCCACCCGCACCTCCTTCCTCCCCACCCACCAAACTGGAAAATGCAAATGTGGAAATTGGAAATGTTAGGTGCATTTTGTCTAGCTTTTTCACTTTCCTGCCCAAGCTGCACATTCTTTTTCAATGACACCACCTAACAACGTGTGGCTATCCATCCACTAAGACTTTTCCTTGATGATTTTTGTCCAATTGATCAAATGGGTACCTATGGGGGTACAATATCATGTTACATACATATGTGCTTTTTGTCTAGGAGTTAGCTTCTTTCATGTTGGAAAACACACTATCTCGTATCAGTTGTTCCCTCTAATAGTGGTATATTATATCAATTGGCCTTTCATACTAGTATATTATTTTGTAAGGGGAGAAGCTAACTCATGGACAAAAAGCTTATGGAATAATATACTAGTATTAAAGGATAATTCATATAATATACCACTATTAGAGGGAACAACTGATAGGAGACCGTGTGTTTTCCAACATTGCAAATAATGTGAGCATTTTATTTAAAAACAACAATGGAAGGTGTGAGTTTGAATACATTCCTACCATTTTGTAACATTTAGTGTTGCAAAACCGTACATGTTAAGGAGTAAGCAGTGAGACAACTCTTTACATTTAAGCAATGTACTTCAAATAACTGAAACCCAACATTGTGTTTTCCAAATTGAAATTAATTCTTCACTTTTTATTTTCAATCATGAAAAATTTAAACACAATGGAAGGTGTGATTTTGAAGACATTCATACTATTTTGTAACATTCCATGTTGCAAAACTGTAGGTGTCAAGAAGCAAGACAGTTTGTTTTCTAACACTGCAAATAATGTGAGCATTTTATTTAAACAAAGAAGGTGTGATTTTGAAGAAATTCATATCATTTTGTAACATTCAATGTTGCAAAACTGAATGTGTTAAGAAATAACCAGGGAGACAACACTTTACATTTAAACAAGGAGTTTCAAATAAACGAAACCCAACATTGTGTTTTCCAAATTGCAATTATTTTGTATGCATTTTCATTTCAATCATGCAAAATTTAAACACAACAATGGAAGGTGTGATTTTGAAGAAATTCATACTATTTTGTAACATTCCATGTTGCAAAACCGTATGTGTTAAGAAGAAAGAAACCCATTGTCAAACAACCCTTTACTTTTAAACTGAGAGGAGATAGTGTGTTTTCAAAGATTGCAAATAATGCGAGCATTTTATTTGTTCCAATCAGATGAAGAAAGTTAAAAACCCATTATTTTTGCGTGTATGGTTTTGGGCTTGGGTTTCCATTCCAAATTCTCATTTTCAAAACCCACTGGCTCATAATGTTGTTTCAAATCTACAACCCACATAATGTTTTTTCAATACCCATCTTCACAACACGAAAACCCCTTTACTTATTCATAGTCAAAATTCAAAACCCTCAAGTAAAAAAAATTCTCAAACAACCATGCTGAAAACCCTACACACAAACAAAACATTTCATTTTCATTTCATAGAAAACCCATTTAAAAGTAAACCTATCAAACCCTACACACAAACAAAACATTTCATTTTCATTTCATAGAAAACCCATTTAATAGCAAACCCATCTAACCCTACACTGGTGCCTCATAGTACCTACAAAATGCAAAATGGCCAATAAAATTCTAGATACATACCTAGTTCGGCCACCTGCAACTCCATTTTCATTTTCTTGTGTTGCGAATCCCTCCCCAGCCTACATCTCCATTTCCATTTTCCTCGGCCATGTATCACTCCCTGGCCTCCAACTCCATATCGATTTTCCTCAGCCATGTGTCCCTCCCTAGCCTATAACTCCATTTTCCTTGGCCTCCATTTTCACCGCCCTTCATCACTCGCGTCTTGTTCCTCCCCACCCAACAAACTGGAAAATGAAAGTGTGGAAAATGGCGCTACTTTGGTGCATTTTTCTCTAAATTTTTGAATTTCCCACCCACCCATGTGTCCTTTTTCGGCAATGACATCTAATGGCATGGGGCTAGCCATTCATCAATACTTTTCATGGGTTTTTTTCTCCACTATGTGGCATGGTCCAGATGGTATCATATGACATATATAATATATGTTATATACATAGGTGTGTTTTTTCTAGGAGTTACCTTTCTCTATTTAAATATGGAGGCATAAATAAATGGATGTAGCTAATCTCCCAAAAAAAAAAACACCTATGTACATACAAAAACCATAAAAATTATACATTATATGATGATGAGAGGGAATGACAAACTCAAAAAACCTTTCGAGAACCAATATGCACCTGTAGTATCTTATGCTTTTTTAAATAAATCAATTTTAATCATTTGGATATAGGCACATACTACTATGCCATAATGAAAAAATAGACATAGTTGAATTCCCATGCATTAACCCTTAGAGGAAAGATGATGTAGTTCCATATCTATAAAAAATTCAGCAGCATAACGACATATAAATTAACATTTAAGAATGAGAAACACAAAGAACATAAGAAGGATATATAGAAGAGAAGAAAACATGATATACATGGGGAAAACCCCTTCAGGTAAAAAACCCCACCCTCCAAAGCATTGAACCAATGTATTAATCTGCAAGAATTTAGTTACAATACATTTCAAGCTCGCAACCTTAACATGGAGACTACATCTTTCTCTTCTGGAAGAAATCCAACATCATAACCCTGCAATGAAAAATTATCCTCATAACTCCTCAAGCGAAATCTCATATTTATAGAGCTTACAATGCAAAAATTAGAAATTTCTAAATTGACTGCCAAAGGTTGAAGATGCAACATGGAAAGTGTCAAAACCACTGCACACACATAACAATAAGTTTCCAATTATCACCACATGCCAGAATACAAACTTTTCACTTGCCAAAATAACTACACCTCAAAAAGTCACTTTCCATGTAAAATAAACATGGAAATAGAAAATTTCTTTATGTACAACTTCACCTGTAAAATAAAATTTCCAACTTGACTCCTCATCAGAAAAGGAGTCTACAATTTGTAACTCAAAAGACAATGTGAGAAAATTAGCAACATTCAATATTTATTAAAAACAAAGGTTGAGACACCTTTTTTTTCCTAGCATTCTCCCACTTGTCGAACACCTTTGAAGAGTCCATGAAAGTAACATTATTTAACTACTAAGAGTTAAACGATGAAAAAACATCATCACAACCATACATTCAATCACAAGAATCTCAAACAATGCTTTCATGCTCCAACCAAGACATTTGTAACAACATCCAAGTTGTCCACCATTTCAAGAAATAGTTCCCGCCATCCTCCAAGGAAAGGAACAAGCAATGGTGTATATGCTCTAGTCTAAATAGCAAAAGCATCAAATCCAACTGATAGAAAAGGCTACAGGATACTACCACCACTCCACTATACTCATAGGCTATACAGAAGCATCAATGACATCAACTTCAAAGCCCACAAGCCAAACAAAACCATGAAGTCATCCTCAAGAAAACAAGATAGAACATCAGTTAGAACAACAACTAGGAAATTGATTGCTCCCATCAAATTGACCAACTCACATGACTAAAAATAACACCTACAACAAGTGATAATCCATCTAATCACCCATACCTTGAAGGTATCCACATCAGCAAACTCATGCCACCTACATAGCCAACCCATCAACTCCAAATACAAGCTCCATGTTTCAACCAATCGAAGAAGACCAAACACATCCAAGAACTCTCACTGCATGGGTAATGTTGAATCTAAAAAAATATCAAAGGCATATTGAATCTACCAATCACAATACATAGAAAGTTTAGCCATGTAGTACCAAGGACCATCCACAAAGATCTGCACATCCTACAACCAACTGCTGCAAGAAACATCTCTCTTAACGATATTCCATATCTCTCCCATTTTTTCCATATCCTATAGAAGAAAGAGATACAAGAACCTCAATGTCATCATCCATGTGACAAAAAATGACCACAAAATAGTGATCATCATAGCTCCACTTAGAAATCTCACATCTAAATTCATATGAATCCGAACATACAAGAAGAAGAACCAGACTATAGAGAAAAATCTGGAAATCATAAACATGTAGCATGCCCTTCTACATACACCTCAAACGTCCAACCTATGTCAAGTAAGATCTCCTTCACAACCCCAAAGAATCCTCAACAACACCCAAACATCTAATCTCATTAGATTAAACATAAGATAGGGTGATCCCATAATACTGGTTTATAATTTTTGGCCAAACTGGACACTAAACTATTTTTCTCTAACTAAATCATCACTTTCAGGCACCTATAACAACTAAATCATAAGGAATTTGAAGATGATGTAAACTAGTGATTTGTAGAATTTTGTTTGTAGATTCTAAAAATATTTTTTCCAATTTTTTTGGAATCATATTGCACTTCTTTTTCCATCTCCTTTGAAAACTAGTTTTTTCAATAAACACCATTTTTAAGGAGTGATGCTCACCATGTACAACATAACTTTTTTTCCATGAAGAATAAAACTCTATTTTTTTTAATTTAGATTTGTAACTATGATATCTAGCACTTTCATTTGGTTTCACAGTGTTTTATTGAATATTTTATCCTTAATTAAGTTTCAAAGTCAAACCAATTACAATTCACACATAGGTAGACTGTATACAACATAACCTTTTTTGTATGTATTAAAATTCTTTTTTTTTGTTGGATCAAGGACTTCAATGTCTAGTGCATTGATATTTTTCAAAAAAAAATTGATAATCTTCTATTTTTCCATATGTGCAAAACATAGAGCTTAATTTTCGGTGAAAAACCTACATTCTCAAAAAATAAAAAATAATTAAATTAAACTTATTTAAAATTATACTTTTTAGGAAGCTTATAATAAGGAAAACATACAAAAAATAAATTTTAAATGAATTCATTTCATCCCCCAAAAGGTAAATCAAAAGTGGTTTTTTATTAGCATTTTGATAGGTGTAAAGGAGAATCTGTTATAGGTATAGTTTAAAACTAGCGGGGTTCTATCCAAGGGGGTTTAATCTAAGGTGGTTAGATCATTCCCTCTTCAATTGGAATCCTTTAAATGGAAATTTTCAAGTCTTAAATCATTATATTTTCTAAGAATATGTGATTTCAGCAAAAATCAAGATCTCCCAAAAATTGTAAACAAGTATTGTGGGATCACCCCATATATAACATATATCTACATGGATGTAAGCTTCACAAAGAATATAAAATTAATCTATTTCCCATCTCAGTAAATCAACCTACTACCATCCTGTATGATTATTATAAATGAAAAGTAAACCCATGGAGATAACCATGCTATCCATCTCTCAAAATGAATCTTCCAGAACCATCTCAATGCAACTTAAGATCCATGTCTATGAAAGAAAGCATAAAGTACCTGAGAGAAACAATGGGAAATACCTCTCAAGTGATAAGCCTCTAAGTAAACCAAGAGTGGGGAATGAGAATTATCTAAGAAATGAAATCCATCATGACTCCTCCAAGACAAATATCCTCATTGTTCTCTATTAAACTCATGTCCAACTAAGGTGTACAGGCTCCTCAGAATTTCCTCTGAAATCTCATCAAGAGTAACGATATCAACAACACTTCTCTCATCTTAAGATAAATACAACCTCGCCTCATTCTCCATGTATCCATGAGCACCTGCAAACAACCATCTCATGCTAAACTCCAAATGCATCACTCTACTATCATGAAGTTCTCAAGCATATGAACAATGCACCCAAAACACAAAGAATAACTAGACCACTATCAAAGTTGCGATCATTTGAATCAGGAACTTATCATGACATCATGATCTTACTATCCCCTTTAGGAGATCGCATGCTCCAGGTGAACATAACATGGTCTCAAGAGAAATGCAAGAAGCCAAAACTCTAATGCGCCATCAAGAGTATACCATGACATACTAGCAACATACTCTAAACCAACATCACCTATCAAAGCATTACTGACACCCCAACCAAAGACTCCAAGATCCCTCTATGGATCTAAAGTATCATACATCTTCAATCTTATGAAGATGACCATCTCCAAAATAGTGTCCATGAAAGTACAAAAGAACCCTTTTGGAACAATAGGATCTATAAGCTCTTCCTAGCAACATCTACAACACTAAGAAGATCATCCATCACCAAGTGACAAACACATATCACTTCCAAAACTCCCACTGAACTATGATATTAAGCTACACATGGCACCATGACAACCATCTCCTCCATGAAGATCATCCAAGTCTACACACACTCAACTACAATGTCAGTAACATAAGTGAAACCAAGATCTCCAATAAAAAAAGATAAAACTACATGCTACAAGTCCCCACAGTTGATTATCTAGGTACTCAATACCATCCTCTCATCCCAATGTAACACATACCAATGCAAAAATTACCACAGACAAGGTCAATTGATGAAATCTACACCATCACTAAAAAACTATCCTAGATATAGATAGTCCACATCCGAGTCATCCCACTAGAGCTAATGGGTAGCTAATCCACAAATTGCATAACTCATAGATCCCAAAAACTGAAGCATGCAAATTCATCATCACAATAGTAACATGCAAAACTAGGATATCAAAGAAGATAACATGTATATTTCAAGACTCAAACACCAAATCACCACCAGACCCAATTTACTAAACAAATCCACAAGTGAATACCATAGTCAAGGGATTAAACAAGCATTCATGCAAATATATAATTGTTTTCATCTAGAAAACTCCAAGAGTCTGAACACAATATTCTTCATAGATTTACAAACCACATACTTTTACGAACATGTAAAACCTATTAAAAAACATCTCCATGTAAATCTAAATCCACTTAAACATTCATAGTAATGGATCATATATTTCATCTAAACAAGTGAATACTTAAGAGCTACAAGAACCCACAACTTTTTAGGAAAACTATAAAACCTTCCAATGCATGAAGCATACATACAAACCTATAACTCTCCTACATCGTAATAGCCTAAATGAGATATAATCTAAAAAATAGTTCATCTCCAAATCTACAAAACCACAAGTTTTGATTATCCATGTAAAACTTGTAAAACCACTGTGTTTTATAACACACATGCAAATCCATATCCACTTATCATCTGGAAGACCGACAAGTTTGCAAACCACCATAATAGTTAAACCGAAATAATGGAATATCATGAATATGAATAATCATATATTTTTAATGAAAAATCCATAAAACCCTCATATCCAACCAACATGAAACTAAGATATACAAGTATAACCAACCAAAGAAAGATGTCTAGGAACTCTAGGCCCATTTGTAGGCCAACTCCACTACCACCATGCACATGCATCTGGGAGAGAATTAGACTATTTTAGAAGATTTTAAATCATCCAATGATCAAATCCATAACCTACATGCATTCGGGGTTCTTAAAATATTTCCTTCCAATGTCAGGTTCATTGAAAACAAACACCAAACATAGGCATGCCAAACTAAAGTAATAACAACACGGGTCTCTTCATATGACCATAGAGTCCATCTCAGATACCCAATATGAAAACTCTATTGCACATAAACACAAAATGAAAAATAACCATTATGCATGAGGGTTATTCAGCTGTCAAATTAGGAGCTCTAGATCAACAACATATCAAATGTAACCACATGACCAACTCCATAAAAACTCTATCTTTTTCATTCTTCATAATGCCTTCTATTTATAGAAAAAAAGATCAGCTGCAAAACTTCCACTTATCCAAGGATTAATCATCAGCCAATTCCTTCAAAATAGATTCCCTCAAGCTTGCTAGACTAAGAAATCACAACATAAGAATAACTAGAACCCAAAACACCACATGTAACACCATGTGAGCACATGCAAGTGACACGCAAGTCCATGCAAGTAAATGAAACACACATGCAAGTACATGCAACTTACAATATTACACATGTAGGCACATGAAAGTTTGGAACTAAGCTCTGATACCAAATGAAAGGGAATGAAAAACTCAAAAAACCTTTCGAGAACTAGTATGCACCTTTAGTATCTTATTTTTTTTAAATAAATCATATTTTAATTATCTTGATACAAGAACATACTACTATGCCATAAAGAAGAAACAAACATAGTTGAATTACCATGCATTAACCCTTAGAGGAAAGATGATGTAGTTCCAGATCTATGAAAATTTCAACAACATAATTACATATAAATTAACATTTAAGAATGAGAAACATGAAGAACAAAAGAAAGACAGATAGAAGAGAAGAAAACATGATATACATGGGGAAAACCTTTCCGGGTAAAAAATCCAACCCTCCAAAGCATTGAACCAATTTATTAATTTACATAAATTTAGTTACAATACATTTTAGGTTCACAACCTTAACATGGAGACTACATCTTTCTCTTCTAGAAGAAATCCGAAAGCATAACCCTACAATGAAAAATTCTCCTCATAACTCCACAAGAAAAGTCTCATATTTATAGAGCTTACAATGCACAAATTAGACATTTATTTATTAACTTCCAAAGGCTAAAGATGCAACATGGAAAATGCCAAAACCACTACACACACATAATAGTAAGTTTCCAATTATCACCGCATGCCAAACTGCAAAATCTGCACTTGCCAAAATAACTGCACCTTGAAAAGTCACATTCCATGTAAAATCAACACTAAAATAGAAAATGCCTTTATGTGCAACTCTTCCTATAAAATAAACTTTCTAACTTGACTCATCAGAAAAAAATAAAAAATTGCAAGTTGTAACTCAAAAAATAATGTGAGAAAATTAACAACATTCAATATTTAGAAAAAAACAAAGGTTGATGCACCTTCTTTTTCCTAATAGATGAGATGAAGCAATGTGGGGCCCATCAATATCGATAATAAAAGTTAGGAAACCAACAAACAAGAGGAAACATCAGGGTTAGGAAAGCGAGGAGATAATGGTATAACAGTGGCATCATCTCATTTTTCATGTCGCTTTAAATTTTCCAGTGTGGTGGCTTGCATGAGAAACTATACATGCACCATGGGTGGAAAGTGCTAATGTGATTAAGGTAGGTGTTTAAAATTGTAACATGTATTTTCATTAGAAAACACCCTATGTTGTGGTTTTTCTCATTCTGCAAGTTGAAAGGTTGGAGAGTAGGGGGAAGAGTTGCAAGTGGAGGAGACAAAAAATGAACTGACTTGAGGTGAGGGATTTCTAAGTGATTGGGTTGTTGTTTCTCAAATCCAGCATTTTACAACTTAGAATTTAACAAAACAATATGAATTTCCTAAAAATATTTTTTTATTTAGACCGTAGGAATGTAATGAAAGGCGCCATTTTATAAACACCCGGTGTTTTCCAAAAACCATTAACATTTTGTGTTTCTATCTTTTTCATTTTGTAGGTTGAAAGCAAAAGGTTGGAGAGCAAGGGATGGAATTGTAGGTGGGGGAAACGAAAATCCAACCAAAGTGAGGTGAGGGGTTTCTAATTGATTGGATTTTTTTTGTAAAGGGTTTTAAAAAATTATGTGGATTGTTGTTTTTAAAGGGTTTTCAACCATTAAGTGGGTTGTTTGTAAAGGGTTTTCAAACAATAAGTGGGTTGCAAGATTCGTAAAACCTAGTGTTTTGCAACCTAGAATTTTACAAAAGATAATGATTTTCTTAAAAATATTTTGTTATTTAGATCATATGAATGTAATGAAAGGAACCATTTTATAAACACCCAGTGTTTTCCAACAACCATTAACACTACGTTTTACCACTGTCAACAAGTTTATTCATTATTGCTAATAATGGCAAGAAATTGGTGTTTTTCTATCTATAATGCACACCTACATATACAAGCTTAAAAATCATAAGGGCTTGGGTATGTTGTCATGTGGGTTATAGTTTTATAAACACCTAGTGTTTTCCAACAATCAATTATACATAGACATTATGATTATAATAAAAATATTTATCTATTTAGATAGTTTGAATGTAATGAAAGGAACCTTCAACATTTATAAGAACTCTTACATAGACTAAAAATGGTGTTTCAATTTCCTCATATGATGGTAAAACCATAGTAGAAAAAATATTTTGGGGAATAAATGGGAAAACCAAATGTATAAGATTTTTCGAAAAAATAAGGGAAAAATTGGATTTAAAGAAAACATAAAAAATTGTTGAACAAGGGATAAAGACTTGTTTTTTTTGAAATTGAAAGGAATTTCCATAGCATAGAGATATAGAGAGAAAATAAAATAAAAATTTTAACTAATGACTTGTAGAAAATAGATGCTAATAGATGACAAAATTCAAATTACAATATTATTTTTTACAAACTCAACCTAAGCAGTTCTGTAGTTACTTCACATTACATGTAACTAGTAATCAGGAGAAATTTCCAATTTCATTTTCTTGTCATGACATTCCATGAGACCACATTTGTTTGAGGAATTTTTTTGAAAAATTCACTACCTTCTCTATGATATTGTATGTTTCATATATGTCTTCCAAACAAATTTATCAAATAGTTCACTGCCTTGCTACTATGGCTAAAAGCCTAAAAATAGGTTATTTCGAACAAGCCATGGATGCTTGGAAAAACTCTAACAAATCATAATAGTAAGCAATATCATAGACAAGGTAGCGAATTGTTTGAAAAAATGCCTCAAATAAATGTGGCCTCATGGTGATTGGAATGTCATGACAAGCAATAGACAAGGAAATGAATTGTTTGAAAAACTACCTCAAATAAATGTGCTCATGGTGATGGAATGCCATGATAATCCACAGCAATTGGATTAGCATGGCATTCTGTCACCATGTTACCACATTTCTTTGAGACATTTTTTCAAATAGTTCACTACCTTGTCTATGCTACCACATTTTTCATACATGTGAACCAAAGAATTTTATCAAACTATTCATTTCCTTGCTGCTATGGCTAAAAGCTTAAAATAGGTTCTTCTAAACAAGCTATGGATGCTTGGAAAAATTCAATCAAAGCATAATAATAAGCAATAACATAGACAAGGAAGTGGAATGTTTGAAACAATGCCTCAAAGAAATGTGGTCTCATGGTGATGGAATTCCATGACAATCCATGTGCTATAGAATATGGATAGCATATGGATCATCATGGAATTCCATCACCACAAGACCACATTTCTTTGAGGCATTTTTTCAAACAATCCACTTCCTTGTCTATGCTACCATATTTTTCATACATGTATACCAAAGCATTTTATCAAACAATTCACTGCATTACTGCTATGGCTAAAAGCCTAAAATAGGTTCTTTCGAACAAGCCATGAATTCTTGGAAAAAATCTATCAAAGAATAATAGAAAGAAATAACATAGACAAGGTAGTTAATTTTTTGAAAAAATACCTTAAAAAAATGTGGTCTCATGGTGATGGAATGCATGATAATCCATATTATTGCTATGGATTGTCATGGCATTCCATCACCATGAGACCACATTTCTTTGAGGCATTTTTTCACACATTTCAATGCCTTATCTATGCTACCACATTTTTCATATGTCTACCAAAGAATTTTATTAAATAGTTTACTTCCTTGGTTCTATGGCTAAAAGTATAAAACAAGTGCTTTTGAACAAGCTATGGATGCTTGGAAAAATTTAAAAAAAGAATAATAGTAAACAATATCATAGACAAGGCAAATAACTATTTGAAAAAATGCCTAAAAGAAATGTGGTCTCATTGTGATGGAATTCCATGATTATCCATAGCAATATATATTTTCATTGCATTCCATCATCATGAGACCAAATTTATTTATTTCTTAAAGAAATGTGGTCTCATGGTGATGGAATTCCATGAAAATCCATAGCAATATGGATTATCACACCATTCCATCACCATGGGACAACATTTCTTTGAGAAATTTTTTCAAATAGTTCACTACCTTATTTCTATTACTAAAAACCTAAAATAGGTGCTTTCAAACAAGATATGGATGCTTGGAAGAAAGTTCTATCAAAGTATAATAGTAAGCAATAGCATAGAGAAGGTAGTGAATTGTTTGAAAAAATTCCTCAAAGAAATGTGGTCTCATGGTGATGGAATTACTTGAAAATACATAGCAATATGGATTTTCATGGCATTCCATCACCATGAGACCACATTTCTTTGAGGAATTTTCTCAATCAATTCATTGCCTTCTCTATGCTACCATATTTTTCATACATGTCTACCAAAGAATTTTATCAAACAGTTCACTTGCTTGATGTTATCGCTAAAATCCTAAAACAAGTGCTTCTGAACAAGTCATGGATTCTTAGAAAAAATCTATCAAAGCATAATAGTAAGTAATAGCATAGTCAAGGTAGTGAACTATTTGAAAAAAATTCTCAAGGAAATGTGGTCTCATGTTGATTGAATGCAATGACACTCCATAGAAAAGGCAGTGAAATATTTGAAAAAAATCCTCAAAGAAATGTGGGAAACTATCACTCTCATCTTATATACATTCTAATCAATTATGGTCTTCAATGGTATCTTTGGATGTTTGATAAATTCACAAACACAAATAATTCATATGATAGTGAAACAACTAACTCCAATGAGCACTTTTTGTTTTGTAGACTCTAATAATATATTGAAGTTCACCTTCATATTTTATAACAACCCTTAGTTTGAGTAAACATTACATTTGAATATCTTCATTTGATTGCAAAAAAAATGCACAAAATAGTTGCAGGTTGGAAAACACAGTGGGTTGTGATTTACTTCTCAATTATTGTTGAATGCTCAAGGGTGTAGAGTTCAAGGTGGAGTTACAATGTGGGGGATACATAAAGGTAACTAGATGGAGCTGAGGGCCAACTAACTAATTGGGTTGTTGTGTGTACAAGGTTATACAAGAGTATCTGGGTTGCAGGTTTTATAACACACAGTGTTTTCGAACATCCAATTATACATAGAGGGTATGTGCAAGATCATCATGGAAAAAAAAAGCCCTTAAGTGGCAAAAAATTCAAAAAAATCAGAGTTAGGAAACTTGACGTAAAAAATTTGAATAAGTTATCTATATTATTTCAAAAATATGTAAGAATAGAATCTGTAGCAAATCAAATGTACTTTCTAAACTACTAGGTTTATTTTATTTTTTTTAAATCTATTTGGTGAAAATTTGAAATTTTAATGCATTAGAACTTAAATTTCATGGAAAAAATAAATAGGTGTATGTTTGAACACCCTAACCATAATAAAATGATAATATTTTTTTTGTAATATTTTAGATATAAGTAGAAGACTCATGTCTAGATGTGATGCTTATTTTTTTGTAATTTTTTCCGATGTAAATAATTAATTATAAATTTTTTATTACAATTTTTTAAAAATATAAAAAAATTGTATGTATGACCACCTTAACATAGTTAAAACTTCATGAAATTCAATTTTTTTAAAAAAAATCCTATAGTATGCGAAGCATAGAATGTGACACATGTTTCAAATTCAAAAAATGTGATACTGTTTGCAAGCTATAGATTTTTTCAATCATCCTATCAATCAAGACTTTAGTTGTAATTCAAATAGAAAATGAATAATAATTATTTATTAAATTCAAAGTAAAGCATAATTTATATTGGTGGAAAGCTGAGAATATCCTTTAAAAACCCTTTTCATTTCATCAATGTTGGGTTAATAAAAAGTCGTCAGCCACATACCCTACACATACCCATCATATCACCACTTTTTGGCCCATCATGATCCTGCACATACCCTAGAGTATGGTTGTAATGAAATGGTTCCTTCAAAATTTCTAACAACTCTTAGGTGGAGTAAATTTTGTGGAGATAATGTTAAAATATGACAAAAATTAAGGGCACATGTAATAACAAATAACTAGGGTTTTTCTAAGGTCAAAGCAATCATAGATGCTCAAAAAAAACATGTACAAGGTGTTACCGAATGGAATTTTTCTTGTTAGATAAATTAGAAAATGAGCCTAAACCCAAATTTGACACTAATTGAGATTCGCTAACAACTCTGAAAAGTCCACAATTGCATTTGTGGCTTTTCTCTGAATTTTGTCGAGGTACAACTCCCTCACTAGATTTTCAATGAATTGATCTAATCCTAAAAAAAAATTATATGATTTTAACAATAAAGTAGAAAAGGTGACCAACATTAGCTCATAACTATGAAACCAATGCAGTAGCAGAGGTCACAACCATTTATAATCAACACAAAGATTGAGAATTCATGACAATCAATTCACTAGTGAAATCAAACCAGACTATAATAAATAAAGGATGTATAGCTCATCTTTCAAAGGAGATACAACTATATCATACACATAATACTAAGATCAACATACCAAGCATCATTTAATTCATAACACACCAATTACAATCTATTATAGTTTGCAAAAAATGTGATTCCTTTCCAATAGCACCCCTCGGGTGTATCCAAAACAATCCCTTCTATATCCTTTAATTTAAAATTTATAAAATGGCTAAAACCATTTGTAGGCACCAAAACCATTACTAAAATAACAACTTCTTGTATCCCAAATGCTCCTTAGGAAGTTGATCAAAATAATAGAAATTTTGTGAGGAATAAGTATCGACAAAGAAAACCGATCATAACCTTAAGAATAGCCGCCAAAGGACCAATCATTTCACCAAATTTTAATGCAACACATAAGAATATCAAGCGGTGGCATGTGTGAGCTGCTTGATAGGAGATTGTAATTCAAATCAACACAAGCTAGCCCTAAATGTGAAATAAATTAATGTCTTGTCAATCTTGGAAGAATACACTCATGTCTAGTCATGACTATAAATCCATCTAGTGTCACCTTTCATTCATCATCAATTGCATCCAATATGGAAATTTCTCACAGCGATGGAAATTCTACTAATGACTATACTATCTTGGAGGAAATTGAGTGTAGCCCACTGTTCGTGCACATTTTTGACCAGCTAAAAGAGGTCTTCATGGTGTAGAACGAAGTGGAGGAAGAAGTGCCCTGAAGTATCCTTGGTGAGGAATTTCTAAGCCAAGCCCATGTGCACAACACCAACATGTTGGAGTGTTTCATCTACACTATCATCAAGACTTTTTTCCATCAAGACTGGGGAGTGAGAGCACTTGAGCACCTAGTGAAACCTAAATTCCACCACCACATCAAAGTGGCCATAAATGGACTCAGCTATTATCCCTGAACTAGGTTGATAGCTGATGCCATATGCATTGCATCTGCTATACAATACAAAAATTTGGAGGAGGTTGTGGCTTTGTTGTGCACGGGAGTGGTGAGGAATGATATGGGACTATTCGTGCAATTCCTCAAGTCACATGAAAATCTATTGTTGCCTGCTTAGATTGAACACCTGCAAATTGTCATTGAGGGTTTCCATGTTCTAATGTTTGCTTTGTGTGCCTAAGATGAAATATATTTCCTTTTTCCCCTTTTTGTGTCTGCCACCTCAAATGTTGAAATCAAACCAAGCAGTTTTTCCTATGCCAATATGATCTAAAAATGTTTACATATATCAATACAATATCTCCTTTTGTTAAAATTTATGTTTTTACATGTATGGATCCATTATTTCTTGTTCATGTCATGCTTGGAAATTTCTGGTTTTCTTTTGTATCATGCATTGGTTAAGTAACCAAACATGGCTATAATTGGGTTAATCAACAAAACTCTTCTTAAGCAGAAAAATCGGTGGTACAAAGAACCTAATAAAACCCCACCCAAGTTCAACATAGTTTCAAGAATATCGCTCGAGGAATAACTTGCGGGAGAAGTTTCTAAACTTCAACTTATGACTTATCAAAAGGTTTCCCAACACTCTAATGTAGAGTGGTAGGGGAAGTAACACCTTTTCTCAAAAATTTCTCTCAAACACTCTACATGTGCACACATCTTTTCACTATTCCTTTCAACAAAGCAACTTAATCACCAAGATGAATCTCTCATCCAAACATCACTATAGGAATTGGGGATGATTTCAATACTCCCAAAATGACAAATCATGATCATACAAACAAATTTGTACAGAAAAACACTCACTCTCCCATTATTTCCAAACAAGCCATGCATTCTTGTAGTATAGGCCAAACATGACAGTCATGGTTAAATCTTGTTAAAGAAAGAACCAAACCAAAGAGAACTGGTTTTATACATCTGACATCAACCCCTAAAAATCCCCAAAAGCAAAAAACCAAACACTAACAACAAATGATTCAAAAGAATGATCTTCAAGCCACCAAAGAGGCTTAACTAGGCCTGTACACAGAAAGATTCAGCTTGTCAAGGAACACCCTAACACTGCTAAAGATTTTATCAGTTCAAAAATTCTCCCTAAGACCAAATTCACACCTTACATCCATTATATTTACTTAAAATGCTTATAAATAAAAAAATTCTTACAAATGATCATTTTCTGGACTATTACAAGGTAAAACTAGACCTAGGGCATCACATAACTTTTGAAAACCTTCATCTTTCCTCCTAAAAAAAAAATCATCATGTAAAGTACTGTTAAATCCACCTTTCCACCAAAAATTAGAATTTTCCTACAGTGGAATGGTGAATTATGAACATATTTGTGAACAAACCCTTATTTTGAAGGATTTTAGATCCCTTGGCAGTAAAATGGACGTAACTTGCTCAATTCTTAATTATAATAACTAAAATTACCACCAAAATAAATAATAATCTCCCCTCTATCAAACCATCTAAATTAGAGGTTTGTACAATTCTACTACAGGCTGTACCAATCGAAAGAATAGTCAAAAATGCTATAAAAATGGGAAAAATTAGAGTTTTCTTCTTATTAAATGCTTCAAAACTTCAAAACTGCCAACAAAATCCCAACCTCGACCCAAGGGATGCTTTTTAAAAATTCTCCCACCTTCTCCAACAGCCCTCAACTGATTTTTTAATAGAGGGAACTGTTAGTTAGTGAAATTACATCATTATGGTGAAATTACACCAACTTACAATATGACAACTTTGCAATTTTGGAGCAACTTTCAATACTAAAGACCTATGACCTCAAAAAACATAGAAATAACCTTGAAATAGACTTATTACAATTTCAAGACCCCAAACCTTGCACAATTACATACAAATTCATGTTTTTTTCCTTCAAAGGCTACAAAAGCAACTTTTAGTGCAAGATTTCATTGTTGCACATTTTGACTCAAAACTCAAAAAATCAACCGAGAACCTATCCAATGGTCTTATTAGACCTTATTGAATATGAAAAACACTCAAAAGACTCAAAAATACTCTTTCTAACCTATTCACCATCAAAGAATCCAAAATGGAGGTTGAGGTGTAGGTGCTCCTACACCACACTCGTACATTCACTCGGGAGAAAAGAAAGTTCAAACATGGTAGAAAAAAACCACCTGGTGAAGTTCAAATAAGGTGGGAGGTAAAGAAAGAGGTTCAATGAACTTACAAAGGGGTAAGTGCACCAAGATGGTTCCCAAAAAGGGGGCTTAAGTGGCCACTTTTTTTTCTGAAATCAAGAAATGCTAACCTTGGACATGAAATTGAGGATAGTTACACTCAAAATTTTGAGATGGAACAAAACAAGGATCAAAGTGCTCTAAGTCTACTTTCTAAACTACTAATTTATTTTGAAAATGGTTGAGATTAAGGGGTTCAAAAGAGGGATGTACACAAATTGGTGTTGTTTTTGTCAGAAAAAATACATAGCAACTTTTATGACTGAGCATGGTGAAATTTTTTGTAGTATTTTTAAAATCTAGTTGATGCTAATTTTCTAAGTGGGAACTTCTTGAAAAGCAGAATTTTGGCGTGCCCCTACAAATTTTGAAAATAATTGATTTTTTTTTAAAATTTTTAGAATGGAGTCTAGTTTCTAAAAATGTAATTTATTTGAAATTTTGATGAATGGTTAATTTATAACAAAAAACACCAAACACTACTTTTTGGAAAAAAAACATACAAACAAAAGAAATTATGGATGAAAGGACTAACATTGTAAAAAAGTGAAAAAAATTACATCGTTGGATAGCTAAGAGAGAACCTAACATTACCCATGTTTTTTATTTTGTCGATATTGAACTAGATGCAATCTTGATGGTGAGCACATACCGATTATGTGAAAAATTGTAGAATTGCAAAAACACGTCTCTGGCCTTGTTGGGAATGCCCTCCAAGCCTTTGGGTTGGTATTCCAAGGCAAGTACTTTCACTTTTTTCTTTGTTTTTAACACGAACTAATGCGAGCTCGCGTTATAACATAAGCGCGTTTTTTGTAACTTTTTTCAAAAGTGGCCAGAAAATTGGTAGCCAACTTCATGCACCCACCCAAAGACCCCACCCAAGTTTGAAGGAAACAACAAAAGACTTCCCAAATGTAGATTGGGTCTAATACATAGGTAGAAAGAAAGATAGCATCCCGAATAGGAATCAAGGAAAAGATTATGGGTAACACAAGGTTCAAAATAAGGAAATTAAATAACATAGGGAAAAATAAAAGGTCATGTGCTAGCATGCCTAATAGTAGAAGAATCAATATGTTTACTCTTTGTAGTGTAGAAAAATTGTATTCCTTTACATTTGCGTACTTGTTTGGGCCCTCCCTACTAAAATTGGGCTTCTTTGTGCCTCATTTGACCTTATTTTACATCCACAAAACTTATTTAATGCATCTTTCTGAGTATAATCTCAACATATATCAATTAATTAATCAAAATTTAATGATCTTGGAGTGTATGGCCTAGATTTAGTGATTTCTGACTCATACACCACATTGAGCATATGGGTTCCACCGAAGTTTCAGGGCCTAAATTTAAATTTCACTTTAAACTAAGCATTTCTTGAAAAATGTGTCCCAAGCTTAGCTTAATGGGACTCATATGCCCCAACTAGCATATGAGTCCCACTTAGCATAGAACTAATTTAAATTCAATTTTTTGGCGATATTTTATTATCTTAGATTTGATGTTGGCTTGTAGTGTTGTACGTTCGAGAATTTTGGCATAAACAAGTATAAATACAAGGTTATTCCACTCATTTTCTCCTAGCAAGTTTACAATTCATCTAGAAATTCAAATGAGAGAATTATAAAGAATTCAAGAGCATTCAAGAGTGATTATAAATCATTTTGGAGCATTATTCAAGAACCTAGCATCATGTCATTTAAGTCATTATGCATCATGTTTATTTTTTATCTAACATTTGTGATGTAGGCATCTTATGATTCAAGCAAGCAATCAAGTAAAGATCCATATCCTTCAAGTGAGAGTCAATATCTACATTCATGCTAGCCATTGCATACAAGATTGCAACATTCTATTCAATGGTTTGGTGAGTTGTAACATTGCATATTTGTTCATTCATCATTCCTTCATTCTATTTGATTTCATTTCAAGGCTTGATTACCAAAACGGGGTTTGACCAAGGAAAACCCCTATCCACTAACAATTTTTTTTTTTTACCTCTCTTTGATGTGTTATTTACAGATCTAGGTTTGAAGACCCATTGAAGAGAAAAATTGGAGAAAATTTGTCAAGGTTGCAAAGTTGTCAAAGTTGTCACCTTACTTGCAAGATCACAAAAAGTCACCTACAGGTTGCAATCCAATTTTTTAGAACCAAATATTTGACAGGAGAGAAGCTACAAGAGAAAATTAGAGGATATCTGAGTTTCAAATCAACCCTTATACTAGGACTAAATTTCCACTTGTGGCATATGAATCCTAATATACCTATTTTCAGGAATTTTTTGGTAGATCTTGGTTTAGTAGTTCTGGATTCTAGTTTCTATCAGAAACCCTAAACTGGGATTAAATCTCCCCTACTGGTGTATAAGTCCCAATGTGCTTCAAAATTCAATATTTCTAGGATTTTAGACTTCCATTAAAGCCTCTTCAATTTCTAAGGTGCACCTCTATTCTTTCTCAGTGTTGGTGGATCCAAGATCACAAACTACACAAATAACCTTCATGAAAGTGAGAGAGACACAAGGCCATTTAACCAAATAAGGAGTGAAAAAAATTGAGATGAATAATCTACATATGGTATAGGCTTTTAAATCTATGAAATAGATAATAGGTGAGAAACTTCCCGGCACAGGAAAAACTACTCAAAAATAATTAAATGAATAACTAATCTAAATGTAATGTCCCTAAGTTAAAACTTAAGACAATAAATGTAATTTACTCTAACACCCCCCCTTAAGTGCAACTTAGGGAGAATTAAAATGCAAATATGATGATGTAGTATGGGTCCTAACTAAATAACCATGTTAGGTACCCATTTACAACTACAAAAATAAATCTCTCACAACCGGAGAAAAGTAGAAAAGCCCTATGGGAAAAATACCCCTCTCCAAAAGAGAGGAAAGAAAATAAAAATAATGCATGAGTGGAGGACTCAATCACACCCCCTGAGGACTACATACATCATGTATATACAATCAATAGACCTCCATAAGAGGGAAATAGAGAGACTATATAGCCCTCCCACAATGTATAATCACTTGCTAAAATGGTAAGTGTTTGAAGAAAAAACATGATCCAATGTTGAAAAACAACTTGTCTCCCTTTCAGAAGAAAGAAAACTAAATAAAAATGTAGGTATGCTTCCCATTCCATATAGGAATTGAAACAAAGAAGCATGCAAATGTATGATGGCGTCTATGAAATCTGCTCATGTGTCACCAAGATCTTGGAAAATGATGCCACAAACCAACCAGGAACACGTCCAATTATAATAGGAGGTGACAAAGAAGGTACTAGTGGAAACTGATGTTGAACAATATCTAGACATTGAGATGAAGTGGAAATAGTTGTACCACAACTATCGTCAAATAGGAGAGATAACCCCTCAAATGTGTCCTCCAAGTCAGAAATATGAGATTCCACAAACAATGAACCAATGTCCAACAAATAAGAATCCCGATCAGGAAGACAATGAGATATGGGTTGTGATGAATCACTAGATGTTCCCAATGAATCATCAACACAAAATGAATGGTCCTTCTAAACATGAGTGATAGGAGTCTCAATCAATGACTTTGCACAATGAATCACTAATGGAAAAGGTGCACCAACTATCTTTTATGGAGGAGTTTCTGAAGAACCCTTTTCATCCTCATCTAAAAATTCAAAGTATTCAACACTTCAAACTCCTACATAGTAGCATGATAATAGGGTATCTTGTCTAAAAAATGTAGAGGCACAAGACAATCTAAAACAAGATCAGTTGGGAATGGCTGAGTATCAGGATCTCCATGTATTTCCTAGATTTTAATCCAAAGAGTATATGGACACTCAAAATGATCAATAGCATCTAAAGTGGCATCATGAATATACATCATAATAAATCCTAGGACATGATCCCTTTTGCAATTCCATGAAAATTTATTACTATAAGTACTAGGAAGGGGAATTGGATTATATAGGTAAGGAAAAAGATGAAGCCATCTCAATTTATTCAATATACCATATCTCTATTATGTATAGTCGCCCCTTTCCAACATAATCACAAAATGATGCAATGAAAACCTCATAATCAACTATGACAAATCTCTAAATAAAAAACACAGTAACCTTCAACAACAAATTGAAACTCCCAAATACAACAAATGAAGGGAGACCAATATCAAACTTCAATAGATTAAAAGTACCACCAAACAACAAAATATGAGAGAAATTCCTCAACCATTGCAAAGTTGATGAAAATACCTTTTTTTTGATATGTGGTTTTCCAAAATTGGCCTTCATTTGCAAAAGATATGCAAAAAATAAAAAGGCCTACAGAGGCACTTCTGGAATATTTTAGAGCTCTTGACCACAAAATGCACAGGAGCCAATAAAATTGGCCAAGCATTGCCAAACACCAAGCAAGCATTCCAAGAATGGAGTCCACAAGACCAAACCTCTTCAAAGCCTATGATTCTTACTCACACCTACCATTCACACTGTAGTACTATTTAAATAGCCAAAAAATCCTCCATACAACCAATGTGGGATTAAAATCCTAGAACAATGCTCAACAACCGAACAAAGAAGGGCCCACCAAGAAAACCCTAACCAAATATTTTTTACATAACTTTATAATGTATAAAGTTTGAGAAATATATGCAGCCAAAAATTGTAGGTATGATAATGCTTGGTGCCTGCAGTGTATGGAATGGTGAACATACACTCCAAGCTCTCTGGTTTCAATTTTTCAAGCAAATAAACTTAATGCTACTACAACTACTACTCACAGAGATAAGAAAAAACACAACCTTTCAACAGGATTCGGGCCTCCAAAGAGATATCATGCCCTCCAATCAACAAGAAAAATTGGGCTACAAATAGTGTAAGGGCCTCTACACAGAATCAATGCCACCATTTAGGAATTAAAAATGTGTTTCCTTCTCCAAATCATGCTTTGCACTTAGAAATCATGACATGCAACTAGTAAATCACAGGCTTGGTTTGTCAATCAACAACTCTCCAAAGACCTCAAACATAGCCTCTTCCCAAAATTTTCACTTGTAGCAAGGAAATTGGGCTACTTCCTTATCAAGGTTTAGAAAATGGCACCTCTAAATGGAATAATTCCAAATAAAATAGAAAAAAATGCCTCTTTTGAAGAAAAGGTCGCTCTAATCTTGCTTGTATCGTGGCTTCAAAAAATGTCTCCACAATATGGAACACATCTTGACATGCAGTCTGTACTCGACAAAGGAAAATATACCCCTCACAAGGAAATCAAGCCTCTTCTAAGAAATTGCACCTTCAATACAAAAAATCTTGGGATTCAAGAAAAATAACACCACTTCAAAAAGTCACCAAAAATTCATGTGTTTGCAAAAAGAATCACGTCACCAACAGTCAAATGAATTCAACTTTTAATATTCAAATTGTGGTCTCCAAAATAGTTCCTTCCATACAAAAGGGACAAATTCAAATCGTTGCCTCCAAAAAAAGCCAACATTCACCAACAATCAGGAAAATGAAGAATAATCGAAGGCAATTTTGAAATTTTAAAAATTTCAAATGCTAAAAAAATTGATATCACACTCCAATGAAAACTCTGGAGGAAGGATTTGCGGATTGTAGGCTTTGATACCATTTTGGTGGATCCCAAGATCATAAACTACAAAAATAACCTTCACGAAAGTGAGAGAGACACAAGGCGATTTCACCAAATAAGGAGTGAAAAATACTGAGATGAATAATCTACATATGGTACAAGCTTTTAAAGCCATGAAATAGATGACAGGTGAGAAATTTCCCAGCATAGGAAAAGCTACCTAAAAATAATTAAATGCATAACTAATCTAAATTTAATGTCCCTAAGTGAAAACTTAAGATGATAAATGTAATTTACTCTAACACTAAGTCTATTATTTTGATTTTTAGTTTCATAATCTAGGTCATATAGTTAGGTTTTAGATATCATTTTCATTCCTTGTATTTCCAAGCCATTTCTTGGTGGTGAACCCACTTTTAGTCTTTAAACACACCCTAGAAAACCTTATTGTAGATCTCTTTCCCTTATTCCATCCTTGGATTGAGGTCTCTAAGGTTTCAGTAACATGTTAAAATTTCACTAAAGTAAAAATTCCTAAGTTTTCACTTTCAAGTAAATGAACTATGTAACTTAACAATTGCCATAAAAATTATTTTCTTTATTGGGATCAAATGAACATAGATTTCATAACAATAATCAGCATTGATTACATTCCAAAATAATAATTCATGTATTACACATTCTGTAATAATTGAAATAGGGTGTCCCACCTTTTAGGAGATAGAGCATGAGGATATGGTCATCCTATTTCACTAATGTTTCATTCAAGGAAACGCTAGAGATCTCAATCCAATGATAGAATGATAGAGAGAGAGATATGCTAAAGGTGTTCCTATGGTATGATTAGAGACTACAAAGGGGTTCACCACCAAGCTAGGGATTGGAAAGACTAGTAACATGCAAGATCTAATTATGAAACTTAATGATATGGAAGACTCCTATAAATTACCTAGAAATGAATGAAAAACATAATAGAAAATTAAGAAATCAGAGAGGTGCACCTAGAAACCTGTAGCGGCCTGAATAAAGACCTGAAATTGTAGAAATATTGAATTTAATGCACACTGGTACTTTAGTCCTAGATTAGGTTTTATGTGTAGGAACAAAAATCTACCAGTGACAAGTTTGGAACTCTTGAAATCCAGAAAAGTCATTGTATTGGTACTCGTATGCTAGACATGGCATATCAGTCATGCTCAACTTTTTTGGAGGATCAAGACTTGAATCTACTCTTCAATCTTTTCTCTATCTTCTCAACTTGATTTTTTGATTTGAATTGCTAAATTCTTCTCTATAGGTGTCCTTTAACAATCTTGTAAACAAGGTGACAACTTTGACAACTTTTCACACTTGACAACTTTTCTCCAATCTTCCTCCTTAGAGGATCTTCAGCCTAAATCTTCAAATCACACACTAAAGAGAGAGAAAAATGTTGTTTTGTTAGTAGAAATGGGTTTTCCTTGGTCAAACCCCATTTTGGTAATCAAACCTTGAAATAATGTGAAATAGAAAGGAGGAATAATGAATGAACAAAATTATATGTTACAACTCACTAAACCCTAGAAATAAAGTGCTACAAACATGCATGAAATGGCTCCAATGGATGTGGATCTTGAATCTTTCTTGAATGATATGGGATCTTTATTTGAATGCTTGAATCATGAAACCCTACATCACAAATGTTATCTCAAAAAAAAACATGATGTATAATGACTTTGACATGATGCTTAATACTTGAATAATGCTTCAAAACATTTGATAATCAGCTCTTGAAGGCTCTTAAATGGTCCTGAAAACACTTGTATACTCTTATGAACTCAAATTTTCTATAATGCACGAATACTCAAGTTGCTAGATCACTTGTAAACTTTCGAGGTGGAAAATGTGTGAAATAACCTTGTATTTATACTTGTTTATACCAAATTCCTCAAAATTACAACACTAAGAGCCAACATCAAATCTAGGAGGATAAAATTCCACCAAGAATTTGAATTTAATTTAGGTATAAGCTAGGCGAGACTCATATGCTAGTTGTGGCATATGAGCCCCATTAGGCTAAGCTTGGGACACTTCTTCAAGAAATTCTTAGATTTATGTGAAATCAACATTGAGGCCCCAAAAATTAGGTGGGACCCACATGCCCAAGGTAGTGTATGAATCCCATATCACTAAATCTGGGCCATACAATCCAAAAACACATGAATTGTGATTGGATGTTGGTACATGTCTAGATTAATCGTAGAAAGATACATTAATTAAGACTTGTGGATGTAAAATAAGGCCAATTAAGGCATAAAGAAGCCCCAAAATTAATAAAACCCTAGATTAGTGTGAAAGTGTAAATGTATAGTTTACAACACCCTAAACAATGAAAAATTAGGTTCATTTAGTTCACAAGGGCCCAATATCGAATGTGAATGTGTTAAAAAAATTACAACACTAAATCAAGGAAACATTAAGCTAAATTTGACTTAGGAGGGCCCAAAAAATGCAAAAATGTTGATGGATACATTTTCCATCATTACATATAACCCCCACTTTATTGAGAAGAGGAACTTTCTTCAAACTCACACTAAAGTAGACAAACCCACAACAAGAGGGGTCCAAGTGTACTAATGCTAGTAAGATAGGATGACAATGATCAAGAGGAGTGATCAAGTCCCCATGATAAAGATCCCATGGAAAACCAACATAAGCACAATAGAGCACACATGAAAAATGATATAAGGAGAAACAACAAGGCATAAGCATACACTACCAAAGACATAAAGAGAAGCAAGAATAAGATAAAAGAGGGTGGATCAAGCTTCAACCATTTGTCCCGCATGTTGTGGATCAAATCTAAAATTTGTTTGTCTGAAAATGCACACTCACTCTGAGGCAATGAAACTTCAGGCTATCCACTAGGTGAGTATCCAAAAGGATGAGGCACATACACACGAGGTCAATATGCACTCACATATACGAGCAAGTGGCTATCAGAAAGTTATGCCTCAGTTCATCTCGCATACATACAACTAGACCAAAGTTATACCTCTTGATAACTTTGATAAGGCACCACACACAATGAACTTCAAGATAACGAGGAAAGAAAAGCTTTGTATTCTTGAAACTCATGAACAAACAAGATAGCACCATAGACAAGAAAAGTGTGTTATGCAAGGTGTCCATATATCTAAAAATGTAAGGTATGTTTAAAGGAGTTTTCTCTTAGTTCATGTAAGGTCCTAACTTAGGGAACTTTGTGCCTAATGTCTCCAAGAGAGGACTAATCAAAGAATATAAGATTCACAACTTAGGGGATGCAGTGTGTCAAAAAAATGCACGAAGAGGAATATAATATGCTGAGCGAGATCATGCTCTTGAGGGTCATCACACCGAATGTCAGCACAAAGTGAAATATGAATCACATGAAGTAAGAAAACTACATAATAGAACATGAAATATGAAAGAATAATGCCAATGTATGCCCCCACTTTAAAGAAATTGCTAAACACCATGTTGTGAGCAATTACTTTAAAGTTGTAAATGATAAATTCTAACAATAAAGAGGACATGAGAGCTTATTTGGAAATCCCAATGCCAAGTCATATGTTTCCAAATAAATCCATGTCATGAAAAAGGAATGGGTTGCCTCCGAAATAAAACTCCAAACACATGAGGAATCCATGGATTCGAGGTTAGTGTGTTCTTGCTACAATGTTTTTATAGAGATCAGAACTGTCATCATTCCCTAAATACTCATTGAACATGAAGAATGACACAAAAAGGGAGAAAATAAAGAAAAAAAATTGGGTCAACATGGAAGAGACATGCATGTCTCAATGCTTTGCATCATCCCCAAAAAAAAAACATAAGATAAATTAAAAGATAAAGTTCAAGATTTTGGGTCAACATGGAAGAGAAATGAATGTCTTGATGCCTTACATCATCCCCAAAAGGAAAACACAAGAAAAATTAAAATATAAAGTTAAATCTTTATGACATAGAGAAGAATGCAAATACAAATAGAGGAATGTCACAAAGAGGGAGAAATACATCAAATAGAATGTTATGGGGGATAAAATTACGTACATGAAATCACACAAAAGAAAAAAGAAACAATGCAAAAGACTAGTAAGGCACATGCAAATTAACCTATTAGTAGGTCGTTTGTATCCCAATCATGTGCATCATATACAAAATAAAGACAACTAGCCAAAGGGAAAAGAGCAAGTTTTGTAATAGGGTCGTTACCAAGTTCAATGCTCTTCCTAGGAGAATTATCGTTTAAGCTCATAGAAGAGGAAAACAATGTATTTAATTCATTATGCACTTCATCAATTTTAGCAACCTCATCATTGTCATCCAAGTTAATCACAATGGGATGTTGAATGATAATGTCCAAAGAAGGGTTTAGCTCCTGTTGTGGTTGTGGTATAGGATATTTTTGTTTCTTCGAAGAGGGAGATTCATCATGTATTGATTCAATTAGGTTTGGATTTTAATCTTTATTTGTTTCTTTTTTTGGCCTACGAGCAAGAGCATGAAATCTATGTCGACATTCTCTAGAATTTTTGGTTCTTTTAGTTCGATTGTCAAGTTACATTTGTGTAGGAGTGGGTTTTTCAACCAGTGGTTTCTTTTATTCCCTAAGGGGGGGAACATAAGGAACCATGGAAAGTTATTCAACCACTTTCTCTTTAGCTTTATTAAATTGATTTATCTTAGGAGGCGTGACATGATTTTTTTCATTATCTCTTGGTCTTTTGTAGGAAATAGGAAAAGGATTTGTCTTAGGTTGGTGTTAGTTGTTTAGAATGCCTCTAGGTTCAATAATAGTTTCATCAAGGATGGTAGGATCAATCATAGGCTAAGGCATGTTTGTAAGGGATAGTTTTTATATGCATTTTTTCTTAAACTTTTGATTGGATTTGAAAAGGAAGTCTTCTCAAGGTTTAATAGGTTCCATAGACTCAACCCAAAAGAAATCTAATGAAAAGCTTCTACAAGAAGAAAAAGGGTTAAAGCCACTATGGTGTACAATAAAAATTTCATTGTCAAAGGGAAAATTTAAGCATTTATTCATTACTGATGAGATGAATTCCATGGAGAAAAACCATGGGTAGCCAAGCTTCACATGGAATTGATCTGACATTGAGATGATGAAGAATGAGACATCTAATTTTTCAGTCCTATTTGTAAAGGAAGGGTGATCGATCTCATCGTAGGGAAAGAAAAACTATTATGTGTCTTTATCCATGCTTTTGGTTTATCATATGTTTCTTGATAGAGTTCATGCAGAAGTATGATTTCATCAGTGACCACATTCTCTCCACAGACATGATCAATTAATATCCCATTAGTGGGATTATCATTAAATTCAAATTGACTATGTAAAGAGGACCATCAGGTGCATTTCTAATAATTTCTTTAGATGAGAAAACAATGTCTAGAGGCTTTGTAGTTCGGCCCTTACAAGGTTGAGTTTCAATCAAAAAAATCAAACCTTTTTCAGTAGTATCCATAGGACCTTGTTCAATAGTATCCATAGGACTTTGTTGAGTTGTATCCACGTTCTCATCATCTGTGTCAACATTCATCACATCATGATTAGGAATAGGGTTAGTAAAGATTTGCAAGTTTTTGTTGGGAGGGGAAATAGACTTATTTCCTTGATCATTAACACCTCCAATTGAAGGTTGACCAAAATCAATGAGGTCTTGCACAAGATGTTTAAAACGCTTACAATTTTTCGTGTCATTTCTATTTTGTCGGTGATAATGGAAATAAGCATTCAATCTAAAATTTGGAGGTAAAGGATTATTAGTATCAGGATTTCTAACAGGAGCCAAGGTGATCATTTTTTGTTCTAGAAGTTGTGACATTGTATTATGAAGGGTATCAGGTGAGGGAGTGAGTTACCTAGCCAGATCCACAAATCTAAAAGGAGTTTTTTTCCTTACAGCAGTCACTTGGGCATAAAAAATTTGAGTTACTTTTTGAAGGGGATTAATTTGAAGGAAACCTTTATTTTTTTCCTAAAAGGTTGGTAATTGTTTTGGTTTGTGGACTTGGACTTTTCAGGTTGTGTAGAGGTGGATTTTGTGTCACAACTACTAACCAAGTTTTTATAATCACACAGGGAAGTACATAGGTGTATGAAGGAATGAAATTTTATCATGCTAAGCTTATATTGTATCTTATTTTTTAAGTTCTCAATCAACATCCGTTGAAGGTGAGGATTAGGGATCTTTACATCAATTTGGGAATAAAGCGATTGATAGCATGAAATGAAGTCAATAATATTTTCATCATCTTTTTCCTTACATCTCATCAAATCAACTAAGGTCACCTTAGGAGTGATGTGCACTTGGAAATGGTTTATAAATGCCTCAAAAAGTTCATTGAATGAACAAATTGAGGTGTTTTCTAATGAGGAAAACCATTCTAAAGTAGTATCTTTCAAGCACCTAGGGAAAAGCTTAGCCAAGAGCTTATCCTCAAGGAAAAAATCACTACATAATGTGGTATAAGTAAAAACATGGTTAGATAGATCTCCTTTCCCCCCATATTTCTCAAATCTAGGAATCTCTAGACCTTGTGGTGTTGGCATTCTCAATATCTCCAAGGATAAGGGATTGCTATTTTTATTTTATTTTTATGGTGGAAACTTTCTTTTGGAGGGATGAAATAGTTTGTAAAAGTTGACTTATGACAGCATCATTGTTTGCATTTTGAGATGGAGGTTAATATGGTGGAGTTATATATGTGTTCGAAGGACAAGTGTGTGGAATTCTTATGGGAGGTAAAATGGTAGGAGATATGATGTGTGATGCCACAAAGGTTCTAGGAATACTAATGGAAATACCCAAGGTAGGAATGACATTACTAGTAGGTTGCGTTGTTGTAACTTGAGGGTTGGTGTAGGTAGGAATAGAAGCAATAGTTGTGAGAGGAGGAATCTGGGTTCCTCCTTGGCTTTGTCCATTGTTTGAAGGTTGAGCACCACTAGTAATTTTATGAAAAATATGAGCTAGGTTACACAAAAATTCAACACCTTCATCATTTTCAATCATGTAGTGTATGTTATCTATAAAAGAGATAGTAGTGGTTGACTTTGTTTTAGTAATTACTTGATTTTGTAGGTTTACTAAGTCTTCATGGATTTGGATTATGTTTTATTGTAGAATACTAGAAACCATTTTCTAAACATTTGTCACATTTCATGAAGGCAAAGAGTTGTTCCATACCTAGTGAACTAGTGTCAACACTAGTAGTGAAAGAGCTAGATAACCCAAGAACCATGATGATTGTGCTATCGTGGGATGACATGAGTCTCAAACTACATATCACTATTGTATTAGAAATAGGAAACCATGTAGAAAACCTCATACAAGGAGTAATCAATGAAATGAAAGATGTAATGAACACAAGATACACTAATACATTTGACTGCAAAATCTGACGAAATATGTAAAATTTGATGTTCGTCGGGTGCTTGTAAAATTTGATGTGTAATTTCCAAATTTTTGAAAGTTTATCCCCAATGTTCATCGAAATTTTGATGAACCTAGGGCTCGTCGAAATGTCGTCTATCATTTTTGTCGAATTTTCAAAAAACATGAAAAAAATTTTAAAACAAAATTGTGGCCGACATAAAGAAAAGTGAGTTCACGCCTGCTTTATTGCGACAGTGTTTTTCTCTACTTGAGATAGTTTATGGAGAAACTAAGGACGATTTTCTTGGGAAAAATCAGAAAAATTCAAGAAGATATCACCGGGTTGAGGGGTAGTCATTGTCTTTTGTAGAATTTAGTTGTGAAGTTAGATTTGTAGTTCGAGGTTTGAAAATCATATTTTAAAAGCAACATCTCATCAGATTTCATTTTTAGAGGTTTAGGGTTTTGAGAATTTCATGTCCAGATTTTGTTGTGTGGAATCACCATAAGATCACAACCAAGGAACAAATTCTTGTGACTATAATTATGTGATCCATAACTCTATTGGTCATGTGGCACAGTTGTGCTATAACAAATACGGATGCATTCATGTGTGACCCAAGTTTAATGTGGCTATGTTGTGATAGAAATGGAGGCACTCATATAATGTAGTTAATTCAGGTTGTATAATGTAGGTTTCAATCATCATTGGGTGCATTCAGTTGTCTCAAATTTAACAGGTTAGGATGTAATTATAGCATGATCGAAGAGTGATTACCTCTTGCTGCAATAAAGAGCCTATAACTCTGGTTGATATGCAGAGTGGTTGTGTTATATCAATTATGTAGTGCATTCAAGCACAACCCATGTTTAATGGGCTATTCTAGAGAGTGATCAAGATTTTCTAAACCTTATGAATATTACTTGACATATATTTGCATAATCTCAAATTCCTTCAGAGGCTTTTGAAGTATCAATGTATCCTATATAGGGTTTAGAATGATTTATTTTAATTAAAAAAATAAATAAATGATGTATTTCCCTATAATTAGATAATGTGGAGATCTCCTAAATCTGCCCCACACACTATCCTCTTTGGAACTGTATTCATTACTCCAGCTACTAGGGTTTTGCATGTGACATCTTTAATATCTTCATGACCGTGGATTTTAAATAGATCCATTCTTTGCTTTAATCCTTTTCATGGTAACCCTTGAGTTTCCAAATCCACCTTCAATCTCTTCTAAGAACGTTGTCTTAAGCTAGACTGCATAGTATACATATAAAATCAAGTCCTTCATACCTGCCATTGTTCCAAACCACACTCACTGCCTTGCTTAAAATTTTCCTCCATAAGCACAATAGCATGTTTTAAAATCATGGTTTCCAGTGATTGACCATTAAGGTCACCACTTTCTTCATGAAGATACAATGAGATTTTTGTCTTCAAACTCAAGGCATTATGGAAGATAACATTGTGAATTGTTTGTTGTGTGATTCATTTTCTTTGCACATTTACTGCTTTGCTAACTTCCTTTAAGGTGGGTATTGCACCCTCAGTTGCAATCTCAAACAACTCACTCACTATCACTTGAAGATTCCTTTCATGAGCATCCTTCTATAAAATCAAACTATGCCCTATAGACTGCCTACTTACTACAGGGGACTCATTGTTTCATGGTATTCTAATTCTTAAGATCCTTCAACCTTATTGACACTACTTCATAGACCACAAGGTGTTATTCACTATTCTCCCATCTTTGATGAGTCTCAAAACACTGCTCAAACATGCAATCCACTACCTCCATTATACATTAATGGCTAAGAAAAAAAATTGAACCTATGATTACCACTATTACTTCATTTGGATAGTCATTCCCTGATTTCATTTTCCTTGTCTAACATTACCAAAAGCATTTGAAAAACCCTTAAGGTCAGCAAGGGGGTAAGGAAACTCACTATTAAAATCTCCACTTTACTATGAAAGGTTTGAGCTTTATTATCTTGTCACTGCTCAGCCTATTTTTGACTATCACATCTCAAGTGACAGTCATTCTTTTTACCGTAGATTGCATTTACAAATGTCACTAAGCTACATAGTGTGCTTGTTATTGGCTACAATCTTTACATTGCAAGATTTTGTTATTACCTACAATATCTCAATCTTTCTGGTATTGCAACATCACTAATCTACTATAGTTATTGTTTATGTTTCTACGGAGGCCTAGGGTTTGTACCCTAATCATGCTCTTACCAATTCTTCTGTTGTTTTTTATTAGGGCTCTCTCAATGTTGAGGGCCCTAGGGATAAACTCATCATAAGAAGTGACACATTGCATCTTTAACTAAAAGGATAAATCCGTATTGACATTAGCAATGATGATTCTGACTTGTTGCTCCTTAGGAATGGGTCACTTTCTCTTACTAGCTCACTACCTCCATTGTTGTAGGAATTTTGTGATCAAGTTCAATATTATGATTTTAGGAGTCTTAATGGTTGGAAATTATAGTAAAATCAGAATTTAATAAGTTTTGGAATTAGCATTTTAAAGTGTTTTTTGGGGTCCTTAACTTCAGACTATCTTCTCTTTTGCTAGGGTGGTTGCATGCCAAATTTTTGGTGTAAAATATTGGAATTATTAGATTATGTTACTGTCTATGAACAATATTATTGGAGTGTGAGTTTGATATTTTTGAAGATCTAAATAGTCGCTTGGTAAAGAAAAATCATGCTAGATAATATTAGTCCAGAACAAAATGAAGAGACACTTGATAGATTGTGGGCTAGATTGAAAAGAAATGATGGGAAATTTTATTGTCCTTGCAATAATTGCAAGGGCTTAAAGATGAGATGGATTTAATCACAATAGTTGAGAAACATTGTAGGCAACATGGTCACGTTGAAGGGGGCATGATTATTGTCCATTGGTAAGTTGTTCATTATATGTGTTTATATTGTTTTAACATTTTATATATATATATAATCACTTGATCATGATCATGGTTTATTTGTGTCTATCATTATTATAAAGGTGGGTCGCCCTAGGGAAGATGATATGGATTATCACAGCCTAGAGAATGTGGTTTTGCAAGTGGACAAACATGGAGCTGTGAATATCAAAGATGAATTTAATGATCCTATGGAACAAGATGATCATGCACCATAAAACATAGTTGAAGATGATGGTACAAATACATTGGTCCATGACACATTTAATGGTAGAGCTAATCATGATGATCAAGATGACTTTGATGATGTTCATGATTTACCTGTACTTAAGAAGGCATCCGAGCCCCTTTATGAAGGCTCTAAAATAACTCTTCTCTCTGTTGTATTTTTGCTATTGAACTTGAAGGTTATGAATGGTTTATCAAACATAGCAATCTCACGAATGTTAAGGTATGTCATAAATGTCATCTTTTTTCATCTATTTTAATTGTTGTTAGTTCATCAGTAGTAAATAAAGGATGAAATATGTACCATTAATATTCTTTATATGAAAAAATTATTTTTTGTTGTAGATTGATTGGTGAATTTTTGTTACCACCATCAAATATTATACCTCTCTCATACCCAGAATTATGTGCCATTATGAAAGATATCGAAATGGAGTATCAAGAAATAGATGCATGTCACAATGATCATATTATATATCATAAACAACAAGAATTTGCAACAGAATGCCCAAAATGTCATATCAGTAGATATCGAATAGATCAACTAGCAAAAAAGGTGCCTCGAAAGGTTCTTCGTTATATTCCCATTATTCCACGTATGCAACGATTATTTAGGTGCGAAAGCTTAGCACAATTTGATGGATTACCATGCATGGAATAGAAGTGGAGATGAAATTCTTTGAATGTCTATGGATGGTTCTACATTTAGGGACATGGAGGAAAAATGGCCACACTTTAAAGAAGAACCTTGTAATCTCAGGCTTTCATTGGGAACAAACAGTGTCAATCCATTTGGAGAGCTAAGATCTATTTACTCGAGTGTGGCCTATTTTTGTTATCAACAATAACATTCCTCCATGGATGTCAATAAAGAGGGAGCACATAATGTTGTCAATGATTGTGTAGACACTAAAAATGACCTAGGCCTGCAAGCTTCATTTTTACCACTTTTGTCCTAGCATAATTATGACATTTAATTATGTCTTTGGTCCACATTCGACTATTGATTAAATAATTCATAATTATTTAATTAATTCATGTCCTTTATTCTTCATGATTCTTAAATAAATAAATTTTATTTATTTATTAAATACGTCATTAATTGTCTAAGTCTTCCCTTAATTAAATAAATTTCTTAATTATTTAATTACCTTTTATTCACTTTATTCTTCCTGATTATTAAATAAATAAGTTTTTATTTATTTATCTAATATGTCACTAATTGTCATAATTAAATGAATTAATTAATTTATTTAATTATTAGTCATATCTCCTAAATTAAATAATTAAATTTAATTATTTAATTGCCAAATTTGAAGTTCTTCTCATTTTAAATAAATTAAATAATTTAAAATGTCATCTCATTCTTAACTGTCAGCTCGTTATGGTAAATAATCCGAAAATTGATTATTTATTATTTCACAAAGTTCACATTTGGAATTAATTTAATTCCAAATTGGTAACTTTCCTTCAAGAAGCAAGTGATCGGGTAGGTTCTTGACCCTTCCAAAACTGATCTTCAGTCCGGTCTTTATCTTCTTCATTTTCGAAAATCTTTATTTTTGAATTAATTTCCTCATTTATTCTCCACCACAGATTCGATTCTCGAAGATGACATCTTGACTACTCGATTAATGATTTTTCCTTAACCCTAATTAGGGATTCTCAGATTTAATCTGGACCTCTGGTTCTAGGTTTTGGTCAAAATTCAATCTCACCTGTCCATTCAAAATGTCATTTTCTATAAAATGTCATTTTCCTCTCATTTCTAGATTACACATACACATATCCACTTCATGCACTTTTGCACTTGCACGCTTAAGACTTTTCATAGCAGTTGTTAGCATATTTCATTGAGTTTTGACATCTTTAGGCATAGACATTCTTAGTCATTTAGGCATAGGCTTTAGACATGTGATCAAATCCTTCAAAGCTTGGTGTAGGACTTCATCAAGGCTTGCTTGCACAATGAATCTGAGGGAAACACATCAACCAGCAAGTAAGAAGGTACTATGGAGGTAATCATGGAAAATTTGATTTACAGGTATAACTGTTTCATTGTTTAATTTCCTTTGTACTCAATAGGTCTTTGGGTTTCTCTGTCATTCATTTATTTTCTGCTAATACCTCTAATTTAAACCTAAAAGAAATCCTTGGTTACATTGGTGAACCTAACTCTATTTTTCTTGTTATTTTCGTACAGTTTTTGTGTGTTTTTTGTTTTCTACAGGTACAGGTACGGAGTGACACTACTATTTTTTTTAAATTGTGACACATCTGATGTGTCGCGATGCATTCAAAAACCCCAACACTGTAACCACTCTGTCGTGACACAATCATGATCGGGAAATCCACAATTGAATTATCGAGCCACAAATGATACACAGAGCGACGCAATTGCTTTGTCGTGACGCATTCGTCTGGTAAAGTTTTCTAGTGATTCACATTTAGTTTTTTTTAGGTTTTCTATGTCCTTTCTATTCTAGTTGTTTTTTGCATTCTATCTAGTATAGGTTTATGTTACTAATCAAGATTTGCAAATTTTTGGTAGTTACTTTTTGAGGGTCGAAGACAAACATTAAAACTACTAACGTGTGCTCTTACAAGTTCGACCATCAAAGACCAAACATCAAAATAATGTTCCTACATTTTTATTAGTATAACACACATTTTATTTTGGTGCAATTAAAACGAACCTTTGTTTTACTATGTCTGAATGTGTTTGCAAAATGGTAGGTGACTATGCTCTCACCTTGTGAAAACTCGGTGATCAGAAAACCAGACCCGTTTTTATCTGTTTTTACCTGACGATTTGGTATATCGGAGTATCCTCTCCCCTTGTGCATTCGTGCGATCTTGGGTGTAAGAGAAATGGTTACCAACTCTAGAAATTGGGCCTGCCTAGGGATTTCACCACCCCAACGCGACTCAAACCAGCAACAGAACTAAAGCCAAGCTACCCCTGACCGGTATATAAATGTGAATCTCAAGGGAAAACCTAAGATTACGAGTAAGGATGTGTCATACGGACAGAGTAGTACTCCCTTAAACCCTGTTGAGCTTTACCTCTTCAAGCTGGAGTGCCACCTAATTGGTGATTAATCTCTTGCCCCATGTATGGCCACTCGAACAGGGGTCCTGAACTAAAAACCTTTGTGTAGTAAGCCAAAAACCTTCTATTTGCTAGCGCAACACCGGTCGGTGTGAAGGCATCCACACTTTCATAGTTTGTAGTAGAGGTGATCAACCTGCCATGGGAGTTTCATGGGGGTTGGAAGCTCGGTTGGCCTGAGAAGAGAGTGCACTATAAGGGGGAGCCTGTGCAGCCAAGCTTCTAAATTCACACGCTACAGATATGCAGTTGGGAAAACCCGCGTGCAATCTAGTGAATATTGTCCTGGCCTAACCTAGGATTGTGCTTATCTGATGTACACTTGCTTACATTCAAAACACTGTGCTTATCAAGTGCTTTCTAGATTCATCACATTTATAGCTCCGAACAAAACAGTCAATATCAGACAAATCAAATTTTCCATCAAAACGATAATAAACTAATTTTTCAAAAACTGTGTCGCATTCAATAAACCACATTCGAGTTTTTGAGTCGCAATTGCTCTGTTAAACTGCATTCAAAATTTCAAACACCACATACACATGCGTCGTGATGCAACTGACTGTCACAGAGTCACAGCTGCTAAACCGAGTCACATTTGTCAATTCCCGAGATGCATTCACTCAACCTGAGCCAGATTCACAAAACCGTGACGCATTTGAAACCTCAAACGACGTATTCACCTGTCACAATTAAAAACTTCATACAAAGTTAAATCTGAAGTCTTCATCTTGTCAATCATTTGTCAAACACTGTTTCCAAGGAGACTCTGTTAGAAACCAATTTTGAAATTGCTCAAAGTTTCGACCATTAGTTTGCATTCGTCACCATAGGTTTCATCCTTCATTCTTGTTAAGTTGCATACATTAGGCATTAGGTTGTCCCTAGGTTTACATTTTGCATACTTAGGATTAGGCAAATCTCAGCACAATTTGCAACGTCATTGCTTTCAAAATTAGGCTCTCTTGGACTAAGTTATCAAACCCCTTTTTTCAGTCATTGTCCTCTTTTGTGAGATTTTTTCCAACTCAAAAGTCTAGTTAGGAAAACTCACTAGTCATTTAGACCTTGTCATCTTGTCATTTTCAACAAAGTCCCCTAATAACCGAAATCAAAAACAAAGATTGAGCTTAGAAGTGCTTAGGTATCCTTGTCTTAAATTGCATTATAAGTCTAGACATTACATACTCTATTCCCAAAAAATCCAAAATATTAGTCATCCTAGTCATCATTTTAGATCTTGCATAGTTTCATACTTGCATTTAGTTATTCATTTGAGCAATCTCATTTTATGGTGGAAACTAGACTTCAAAAACAATAACGACAAATGGAAAACTTTTGACAAGACCCCACGTCCACTATCAACAATCCAACGTATGAGCCGAACTGGACCTTTGATGATCCATTCGGCAATACAAACAATCAACCTCTAACGACACCACCCTCATCAAACATCCCATTTGAACCATTCTTGCGTAAAGATGAGTACGGTCAAATACTCAAGGAAAACTTAGAGGTAGTGGCACAAGAGCTAGAGGCCTCTCAATTCATTGAAATAATGGTCCTTTACGACAGAGACAGATACTTGGCTATACTCTTGAGTCAAGGAGGCAAATTGTTCCAAGGATTCGACATTAACATGATAAAATCAACACCTCCAAACCCTAATGTCAACAACATGCATAACATGTCACATAGTGGTCAACCTCCAAACACTACGAGCAATACTTTCTTTGACACCACAACAATAGTGCATGCTACCTCCAACATCCCAAACACCTCCAACACAATAAATACTACATCTATTGGAGGATCACAATCGGCTACAATGCCCACCACATCCATAATACTGTCACAATCGGCTGGAACGACCTTTGGCTCCTCGGCAATGTGGGAAAATTATTCACACCCTCTCTCTACCATGAAAATAAATACCACAGGGGCATCATCAAGTCACAACAATCCCCCCTTGACAGCTACATCTACTACCATGAGCACACCTTTGACATATCCGCTTAGTGGTATTTCACAAAATCCTTCAGGAGGAGGCAAGGGATGTATCTTTATCCAAGGACAACAACAAAATGTTAACATGATAACACAGTCAAATGCCATTGCCTCCAAAGGTACAAATACAAACATTCCCCTTGTACAAACCCAACAATTCGCACAAGGTGGCCAAGTAACGCAATGCACGACATCATTAACACATCATAACATTCATGGTCATCATATTCCACAGATAACGACACACATGGCTGGGGGACACATCCCAACCTACTCATCTCACATTCATACTCACCAACATGCACCCAATCCTAACTTTCAATATCAAAAACACGCCAATCCGCACACATCATACATGTCACAACAATCCATACTGCCACAATACACCAATATTCACGCACAACAAACGGGAACCTATGGTGTACCAAGCAATCCAATGTACGGAAACACAAATGACCCTGTCATGGATGCCTTCCAAACAAGATTGATGGGTTTAGAAAAAATTATCCAAAACATATACATTTCAGGCAAGAAATCAAAAATTTCATATGATCTAAACGTATACCCATTCGACATGAGCTTATACATGCCTCCATTTCCTCTGAGATATGTGTCACCCAATTTCAAAAAATATAGAGGCAAGACAAACCCCATTAAACATGTTCATGAATTTGCAACCAATTGTATGGACATCGCCTATGAACAAACATACTTGATGAGACTTTTTTCTAAAAGTCTGGCGGGTCCTGCCCTTGAATGGTTTTCCATGCAAAAGGATATCCAAACATGGGATGAGCTTAAACAAAAATTCATAAAAAATTATGCGTACAACATTGACATGGATACCTCTATCACTAGCTTGTGCACTCTCACGCAAGAGGATGCTGGTGAGACATTTATCCCATTCTTTCAAAAATGGATAAGCCTTGCTATCCGGTGACACATTGGCATCCCTGAAAGGGAGAAAGTTGACATGTTTGTCCAAACACTTCTGGGGCCCCTAAAATATGCATTGCAAGTACATTACTGGACAAAATTCAAAGACTTAGTTGAAAAAGGGGTCCAATTTGAGAAAGCCCTTATCGAAAAGGGAGAACTAAGATATGGTCCCAAAAACACAAATGCCAATCCAACCACCGATAAGAATAAATATTGGGTAAAAAATAATCACGTTACAAATGATGGTGTTGTTGATGCCAAGAATGCAAACATTGTGGGTCCTGTACTGGACCTGAAAGGGGTTCAACAACAAAACAAACCAACAATGACATCGACACCCCTGAATAATGTCCCTTCAAACAATCAGAATGGTCAAAATAATCAAGGACAATATCGTCAAACGAGACAATTTCCTAGCGGTCGCACATACACTTCTTTGGGTGAACCCATTGAAGAAGTCCTCAAGAAATGTCTCTAGAATGGGGTCATCATACTTCAAGAACCAAAACTGTATGACCCAGGACAATTCAAACTAGCATGGTGGAATGATAATGCATTTTGTGAATACCATCGAGCAAAAGGACATACAACCTCTTACTGTCGACAATTGAAGAACCTAATACAAGATCTTATTGAAAGTTGCATCATCGAAGTAGGTGGATCACAATTCGCCTCCAATTCAGATCATACTATCCATAAGAATCTACTACAGGACCATAGTTCTCATAAGGCTTCCCCTTCAGGTCCACAGATGAATGATAATCAAGCTAACTTTGCCCGAGTCAAGTACGACTACTCTGGTGGACCAATTATAAACAATGTCTGAATTGATGACGAATACATCAATACCATTACAATCAAGAGAGCACCCCAATGTAATGCTACTACTCGAAGTGGCAAGGTCACTATAGCTGGTCCACCTCCTGCTAGACAAGCCAAAATCACCATACTTGGCCCATCTACTAAACAGTCAAAACCTATCCCAACCACAAAGCAGTGGCAATCCAAAAGTCAGTTCAACCTTATCGACCAGCTAGGAAAGACTCCTGCACAAATATCTATACTTGAGCTGCTTTGTATATTTCCTGCACACAAATATATTGTAGATAAAACCCTGCTAGAGTCATTGGTCCCGAAGGACATTGATCTCAATCAATTTGAAACCATGGTGGGATACCTCACTATGCCTCACCATGTCACCTTCTTGGATCAAGACTACTCATCACCTAAAACCAACCATAATGATGCATTACACATAGAAACTTTTGTCCACAAGCACAAAGTCAGACGGGGTTTAGTAGATGGCGGAGCAGGATTGAACATATGCTCCCTCAAACTAGTTAAGGCTTTAGGATTCTCTGATGCATGCGTAGACCTGACAAAGAGTATAGTGATCAAAGCATATGATGATGAAGAACGCTCTTCACATGGCGTTATCTCTCTACCTATCAGAGTGGAACAAGTTATTGTGGACACAACTTGTCAGGTCTTGGATTTGGAACTACCATGGATTCATGCCTTAAAAGCCGTTCCATCCACATATCACCAATGCCTAAAGTTTCCATTTGACGGCATGGATGTAACCATATACGGAGACCCTGACCCTTTCCAATATTGTACCAATCTAAGAGGTATTTCTGAAAACAGAGCTCCTATTAACCGAGAAGCACCTATCTCATCATCATCCAAATACATTGACCCATCCACACTCACATCATCTTCCACATCGGCTCCATCCACGTCTTCCACCACACCACCATCTCCCGTAAACCCTAAGGCTGAATCCACTATCAAAATCCAGGAACTCGGTTGTGGAGAGTTCAAACTACATACAACATACAACATAACAACAATACCCAATTCTCTAAAGATATATGGTCGGCCATGTTTCAGAATGGAACCTAGGGAAACTTTCAAAGTTCCACCGAAAATAGTTTTTATCAAGTGGGGAGACATGAGTAATGAAGACCTTGCTGACATCACAGGATGGATCTATAAGGATACTATCGCACTACCCCCATTACCAGCTCAAAAATATGGCAAGGGTTATGACATAATGAAGGCTAAAGGCTATGATGGTACTAGTGGCCTGGGAAGAAATAAAACTGGCCGAAGAGAGCCTATAGAACCTTTTCAAATTCCAAAGTATCTTGGATTAGGGTTTGGATCACCTGATAATGACGATCGACATACCATTGGACTTTTGAGTGAACAAGTACATGCTTTGAAAAGTGTCGAGACCACTAAGGATACCCTCACCGAAACTGACTCCCACGAGTGGGAATTTGGCTCAGAATGATCCTTAAGTGACTGTTGCCTTGATGATTTGTTTGTCGAACCAAGGGAACTGACCTCTGAACAAAGATTTTGTCAAACATTTAAAATTGAACAGGCACCAAATAGTCAAAGGCCCATTACCACTCTCCATGACATACAAGACCCACCATCTGACCCCCTTCAGTCCAATCCATCTGAAGTATCAGATGACATTGACAACCAAGACTCTAAGGCCTTCACTCCTTATTTCAACAACGAATATGACACTAGTGAAGGGGAATATTGGATAGAGTCCGATGTAGAGTTGGATGATGATAATCTCATCTACAACATTACTGAATTAGTCTGCATGCTATCTGCATCCTCACCTCAATTCACCAACATTGATGATGGCATTTCCTTAGTTTACCCTGAGCTAGTCAATTGGGACCAACAAGGCCCGCCAGTCCTAGACACATTTCAGAATGATGAGGCAATTGCTGAATTTATGGGATTACGTGAAGGCATACCCAGTGGGGACCACAATTCAGGATTCGCCATTGATTTAGACTACATGACATACTTCGGCAAGACTGCTCTGTCCTCTAGTCGCAAAAGTAAAAATAAAAATAAAATAAAAAATGAAACATCTCTAGGTGAAAACCGAAAGGAACCTTTTGATGATAAAATAGTAAAAACAAAGGATGTATCTATAGGTGAAAACCTCTCTAAGGCACCCACAGATTGAGGACTGTACTTTCTCCCTGTGCAACAGGAGAGATCAACTATGCTTATTGAAGACACAATAGAGGATAACATATCAACTGTAGAAGATCCCAAAATGGTCCTCTAAGCTGCATCATTCACTGAAGAAGAGAGATTAGAATTTCATAAATTCTTTGCAGAACGAAAAATCAACTTCGCATGGTCCTATGCTGACATGCCAAGATTGGACCCAGAACTGGTTCTGCACCATCTACCACTATTACCTAATGCCAAACCATTCAAGCAGAAGTTACGCAAAATGCACCCTCAAGTTGCTCTATTGGTCAAGGCCGAGTTAAAGAAATTGCTAGACGATGGATTTGTATGGTCTATTGACTACGCTAAATGGATATCTAACTTGGTGCCAGTAACAAAGCCAAATGGGCTGATCCGTGTCTGTACATATTTTTGAGAGCTAAATAAAGCATGCCCAAAGGATGACTTTCCTTTGCCAAACATTGACATCATAGTTGACCTCACAGTGGGATAGGAGATGTTATCCCTCATGGATGGTTTCTCCGGCTATAATCAGATTCGCATTGCTCCTGAAGACGAATACAAAACCACATTTACTTGCCCATGGGGTACATACTGTTGGAATGTCATGCCATTCGGTCTCAAAAATGCAGGTGCCACATATCAAAGATCCATGACCACAATCTTTCATGACATGATGCACAAAATAATGGAAGATTATGTAGATGACCTATTGGCCAAATTAGTAACTAGGAAAGATCATCTGAAGGTGCTAGACATAATTTTCAAGAGACTCAATGAGTACAAAGTTCGGCTAAATCCTAAGAAGTGTGTTTTTGGGGTCACATCGGGTAAACTCTTGGGATACATAGTTTCCCGAAGAGGCATAGAGGTCGATCGGGAAAAGGTCAAAGCCATCATAGACATGCCTCTGCTCAGAGGAATCAGTGAGCTCAGAACTCTACAAGGAAGGGTACAATCTATTCGACATTTCATAGCCCAATTGGCATACAAGTGTCACCCATTTCAATATCTGTTGTGCAAAGGTATCCTGTTTGTGTGGATAGATAAATGTCAGGAAGCCTATCAGAAAATCAAAGATTACCTACTGTCAATGCCAATCCTCATGCCTCCCATTCATGGAAAGCCATTGATCCTATACATCTCGACAACTAGTTCAGCACTGGGGGCATTACTAGCACAGAACGACCAAGAAGAAAAAGAAAGAGCTATATATTACATCAGTCGGACATTGGTCGGGTATGAACTGAACTACACACCAATTGAACAAGCTTTTTCTAGTCATGGTCTTTGCAGCATAAAAGATAAGACATTACATGTTGAGTCATCAAACACAACTAGTAGTAAAGATCGACCCACTCAAATATTTGCTAAGTCGGGAAGCATTAATAGGACGTCTGGAAAAATGGGTCATGATTCTGAGTGAATAAGACATTCAGTATATTGAAAGAAAGGCTATAAAAGGACAATCCATCGTGAACCAGCTGGCCGACGCACCTTTGCAGAGTGATCACCCGTTAGTGGTAGATTTTCCATATGAGTCGATATTCCATACGGAACCTAAGGCACCTTGGCGACTCTACTTTGACAGATCACACACAAATCATGGCTTGGGGGTAGGAATTATGTTCATCACCCCGTAAGGAGACTCCATTCCTAAGTCTTTCTGTATTTCCTTCCCATGCAAAAATAATGTGGTAGAATACGAGGCACTAGTTACAGGACTAAGAATGGCAATAAAATGGAAGATTAGAGTACTGCATGTCTACGGGGATTTTCAGCTTGTCATCAACCAGGTTAATGATGACTATGACACAAAGGATGAGAAGTTGATGCCTTACAAATGGATGGTTGACAGTTTCCACACATAATTTCATATGGTAACTTTTGAACAAGTTTCGAGAGCACAAAATAAAGCGGCAGATGCTATGGCTACAATAGGCTCTCTCCTTGACATACCAAGCAATTTGCCTCAGTTGGAATTTCTAATAGAGCAATTATTGGTCCCTACCTATGACATTCCGGAGTCAGAGATGGTTTGCGAACTTGTTGGTCCCGACTCTCCCTGGTATCAGGATATTTATGACTACCTAAAATCTCAAACCCTTCCACCGAACCTGTCCAAAACCAAAGGAAGTCCTTTATCCAAAAATATGCAAGGTATGCCATCGTCAGTGGCACCCTTTACCACCGTAGCTTTGACGACACCCTCCTTAGATGTCTCGACACTAACGAAGAACGTACAACCTTACGCAAAGTACACGACGATATATGCAGGTCTCATTCGAGTGGTCCTACCCTAGCCAAGAAAGTAATGAGACTTGGGTATTATTAGCTAACCATTGAAAAGGATGCATTAGAATATGTCAGGACTTGTCGCAAATGTCAGATTCACAGTGATTTGATCCATGCTTCAGCACAGGAACTTCGGCTGATCACTTCTCCTTGGCCCTTCGCTCAATGGGGACTCGACCTCGTGGGTAAGATTCATCCAACCTCATCCAATGGCCACAAGTTTATCATCACCACCACTAAGTATTTTACGAAGTGGATCGAAGCCATCCCTTTGACATACATAACCGGCAAGCAAATATCCAAGTTCATTCTTAACTACATCATTTGCTAGTATGGCCTTCTACAATCCATCATCACTAACAATAGATGTTCATTTAAAAACCAAGGTGTATGTGAGTTATGTGAGCGATTTCACATCCAACACCATTTTTCATCTCCATACTACCCACAAGGAAATGGTCAAGCTGAGGCGTCAAATAAAACCATTGTCAAAATCCTCAAAAAGACTGTCAATGACACTGGCCGTGACTGGCACATACAACTTAACCCTCGTCTGTGGGCTTACCGAACTAGCATTCCTACACCTGTAGGAGCCACTCCATTTTCCCTAGTCTTTGGCACTGGGGCCATCTTGCGCATTGAGGTTGAAATTCCTTCGTTATGAGTCTCCCTGAAGGGTTTAACTGATGAAGAGAGTACAGACAATCACGCTTGTACGAGCTGGAAATGCTAGAAGAAAGAAGGAAAAATTCACTAAACCATATCCAAGCATATCAGAACCATCTTTGTTGTAGCTACAATAAGAAGATTATGGTTAGAAAGTTTGACATTGGCGACCTAGTTCTCATGCAGAACCCCAAGAACCAAGCTGATAGAGAAAAGCAAGGAAAGTTTGAACCAAATTGGTTGGGTCCCTACATTATCATATCTGCTTTTGGTTCTAGAGACTATCAGCTGGCAACTCCAAATGGAGAACAATTGATAGAGCCCATAAATAGTTTACATCTTTGAAGGTTCTACGCATAACATCGGGGGATTGAGCTGAAAACCGCAAAATTCAAAACAAAAAAATTTGAAAAATGATAAAAAATTGTTTCCTTGATGAAAACTTGGAAAACAAGTGTCTTGGCAACACCAAAAAAATGAGAAAAAGGACAAAAATAGTAAAGAGAAAAATGATTTTTCCAATAGTGAAAACCTAGAAAATAGGCGCTTTGGATAAGTACCATGGCAAAAACCTAGCAAACAAGCGCCATGCGTAATCAATCATTGCTCTGCCATCTACTGTCACTTTGTCTGCCCTGGCCTAGGATGAAAGGTATTTTTGCCATTATCACACATATCGCCACCACATTCTACCCTACCTGTCATGGTTGATAAACGATTGACATCAAGTTCTGATGACTGTCCATCTGGTACACCAGCAGCATCCCCTCCATGTCCCTTAAAAATGGTTGTCTTGGACCTTACTAGGAGCAAAAAATTTATCATGTAACTGTAGTGGATGTCACACATGATCTCAGTAATTAGCAAAAAAAGTCTTGAAAAAAGACAAAAACAAGGCAAAAAGTCCTAAAAAAGACAAAAACAAGGCAAAAAGTCCTAAAAAAAGATAAAAACAAGGCAAAAAGTCCTAAAAAAAGACAAAAACAAGGAAAAAAAGTCATGAAAAAAGACAAAAACATGGCAAAAAGTCCTAAAAAAAGACAAAAACATGGCAAAAAGTCCTAAAAAAAGGCAAAAACATCACGAAAAGCCCTGAAGAAAGACAAAAACATCATAAAATGTCTTGAAAAAAGACCTAAAAAGCCATAAAATGTCTAGAAGAAAACCACAACAAAACATCATATTGCTCGAAGAACGCAAACACAGGGTCATCTCTTGCCAAAGTCAGTCATCTCAATCAGTCTTTGTCATTTTTCCGAACTACGTTGTCTCTACGCACTTGCTACGTAGGCAAGACCCACATTTGAGTCCCCGATACATTAGGTCAGTCCATTTAGGTTCGTCAAAATAAAATCATGGCACAATCTTTGGTCACCGATACAAATTCATTGGTTGTGTTGAACTATGAGGTCTCTGAGTGTATGACGTAGGCAAGGCCATCTGTCGATGAGCCCCTGAGGCCGCACTAGGTCAGTCCATTAGGATTCATGACACACACGTCAAAATATCTTCACAAGAAAGTGAATCACTCCCAAGTGGGTAAACTCCTAAAAACAAATCATGGAAATCAGTTATTTCAATATGACAATCTCATCAATAGGTCAATCATATCATCATGACAATACCGACATATAGTCAAACACAAGTCAAACTCGGTCAAAGCAAGTCAAATCATCATAACCTGTCAAACTGTCAACTTTAGGTTAACCTTCAGATGTGTCCTTCTGAAAGATAACCTCAGTCATTCATGCCTTAGGATGTGTCCTTCCTAGGCATCATCACTTTCATTCGACATTTTGAGGGATCCTCTAGACATCTAAGGATCACTCCCCTCGACATCAGTATTTTTTCAGATGTGTCCTTCTGAAGAACCAACTGCGTCATTTATGCCTTAGGATGTGTCATTCGTAGGCATCGTCATCATCACCATCACATGGCATTTTGAGGGATCCCTTTCAACATTTAGAGATCAAATCCTCTTATCATCAACATTATTCAAGATGTGTCCTTCCTGAATTGGGCAATTTTTGACATTTGTCATGAGAGCAATATCAAAGTTTTGACACTCTAGCATCTCATCATCATCAAATCTGACATTTTGACAATGGATATCCAGATGCACTTGACAAACACTTGACAATTGTCTTCTGGTTTTTTATCATGTTATTAGTTTTTCAGCAAGATCCCACTAAACAGGATTTAGAGAAGTAGCGACGTATCATGACGATTGACACGCATGACTACTAGTTTCTTAGCGAGGTCCTGATTCTAGGATTTAGAAAAACAACGAAATATTATGGTAAGGGCTCTATTTTTGTATTTCTACAATTATGCCGCTAGTTTCTCAAGGATGTCCTGGAAATAGGATTTAGAGAAGCAACGACGTTTCATGAATTGTCCTTGTCTTTTTTCTACTTGTGGTTGATTATGACAAAAAGACTGGGGCAATCACACTCTTAGTATGAGTCATGATCATCCTTGTCTGTGACTGCTTGTCTTACGTGATGGTACAACCTTGCACACCTTGATCTATGTCATATCATGGTGTTTGTTGGCCATTACAACAGTCTGCCCAATGATGATTAAGAACAATAAATATTAAAGTCCTATGGTAAAGCTTTGAAGGATTTGGTCTAGGAATTAACATGCATCTTCTTCAGTCTGGTCATCTTCTCTCATCCATCTCACGATGATATCCTATGACATCCAAAAACATAAGTGCATCCATGATCATATAAACATTGCATTAGGGCCATACATACATCATCCATAGCATTAAATCACATACATAATCACAAGCATCGCATTAACATTATCATCAACATTGCATCTATTTAATAAATACATTAGGCACATCATTATCATCATCTCATATAAGTAAGCATTGCATCATCATGGCATCAAAATCATAAATAAGCATCATCGGACATACATGATACATAATAAATCAACATCATACATCACATATATCATAATGCATTAAATCAAAGAACATCACATAACACACATGTAGGCCGCATCAAAACTACATCATCATATAATACCATCTCAAAAAGGTACAATGTCACAGGATAAAGTCAAGAGATATCCCAAAAAATGGAGCTCGCAGGCTCAATAATATATACATAGTGTGTTAGAATAACAAAAATGCCCCTAGGGTAGACTCTCATCATCCCCTCGGGGTGAAGAATGTGGCGATTGCAACTCTAAAACTAGCATTGAAATGATAGGTGGACCTGTGGCAACCTTTTCCTATGCCACTAATGGAACTGAGAATGAAGGCGTCATCTCCACGGTAACAGACACCTATGACGTCACTGATGCCTAACTCTGAGAAGTAGATGGATCAACCACTGGTGGCTATCCCTGTATTGACCTCTGCACTGAACCAGTTGACCCATGACTATGGCTCGAATGGTGACTCGGGGTGTGCCTGCATGAGTGGTGTGACCTATGCCCTGATGTGTGCCCTGTCGAGGTAGACCCTTTAAAACTGGTGTGACTCCTGCTACCACTGGCACTGCCTGATCTGTGGCCACTGCCTGTCCTCGTCTGTGACCATGACAAGGTAGGATCCCATCACTCAGGTGGCACTGCCTACTCATACAATGTCCTGTACTAACCTAGCCTCATGTTCACCTTGGCTGGCTCGTGAGCCATATCCCCTGCAGTCCCTGTACATATTGTCGCAAACTGTGTGTACCACTGGGCCGAGTCTTAGTGGCGGATCACTGCCTGATCCCTCTCTACCCGAGCCACCTCTAACTCTAACTACAATGATCTAACCTGGGTTGTGCTCTCATCCAGTCTCTGCTATAAATCAGCCGCCCTCTAATTTGTCATGGTATCCTAGGGAAATCCCGAGGAGGATGGTATCTCCTCCTATCCCTCCACCATCTGCCATCTGAGGAGTCTCTCGACCTCATCCATGGCATCATTCTCATCATCATCATCATCGACCACATCCTCTATCACTGCCACATCCTCCTCATGCCTCTCCTCCTTGGCCACATCCTTTGTATGTCTCTCCTCCTTGGCCACCCCCTCCAGCCCTATCTCTAACCATCTCGTCGTTGCCTCCAGCCGTCTCCGCCATCATCTCCACCCCTGTCTCCGTCTCTACCTCCGTCTCCACCCTAGCCTTCGTCTCTGCCTCCATCCCTACCTCTATCCTAGCCTCCATCTCTCCCCCTACCTTTGCCCCTGCCTCCATCCCTGCCACCTTGCTTGACCCTCAGTACACGAGGTATCACTAACTGTCTGTCCACCGGTGTTGGCCCATCCGGATCTATCAATGGCACTAGTCTGTGTTCCTGCCACCATAAATTGTAGTCTGTTGTAGTCCCGTGATCGGCTACTCCACCCCTCCATCCCCATGCCTAGGCTCTTAGCCCATCAATCTACTGCTCTGCAAAGGCCACTAGGATGGCTAGTCCCCAAGCATACTCTCTGGATGACCGAGCATACTCGGCTATCCCTGCAGGTACACCCTACTACTCTCTGAATTGCCTAAGGACACGCTGCAACAAATACATCTCGATAATTAGTGAGGTCTACACAGTCCTCCCAATCAAATATCTGTACTATCTGTAAAGGCTCAGGTGGTCATGCTTAGCATCCCACTGCTCACAGTCTCTGTACGGTCTTCAGATAAAAGACACCATCATGTCAATCCTATGCCGCCACCAACCTGTCTCGCCGATCCGGGTCTGTTAACCGCAAATGCATTACAAAACATCAATTGCATCGTTCTGTACCTCAAATGTGTTGCAAAATTGTAATTGCATCTTTTTGGTTGCTCAAGTGTGTTGCATGTTCGCATGTGCATCACGAAATTTGACACTTGCATTGCATAAATGCGAATACATCGTTTAATCACGATTGCGTGGCGGACACGAGCGAATGCGTCACAATTTTATGATTGCAGCTTTCTACTTGGAAATTGCGACTCAGAAAGGCACTTGCATTGTGATTTTTGGCAAATGTGGCACAAAATCGTGATCCCCTCTTATTTGGCATTGCACTTGCGTCGCGACGCAACAAATGCATCGAATGTGATGGAAAATGCATTGAACATGATGGCGAATGCGTCGAACGCGAATGCATATGCGTTGCGGAGCATTCGTTATTTGCCCTAGAAACCTAATTATGACACACAAAATGAAAAAATTACAGAGGATAGGGGTACATACCACTGGCTCTGAGCCCTCTAGCTGCTAGAATGTCTTCACGATCTCCCCGCGATGCTCTGTGACTAGAATCACCATCCTCGCTGCGATCCTTTTTGCTCTAAGCTCTCAAAATTTGCAAAGTAAATAGTGGAAGTGAATTGACTTTTACCTCTTTGTCAACATATTTATAAAGTCAAAATGACATTTGTCAACTAGGTTATTACTGGAGGGTCATCTGACCAAGTTTGACCACCTCGTTGGTTTCCTTAAACATGTTAGAATTCAAAACCGGCTGCGTCGTTGTTTTTGTGGTCATCAAATTGACTTATCGGGACTCTTTACAAATTTTTTTGCTGCCGACCCAAAATTTGAAAAAATTTCCAAGGGGGCAATGATACTCCATACCTTCACTGGGGCATGACTTTGACTTATTTTCTTTGTCACAATGCGACATGCTACATTATGACAAATAGGGGCAAAATGTAGTCACCTTAAAATGACCTAGGCCTGCAAGCTTCATTTTTACCACTTTTTTCCTAGCATAATTGTGACATTTAATTATGTCTTTGGTCCACATTCGACTATTGATTAAATAATTCATAATTATTTAATTAATTCATGTCCTTTATTCTTCATGATTATTAAATAAATAAATTTTATTTATTTATTAAATACATCATTAATTGTCTAAGTCTTTGATTAATTAAATAAATTTCTTAATTTATTTAATTACCTTCTATTCATTTTATTCTTCCTAATTATTAAATAAATAAGTTTTTATTTATTTATCTAATATGTCACTAATTGTCATAATTAAATGAATTAATTAATTAATTTAATTATTAGTCATATCTCCTAAATTAAATAATTAAATTTAATTATTTAATTGCCAAATTTGAAGTTCTTCTCATTTTAAATAAATTAAATCATTTAAAATGTCATCTCATTCTTAACTATCAGCTCATTATGGTAAATAATCTGAAAATTGATTATTTATTATTTCACAAAGTTCACATTTGGAATTAATTTAATTCCAAATTGGTAACTTTCCTTCAAGAAGCAAGTGATTGGGCAGGTTCTTGACCCTTCCAAAATTGATCTTCAGTCTGTTCTTTATCTTCTTCATTTTCGAATTAATTTCCTCATTTATTCTCCACCGCCGATCCAATTCTTGGAGATGACATCTTGATCGCTCGATTAATGATTTTTCCCTAACCCTAATTAGGGATTCTCATATTTAATCTGGACCTCTGGTTTTAGGTTTTGGTCAGAATTCAATCTCACCCATCCATTCAAAATGGCATTTTCTATAAAATGTCATTTTCCTCTCATTTCTCGATTACACATACACATATCCACTTCATGCACTTTTGCACTTGCACGCTTAAGAATTTTCATAGCAATTGTTAGCATATTTCATTGAGTTTTGACATCTTTAGGCATAGACATTCTTAGTCATTTAGGCATAAGCTTTAGACATGTGATCAAATCCTTCAAATCTTGGTGTAGGACTTTGTCAAGGCTTGCTCGCACAACGAATCTGAGGGCAACACATCAACCAGCAAGTAAGAAGGTACTATCGAGGTAATCATGGAAAATTTGATTTACAGGTATAACTATTTTATTGTTTAATTTCCTTTGTACTCGATAGGTCTTTGGGTTTCTCTATCATTCATTGATTTTCTACTAATACCTTTAATTTAAACCTAAAATAAATCCTCAGTTATAGATCGTTCCAGGTATTTGTTTAAATCAATTTTCTTTAACGTAGTAGCATCTCATTTGTCTTATTTTTTGCATAATGACTTATATTTTTTTCGTTGAATAGTCATGTACATTAATTTATATATATTGCGGTAAAATGGTTATAATAATTATGTAATGTTTATGTTCATTCAACTAGGTAAGTACCAAATTAAAGATATGAATGTATATATCGAGCCTCTTATCGATGAGTTACTAAAGTTATGGAATGGTGTCACTATGTATGATGTCTCTAGACAAATATGACAAAGACAATTTCAATTCCATGCAATGCTTGTATGAACAATTCATGATGCCCTAGGGCTAAAACATTTTTGTGGTATGTTATAACGTTTGACTGCACTTTAACAATATTTAATTTGATGAAGTAGATATCATGCATGTTTTTAGAATAATATATTCATTATATATAATTATAAAAAATTGACATATTTAATCCAATTATATATCATCTTGCAAGTCTTCAAACAAAGGGAAAATTTGCATATCCAATTTGTGGTCCAAAGATGAAATCTCGTCATTCAACAAGTTTAGGAAAGCAGGTGTTTTATGAGTATAGGAATTTCCTCCATAGAAATCATAAGTATCGAACTACTGAAAAACATCTTTTCAATGGGAAAGAGGAGACTACATCAAAACCACGAAGAATGTCACCTCACCTATGGAAGTTGGAATATAATAGAATTAATTGTCAAGGTTATACATTGGATCAAATTGTTTATCTATCATATATGATATGTTTTGAATTTATATTTTTATGTTGTGTTGTGTTTACTCATGTTGTAATTGACAATGATTGTCGTTATTAATTTGTTTAACTTATATGCTTCATGAAGATCGTCAAGGAATTAATGGCGGTTTCCACAGGGACTGAAAGTTATCCCAACAATTTAGTAGGTTGCCCTACTATGAGCAGCTACAAATTGTGCATTTGTTTGATACAATGCATATCGGAAAGAATATAATAGAAACGTTATGGAAAATATTGGATGGAAGGCATGACAAAGAAAAAATTGTCAAAAAATGTGACATTCAAGTTAAGCCAATCATGCAATGAAAAATGTCATTCAATTAAATAGTGATGGAGACCAAATTAATATAAGTGTCCTTCCTTGGTTATTAACAGAGCAGCAAAGCAATGCTATAAAAAAATTTATACAAAAAAATTGATTTCCCACAGGATTTGTTGCAAACATAAACAATATAATAACAAAGAAAGGTGAATTTGGGTTAGGGATGAAAACACATGATTTGTATACCTTCATTAAGGTAATTATTCTGGTATATTATATACACTTCTATAATGCATGTACTCTTCATTGTATTGTGTTTACTACTTTTAGAAAAATAATGAAAAGATCATTTTATAATTGTTGCAGTACGTTCTACCTCTATCTCTCCCAGACAACTTTGACAACAATGTCAAGCAAATTATATATAATCTTGGAAAATACATGAGGTAAGTAGCGAAATTTGTTCAATTCACTGTATACATCTTATAATTGCCTTTTTTTTTACTTGTTATGTAATATACTATATATTTTTGTTAAATCTCGTTAATATATTTGCGCCTTGAATCACTTGTAGATGGATATCATCTAAAGAATCCATAAAGAAGATATAAATTATTGAAAGAGAAAGATTCCTCATCTAATGTGTGAAATGAAAAAGTTTCTACCTTCAACATTTTTCAATGCACAAGAACACTACCTCATACACCAAGTTGAGGAGATTGAATTGTGTGGACCTGTACACACAAGGTCAATGTGGATGGTTGAGAGACACTTGAAATTTTTGAAGGCTTTGGTTAGACAAAGAGCACATCCTGAGGGTTATATGGTGGAGGGATATATGGTATAGCAGACCATGGTGTATATTAGTGAATATCTCCCTAAGTTTGCAGTAAAGATCCATGTAGATCGCATTTGGGATCCCAAATCCATTAACAAATTCAAAGGGGAGTACCTGTTGGGGAAAGGTAGATTGAGAAAAGTGAGAGGTAATTATAAGATGGTCATGGAGATTAATTGGAATGCATTTTACATATGGTTTTTATGTATATTGTACTTCTTTAATTTTTAATTTTCAATATACATCAATTATAAATTAAGGTTGTATACTATGGTATTTAACTAATTATAAGTCGTTTGTGAATTTCAAATTTTTTTGGTATAGTTGGTCGAGAGTGGGATGCACTACATTTTTACATTTCCAAAAATCTTGATTGGATGACGGTATGGATTGAACTATGTCAACAATCTGGTTGCGCATTAACATGGAAAGGTGTGGCTTCATTGGTTAAAAAAGCTCATCGTAATAGAGATTCCAATGTTACACAAAGGGAAATTGATTTAGCATATGGTTTAAGTGATAAAAAGGCATGTATAAATATATTAATCACCCATATTATTTAATTATTTTCAAGTATATTGATGTATATATATCTTGAGATTATTTTCTTTGCATACATTCGACTAAGAATAAATATGTTTATCAACTGACGATATTGCAATAATTTTTACATGTTTGACATATTGCAGGTGAAACACCACAAGGCTATGTGGTGCAATGGTTATAAATTTGAATCAAAATGTTGGATGACATGAAGAAAACTTGTGATTCTGATATAACTGCAGTCTTTCAGGTGACTAATGTTTCATCTAGAAGCAACATACATCCAGAAGTCTCAAAAAATTGATACTATGGGATTTTGGATGATATACTTGAGTGTGACTTTAAGTCCTTTAGATTAATTTTGTTCGTCGTCCTATGGTATAGGCTACGATTGAATGAAAATGATCTGAGAACTGTTATTGAAAATGATAATGGATTTACCATTGTTAATAGAAGGTTGATCAAGCGAGCTGGAAATGAGCCTTATGTTCTTCCAAGCCAATGTGAGCAGGTATTTTACTCAGAGGTTCCAGGTAAACCAGGTTGGTCATTTTTGTTAGACATGATCCAAGAGGAAGGCCGGTAAAATATAATGTGGTGGAAGAAGAAGATACCGAAGAACTAGAAGATGATGTAGATGATGATCAGGATCAACAGTTAGTTGATGATGTCCCTGACAAAGATGTCGAAGAGGAGGAACTAGATCATGATGATGTAGGATTTAATGTTCATGAAGATGATATCCATGTGGATTATGACATTATCAAAACTGATATCAATGATGATGATGATGATGATATGACCAATCCTTACAATGTCGAATTTGGATCGGATGATGACAAAGAGTTGGATGAAGAAGAAGATCAATGACATTGAAATGTATAAGTTATGCGATTATATTATCTATTTGATATTAATTTCTTGATAGAATTATATTTGACTTATGTGGTTACATAATTAATTCATGATGTTTTTAATTTTTATGCCATTACATAATTAATTTAATGATGTACTTTTTAATGTTTGAAAGATAAAAAAATTAAAACATTTCAATAGTGATGTTAACAACCTTGAAATTAGTGTGTTTTATGTTTCATGTGATCATAAAAGATTAAAAAGTCAGTTGTAGAGGTGGTTGTTCAGTGGTTGACGTGTATGTTTGCTCTTTTTACAATGTAACCAGGTTTGTCTTCTAATATACCTATGGAATTTCCAATTCCAATTGAAGGAAGCTCGAAGGACTTGGACCAACTGATGAGGACTTTAAAATCCTCCTACATTTCGGGATATGCAAGACCCGGGAGGGTGATCCATTAATGTGTTTATAACCTCTGCACCATTATTATAAACAACATTAACAATAGCAGATGATCTCACTTACTAGCTCAACATGATAAGATAATATCAACTAGAATTGGTTGTTCATAAACAATATCAACTATTTAGAGTGTGAGATAACTAAACACAATCCATTGTATAAGATAGTCAATGATTTGCAATTTGTAGCAAGCTCTAGGAAAAGACAAACAAATATTGAACTACACTAATATATACAACTTAGATTAGTGCCATATATCCATTGCAGGAGTCAAATTCATAAGCATATAGAGGTTTATAATAGATTTAATACATCACATATAAGATCCCTGACAATATTGCATTACAATTTCATCAGTATGCATTCTAACCCACAACTACTTATCAAATCCTTATACAACACATATCTGCCTATAATCCCATTCAAGCATTTTGATTAATTCCTTGAATTAAATCTAAAATAGAATCATACACACCACAACAGTGAGATGGATAAAACAACCCTTAATTATTTCATTCAAAGTTTAGATATGCATGTACAATGGAGAGGCATGAGCTTGAATTTTCATTTCAACTCAAATGCTAGTACTGTTATACAACATTAAATCTCTATGAACTCAAAACCTATTACATAATGACTCAAAACCTAAATTACATTTCTCTAAAACCATCGGATATGCAAAACATATCTGATTATAATCCCATTCAAACATTTTAATTAATTCCTTGAATTAAAGCTAAAATAGAATCATACACACTACAACAGTGAGCTGAATGAAACAACCCTTAGTTATTTTATTCAAATTTCAGATATGCACATATAATGGAGAGAGACGAGCTTGAAATTATCATTTGGATTCAAATGCTAATACTGTTATGCAACATTAAATCCTCATGAACTTAAAACCTATCACAAAGTGACTCAGAACCTAAATTGCATTTCTCTCTAAAACCATTGATCTTTACAATCAGCTCGGCAACTTTTCCTAGACTCAATCAAAATTATCTAACTTGCTAACCCATACTTCTGGCCTTGAAATCCTTCTTATAGAAAAATGAAGGAGCAAACCAGCTTTGAGCCAAAAATTACACACATCACTAGCCAATTAGAGCACCTGATGATATTCCAAAAATTGTTACAACTGCAATCATCCTGGAGCATATTCATTTTCATCATGTCGACTGAGGAAAGTTGATGCGATTCAAAAACCACAAGAAACCCATACCGAGAAAGTCATCAATACAAAACTAGGACCATTGTAACCGGAACATTAGATTTTCCACCTGTCCATAGTCCACTCTTTTTTACTCATCATCATTCAAATACTTAGCTTATACCCACTTCTGGTATTCTTCATCAGTAGGCTAGTTAAAATTAATCACCTTATTTACCTTTGTACTATAAGGCATATACTTTACCACTACCTGATTCACATCTCTTTCAAAAGACTCCAAAAATGAGTTGGTACCAATAATCTTATCCATACAACTCACCAACAAATCATAATTTGAGTCATCACAAATTAATTTAATTTGATTATTGATGACCTTATTTGCTTGATCTTGCCATTGTTGGAGTGTTCTGATTTTCCCTTGCTCATCAATTATATTAGGCAACAATGTGTTACCCCAATCATTGAAATTCTTTACCAACTCTTTAATCTTTCTACTCAAATCATCTGGTAGGGTTTGAAAACCTTGTAATGATTTTACTAACACATGAGTAGGCTTCAATGATTGAGGCCTATTATTTATATCAAACCTTGACGCTTTATTCATGATATCTAGATCATTGGCCCTAGGGATCCAATTTTTAATTATTTGTACTACTACCTCCTAATCCCTATCAATATTCTTTATTGCTTCCAACAACAAATAATATAAAGAATGTACAGATTGAAATTTTCTATCTACGTCTTCATTTAAGTTCTCCAAAACAGTAGTAACAATCTCCTTTTCCTTTGAAAGAAATCCCTCCTCTCTTATCCTTAATGATTTATGTAATTCATCAACTTTTTGTATGAGCTGCCTCTTCGTTGGATCAACAGAGCACTCATTTTCTTCATCAATTTGTTCTAGAGGAGGGGTGAGAGAAGGATTATGAATGGGAGACCCTGGTGTGGAAACATTTGGAGAAGCAGGAGGCATTGACCCTATTGTGGGAGGTAATGTACTGGTTCCTGGAGCATTTGATGTTTCCCCAATCTATCTATATCTAAACCTTTCCACTTCAGTTTGCAATTCAACATTCCTCTATTGCATTTTACTATATTCTTCAATCAAAATGTTATACTTCTCCATTAGGCTCTTCCTTTTAGCCTCCTCCCTTTCAACAGTCCTTTGGGCCAATTTGGCCACATTTATAGTTAAATTAGTGGCCTCGGTGGTTGAAGTCTCTGAAGCTCTCTTTATTATCAATCCTCCTCTGAAATTTGGATTAATATCAACAATTTATAGTTTTCTCCCTTGTGGAGCCAATGCCCAAGTTTCCAAGGTCTCATATTCTTCACTAAAGGAAGAGTTTTGCAATGTTGCCTTAACTTCTTCCTCATAATCTTGAAAAGGATTCTTGGACTTCATAATAGCATTAAAAGCTACTGCATCTACAATATCCCACTCAGGAAAAATAAATACACCAACCTGACTCACCAGTTGTCTTCCTTCTTCAAGAGTGATGTTTTTGAACTCTTCCATCAATTCAACTTTTACTTCTTCATCATTCTTCTGGTCTGACCTGGCAGGCCTTAGTTCCCTTCTCTCCCTGCATTTATCTTGATACTCTTCAAATTTCATTCTCCATGCCAATTGCAATAATACAGGGTTTTTCACAAATGTATTGTCATCTAAAAACTCCCTGCATGCTTCCATTCTTGCATCTTGCACACTTTTACCTTTCATATCTAAATCAGACAAAACCAATTCAGCTGACCTAGGAGGGGAAAGCATACCAACCTTCATGTCCTGATCAGTAACAATAATTTCATTTGTCAGATCATCATGTGGGTGATCATTTCTCTTCCTCTTAGGGCTTGGCTCAGATGGTGGTGATGGGGGACTATCTTTTGGTGACGACTTTAAATCAATGATCTTAATTGCCCTAGGTACTTTGAATTTTGGACCAGGTCGTGGAGGAACCTTCATTATTTTCTTCCCCTTCCTATCTACTTCCTCCTCATCACTACTACTATCCTTGTTCCTTCTATAGATGGGTCACTTTTCTGTAGGCTGGTATACTGACCTTGTTTCAATTGGACCAACACTTTGTTCTTCATACCCAGACTTAGCCTTAAATTTATCTTTTTAGTTCTCAAGGTGTCCATAATCTCCTTGAAGTTTTTCATTAGAAAATCAATTTTCTTATGGTATGGACTGAACTCCAACAGTGGATCATACTTCATATCCATTTCATGCAAAACATCTAGTAGCTTACTATAAGCTATCCATTTGTCCTTGTTCAACTCCTTATTTAGATCAAATTCATTTCTAATGAGGTCCTTAGGGAAGTTGAACTCATGTGCAAATTTTCCAACTTTTATTCTTTGTCTGAAAAGAGAAAAGAAACCCTCAAGATCATGTTTTCACCTTGGACCACATCTCAAATGGTAATCAACAAATAATTTGTCAAAATGTGTCCAGCCTCCCTTTGAAAATACAAATTTAGACACCACTATATAATCAGGGAAGAATGTTCCTTTCCCCCTTCTAGTGAGTTTGTCTTCATGAATAACACCTATGTGCCACATAACTTCTGCAAACCCTACTCTTCATGGCACGTTGTATGGCAGTATATGAGGGGCTACCTGAAATCCATATACTCTCAAAATAGTGTTGACTAGGTATGGGATAATGTCACCCCAGTTATGGTAAACCCTCAACTCTGGCTTCCTCCCCTTTGGCTTGAGGAAATCATGCAATTCCTTAGGGATCCTAGGTACATTCACCATCAATCTAGCCCTTAATTGAGAAGCAAAAAAATTATCAAATTGCACATAACTAGTGCTTTCCTTATTACGGGATAAATATGCAGTCCATATCTATACTGGAAACCTTTCTCCATCAACTGATTTCCTTAATTTCATCTTCTCAGAAAAAAAATTAGCATTCCTAAACAGAAACATATGAATCAGCATAGAATACCCAAATAATTGAGTACCAGTATCATTATTTTGCAGCTTCGACAACCCTTCATGTATCCTCTCAGCCAAGAAAGAAGCAAAGTCATATGTCACATAAAATTTAGGGTGATGTATTTGCACCCCCACGAACATGTACATAATAGGCATTATCGCACCAGGACTAAAACCCAAAATCTGATATAATGAATAGAAAGTGGCTAGGAAAGGTTTTGCAAAATAATTCAATCTGAAAGGTTCCTGGTCACTAGGGCTGATATGAAATTGTGAACCTCCTGCCCTGACCAGATGAGGTGGAACCAACTTAGCCCTAAAAAGAGATTTCAACTTTGCATACTCCTGCTTCATTTCCTCAAGATTGATAAGAACCAAGTCTTCACTCGGTTCACTCAAATCAAAAATCTGTTGGATATCTTCTCTATTAATTTCTAGTAGCACCCCTCCATCATTATCCCTAATTACTCGTGTAATAGGGTCATACCTCACAGCCACTGCCCTAAGTAAGTCCACATTAGGGAATACATTTGGTACAACCAGCTTCCCCATGTCATACATCCATCCATTTGAAAAAGGGTGAGGAAAATTCCTCTGTCCATACCACAATCTAAACATTTCTAAGCTAGTGAGAGGAACCCTAGCATCGACAATGTTGGAATAATTACACACTAACCCCTCCCCTAGGATTTTCCCTCCCATCAACACTACACATTTCCTTCTATCATTCGTTGATAACGGAAATTGATCCAGGAAATCATCGTACAAATTTCTTTTCAAATATTCAATGTAGCCAGAGTGCTGCTTGATTGGTACCATCTTGGAGAAAGTAGGGCTTCGTTACAATGTTACACTTCAATTGGCTAGGACTAAGCAGAGATAGGAAACTATAGAGTAAAAAACTACAATTCCTCACAATTTATGATTAAACTATAGCCTTAACAAGAGATTTCAATAAGCTCAATGACAAGCATAGAAAACCCCTTTCCCAAATTTAGGTGCACAATGACTGGGAGGCACAAAAAATAAACTTATGACTCTTTTCGCATAAACTCCAAATTTTGGCTGCAACAACTCACAATTTCACCTTTGACTCTAAAACTTGTTTTCATGAAATAATTGGATGCTTTGTGATACAAATGAGGTAGGAAAATTGATTTTATGTCGATCAAATCTCGCTAGTAAATGTCTCATCCGCCATTAAACCTCATTTGCGGGCTGCACGAATGACTCAAACCACATTTGATACAAATTTAAATTTGAACCATTGATCCTCCAGTTTGATCAAATCATCGACGACCACCTTCAAAACAGGCTGACATAATCACCAACACGGCAATAAGGGGCCCACCATGCCATACGCTACAAGTGAAAACCACATGGCGGTTTCCTACAATACTGCAATCCCTCGATTTACCATCGCAGGATGGTGGGCAACCGTTGATCCTTCTCATCAGAGATCCTACTCCTTCAAAAATGGTCAATGTCCTTTCCGTTAACTGTCGAGCAGCTTTTCCCTCAAAATTATAACATCTGCATTGAAATAAAGCATGTTCATCTCACAAGCACTTTAGTAATCCACCCCTTAATACATTTAGAACCGGCTAATACTTCCTTCACTCTTTAGACCTCATTAGATGAGACACGTGGTAAGCACCCATGATATCACGATCCTATAATTCCTGATCGCGGGATGGTGGGCACCATTGTTCTGCAAGAAATAGATCAAAGACAATGCTAATTCAACCCTCTACAAAATAAAATCATCGACGACCACCTTCAAAACAAGCTGACACAATTGACAACACGGTGATAAGGGGCCCACCTTACCATACACTACGAAGGAAGTCCATGTGGCGGTTGTCCGCAATATCGCAATCCTGAAACTTCTGATCACGCGATGGCAGGCAACCGTTGATCCTGAGCATCAATGATCTCATTCCTTTAACACAGTCGCCAACCATGTCGTTAACCTTTGAGTAGCTTTTCCAACAAGATTATAACATATCCATCGATTTATAACATGTGTGTCTCAAGAACACTTTAGTAATCCGCCCCTTAATACATTTAAAGTCGGCTAGTGTTTCCTTTACTCTTTAGGCTTCATCGGATGAGACACGTGGCGCTCGCCCGTGATTTCGCAATCAACCCAAGTACCATTACGAGATGGTGGGGAACAACTCAGATCAAATGGCAGTTGGTCAGTGATAGCGCAAATTTGATCCCCAGGATAGGACACGTGGCGCCCGCCCGTGATTTTGCAATCCTTCAATTCTCGATCACGGGATGGCGGGCACCGTTGATATCTGCAAGAAATAGATCAACGACAACACTATATCAACCTGTGCAAAATAAAACATTCATTAAAAGGAGAAGTGGGCATTACTAGGCGAACGACAAATAAAAAAATTATATTTATAGAAGAAAAATAAAATAATTTACAATTTGTTTTATAATTTCACTTTTAACTTTAAATGTATGTTTACTCATTAAGTTGTATTTTTCTTAAAATCATATTTTTATTTTAGATGTTTGTTTATAAAATATCAAGATGCATTAAAAATATATTAGAAATATTTTTCTTTATATTATATAGCATTCATAACATTAAATTAGCATAGAATAATTTCACAATATCACTTAACCAATCAAGAAAAAATTAATCATTACTATGCAACATTATTCTCACATCAAACTAACAAATAAACATTGAAAACAATTTATTTTTTTATATTATAACATTCATAACTTAAACCTTTTATACACAATATCAAGTTAATTATAAAAAACATATAAAATTATTTATATAAAAGCGCTTAAATTTTTAACAATTTAATAAAATATAATTTAATATAATTAAGAAAAATTAAATAAGAATTATAGATAAATTTATGAAATATTGATTTACTTATCAAGAAAAATCAATGATAAATTTACTTATTATAGATAAATTTACTTACCAATCTATTTTAACCATCAAGAAAAAATTAATCATTAGTGATTGCAAAATTATTGGCACATCTTTTAAACTGACAAATAAACATTGAAAACACATTTATTTTTTATATTATAACATTCATAACTTAAACCTTTTTATACACAACACAATGTCAAGTTAACTATAAATGGTATAGATTTTAGATTTTCTATATCTCTCATATATCAACATAGGTAAATTTGAAAATATTTTAAATTATATAATTTCAAAAAAAAATTGAATGAATTTATAGAAGATTATTTTTATTAAAGTGATAGAATCTAATCCCAATACCTAATTTTTTAGTAAAGTCTAACCTAATCCTAATTGAATCCTATACCTAATTTTAATTAAAGTCTAACCCTATTTGAACCTTAAACTTAATTGAACTCATGTTTAGGGTTATGTTTCAATTAAGGTTAGGGTTGAATTATGGTTATGATTAAGGTCAAAATTCAAATAGGATTATGGTTGGAGTTTAATTAAGGTTTCTATTCACTTAGGGTTAAGGTTTAATTAGTACTCAATTTGGGTTAGGGATCAACTAGGGTTATAATTTAATAATGGTTTATTAAGGTTAGGGTTAAGGTTAGTCTTAAATTAGGGCTAGGATTGGAGTTAGGGTTCAATTAAGGTAAGGGTTATTGTCTATTTTAGGGTTAGGGTTCAATTAGAGTTCTCTAGGGTTTTGATACAATTAGGGTTAGGTTTCAACAATACCAGGGTTACGATTATAGTTCAATTAGTGTTAGAGTTAGGGTTATATACGAGTTCAATCAGGTTAGGGTCAAGGTTTAATTAGTGTTAGAGTTAGGGTTGCAATAATAAAATTTTCCATAATGATATGGAAAGGCATTCAATTGGATTCATATACAAATGCACAAATAAGAATTGGTAATTAATAATTCTCTAGAACTAAAGTTATAACAACAAATACAATCCTTAGAAAATTATTTGTTCTTTGTTAGGGTTGGGATAAGAATTTAAAGGGGCCAATCAAGACTTAGGAAATAAAAACTTGCAGAGGAAATAAAGTATTAAAATCAAAGTTGGGTTTTAATTTTAATCCAGTGACGTAATCCTAAGCCATTAACTCCAGTGGTCATGTCGCTGATGGCTTAGCCAAAGCCTTTCACTAAATACTAACCGTGCAATGTGTAGGTTTTCCAGATCCAAAGATATGGGAGAAGATCTCGATCATACCCTGCCAACTCGCAGACCTAAGGTATCACCCTGTTATTTGGCGCGAGGTCAACAACAGGCAGATGTGTGTCTTGTATGGAATGTGGGGCCCAATCTCCACTATTGAGCTCATAACCTGTGGTTTTAGATCAACAACCAAGATCAAAAGCTAATGTAAATCTATGTTGTTCCCTACTAGCTCGCAGGAGGAAGATGAAGGTTTGTTAAAAGCCGCGAGGTCAATGAGATTGCGATGCATAGCTCCAGCTGTTCAGTTTGCAAAGTTCATAGGACCTGCCAACATGGTAGTTGGTTTCCGAGATGGATTAATGTTATTGGTCATGAGGAAGGTGAATGATGGTTCATTGGATGTCAAACCGAGTTAGCTTGAGATAAACCATTTGATCTTCCAACTCTTCAGGAGATCAGTGGGCAGTATTCAAAGTTGGAAAACGACACATGGTGGTGATTTTATCATACAACTGGTGAAGCATTAATGAATTATTCCTTGCTTCTATAGTCACATAGATCTCAATCTATGTGAAGATGTTGTTGTTGGCAATCATGAAGGGTGATCTTTGGATTCTCATACAACTCTATTTAAATGGTGACAATACATACGCCACCAAATTGCCATGTTTGCACATGCATTTTTACTAAGCATTGATCAAGGTTGCCATTACCTCGCACAATAAATACAAGAGGAGTTAACTGCTAATAGTGTCATTCTTGTAGCAGTTAGAGAACTTTGTGGGCTGAGTCAAATCAAGTTTGAGTGCTTGTCTGTGAAGAGAAAATGAGTAATTCAGTAAGGAGGTCTATTCATTTGAGCTCACAAAAGCTCAGTCCTGCTATTCAGGAAGGTGCTTTGGTTGATAAGCCCAGGCTTGTTCCCACTAGATGCAGTAGAAGGTTGCAATTCTAGGACATTGCTTCTCAACTGGTAGATGACAAAGGCAAGCGGTTGGCATGCTCTATTACTAGTGTCGGTAGGAAAATAAGGTATGGGCATGGCTCCTCTGAATTCCAACACTCGCCCATTGACCTTACGAGCAACACTTCTGATGATGTAACTGAGACCGACTCCGACTACTATCGATATTTACCTCACTTTAATCACGGTCTGCCCTCTAATGAGGAAGTGATATATGTGGTGCCATTGGCTATTAAAACCCCAATCGGACGGACTAGAACCATATTGGGAAGGGACAAGAAAGAAGAGGAGGTTGAGGGTCTACCGTATTAGGCAACAACTAGAAGCAGGCGTGTATACCGGGGTGTGAGTGTTGGTAAGGGCAGGGTGGTGGGTAAATAAGAATTTGTTATGGTGCCTTCGTGGCAATTTGGTTGCCTGGTTTTTTTGCATGGATAGCGACAAGGGGATTTTGATGACAATTTGTGTTCCCTTTTCTTTTAGGTTTCCCCAGTTCGTGCACCACTATGTTTTGTAGATTCAACATGTGGGAAATTTTGAAATGAAAGTCAAATGCAATGGATATTTTTTTCAAATGAAAATTTGTGGTGAAATTAAATTTGAGCCTGAAGCTTGTTACTCCCTTGTCATATAAAAGGGAATTCAAGGCTCATTTGTAGGGAGAGAACTGATGAAAGCTCTAGCTAGGTTTTGAGTTGAATATATGGGTAGAAAGATAGTTTTGAGTTGAATAAATGGGTAGAAAGATATATGTCCTCTAATGAGGATGTGATATTTGTGGTGCCATTGGCTGTTAAAACCCCAAGTGGATGGACTAGAACCGTATTGGGCAAGGACAAGAAAGAAGAGAAGGCTGAGGGTCTATCGTATTGGGAAACAACTAGAAGCGGGCGTGTATACCAAGGTCTGAGTGCTGGTAAGGGCAGGGTGGCAGGTAAATAAGAAGTTGTTGTGGTGCCTTAGTGGAAATTAATTTGGTTGCCTAGTTTTTTGCGTGGATATAAAGGGGATTGTGATGAAAATTTGTGTTCCCTTTTCTTTAAGCTTTCCCTAGTTCATGCACTATATACGTTTTGCAGATTCAACGTGTGGGAAGTTTTGTAATGAAATTCAAATGCAATGGAGATTTTGTTGAAATGAAAATTTGTGGTGAAATTACATTTGAGCCCGAAGCTTGTTGCTCCCTTGTCATATAAAATGGAATTCAAGGCTCATTTGTAGGGAGATAACTGATGAAAACTCTAGCTAGGTTTTGAGTTGAATATATGGGTAGAAAGATATCTATCCTCTGATGAGGAAGTGATATATGTGGTGCCATTGGCTGTTAAAACCCCAAGCGGATGGACTAGAACTATATTAGGAAAGGACAAGAAAGAAGAGGAGGCTAAGGGTCTACCGTATTGGGAAACAACTAGAAGTGGGCATGTATACCAGGGTTTGAGTGCTAGTAAGTGCAGGGTGGCGGGTAAATAAGAAGTTGTTGTGGTTCCTTAGTGGCAATTAATTTGGTTGCCTATTTTTTTGCGTGGATACAAAGGGGATTGTGATGACAATTTATGTTCTCTTTTGTTTTACCTTTCCCCAGTTCATGCACTATATATGTTTTGCAGATTCAACGTGTGGGAAATTTTGTAATGAAAGTCAAATGTAATGGAGATTTTGATCAAATGAAAATTTGTAGTGAAATTACATTTGAGCCCGAAGCTTGTTGCTCCCTTGTCATATAAAAGGGAATTCAAGGCTCATTTGTAGGGAGAGAACTGATGAAATCTCTACCTAGGTTTTGAGTTGAATATATGGGTAGAAAGATATTTTTCCTCTAATGAGTAAGTGATATTTGTGGTGCCATTAGCTATTAAAAAACTAACTTTATTAGAACGCGAGCGTATTATGAATAAATAGAGAGGTGGCCATGGGATAGAGGGTGGGAGAGTCGTAGAGCCCCAAAGAGGGTGGGAGAGATTGAGGGTGGGTGGGAGTGGGCGGTAGAGAGGGTGGTGGGGGAGGGTGTGGGAAATCAAAATCAATCAAAATCACGCAGATCGAAAAGTCAGCATCAAAATCAAACGTCAGAGAAAAATCCGCTTAAAATCGAGACAAAATCGAACATCAAAATCGCTTGCATCAGATCAATCATCAAACATCCAAAAATCCTCAAAACATCTCAAAATCAGGCTTTTTGAAATCAAATCAAAAATCAAAATCAAACATCAAAATCGCTTTGAAATCAATCTTTTAATCAAACGCAAAATCGAAATCTGCCGAAATCCGCAGAAATCCAGGCGCGCATCACGCGATCAAAATCAAAAATCAAAATCAGATCCAGCTTTGGCATCAAACAGAAATCCGGCGCTCAAAAATCAACATCCAGGCGTCGAAAAATCAAGCGCAATCAATCAAGCGCAACATCAAAATCAGTAATCCGCGTCAAAATCTGGCATCAGACAAAAATCGAGATCTTTAAGATCAAAAATCAGGAAATCGATCGGCAAAAAATCAAATCAGGCAAATCAAACTTTGCCGGAGATCAAACATCAGGCAAACATCGATCAAGATCAAAAATCAAAATCAAAATCATCAGACCTCGATCATTTTTAGAGGTGTAAAGAATTGAGTTACGCAGGGTAACATACGCTACAATCACTTGAGAGGACGATTATGCAAATTCAACTAACTATTATAGAGATTTCAATGGACAAATAAACATGCATAAATGAAATATCACAATAAACACATAACACAGTAATTACCATGGGGAAACCCTTCTGGGAGAAAAACCCCACCCTCCAAAACCCACACAATGTATTATCAAATCAAGAAGATTACAATACACTTGCAATGCAAGTTCTTACAGGAGCACATCACCACAACTCAAACTCGGACTCGGAGAGACTCCTTCTAGCACCCAGTCTTGCAAACTGAACTTGATGATTCAAACACCTCCCCAAGCCCTCCTTTTATAGTGATTTACAACCTGGAAACCATTTTTGGTTTTACAAAACCATGGGCAAAACAACCATGCCACATGTTACCCACTTGTCATTTGTAACTCCAAGATGGAAAAACAACCAAGTTAAAATAGCATTTTCGTCCATAATTTTGTGCTCTAGTTTAGACCCCCATAAAAGTTATACAATGAGTTGTTTATGCTCTAAAAATAGCCCTCCTATATTCTACTAGGGACAAGGCACATTTTTTAACAACTCATACACCTTTTTCCAACACATCAACATGTGGAGAACTACCACAAACAAATTCTAGAATTTTTTGGAAAAAGCTTGCAAGGTTGAGACACAATTCTCAACATTCTCCCACTTGTCGAACACCTTGCAAGAGTAAGAGGATCCAAAGTGTCATGGACTTAATTGCTAGGGGCTGAGAGCCCCATAGACTCTGAACACCATCTAAATTTTTCTATGCTCGCGGGCTTAGTTAATGCATCAACAACATTCACAAAAGTCTCCACCTTCTCCAGCTTCACCTTGCCGTCCTCGACCATATCTCTCACAAAATGATATTGTACATCAATGTGCTTGGTCCTGGCATGAAATGTCAGGTTCTTCGCTAGGTAGATTGCACTCTGACTGTCGCTATAAATTGTCATTGCACCCTGTTTGAACTCTATATCTGAACACAATATCTTTAGCCAGATGGATTCCTTGCAGGCATGAGTAGTTGCCATATACTTTGCCTCTGTAGTGGAAAAAGTGACCACAGCTTGTCACTTGCTCATCCAACTGATTGCACCACCAAATAATGTAAACACATATGCACTGGTGGATCTTCTTTTATCAACATCATCGGCCCAGTTTGAATCCACGTAGCCTTGAATATCTAAGGAATGCTCGTTTCCTATTCCATGGAAACATATAGAGTACTCTGAGGTACCCTGCAAGTATCTGAAAACTCTTTTTACTTCATCCCAATGTGCTCTTCCTGGATTAGACATGTAATGGGAAAGTACTCCCACTGCTTGGGCAATGTTTGGTCTTGTACAGACCATAGCATACATCAAACTTCCAACAACACTCTGATATGGTACTCGACTCATCTCTTCCATCTCCAATGGGGATGTAGGACACTGTGAGCTAGAAAGCTTTGTTCCCATAGTAACAGGAACACTCAATGGTTTGGAATCCTACATATTGAATCTTCTCAAAATAGTACCAACATACTTACTCTGGCCTAGCCAAAGCTTTCTATTTTTCCTATCTCTTATAATCTCCATTCCCAGAATATGCCTTGCTGTACCAAGATCTTTCATTTCAAACTTTGCTAAGAGTTGAGATTTTAATTCTGTAATCAAACCTTTTCCTTTGCCAATAAACAACATGTCATTGACATACAAGGCAATAACCAGGAAATAATCACCATCAGACTTGTAATATATATAGTGATCAGATTTAGATCGCACAAATCCCAAACTCAAAACATATGTATCAAACTTCTGGTACCACATCCTAGGACTTTGTTTTAAACCATACAAGGATTTCTTCAACTTACAAACCAAATGAATTTTACCTTTGACCACAAAGTTCTCTGGTTGTGTCATATAAATTTCTTCCTCCAAATCTCCATGAAGGAAAGCTATTTTCACATCCATCTGCTCAACCTCTAGAGCATAAGCAGCTGCAATAGAAAGTAAAAAATGAATGGATGTCATTTTTGCTACAGGAGAAAAAATTTCACCATAATCAACTCCTGCAACCTGGGAGTAACCTTTTGCAACCAAATGTGCTTTATACTTCTCAATGCTTCCATTTGAACCCATCTTCCTTTTGAACACCCATTTACAACCAACAGGCTTCCGTCCTTCAGGCAATGGTACAAGGTCCCATGTGTCATTCTTCTTAAGAGCTGCCATCTCTTCTTCCATGCCTTTTTTCCAGGACTCTGAATCATTCATACCAAGAGCCTCTTCTACACATCTTGGTTCATCAATATTAGCATTCAAAGAAAATATACACCTCCAATCATCAGGAGAATATCCATACCTTTCTGGTGCTTTCCTCTATCTACTAGACCTTTGAACAAGATCTGGTTTAGGTTCAGGTTCTCCCTCTTCCTCTGATGATTCAGAACTCGTAGAGCTCTCCTCAACATCTTGTCTTTCTAAGGGCCTCGATTCAACTTTCTCAGGTGTAGCAGGCAGTTGAATCACATCTTTCTTTTCTTCCATTTGTTCTGGCTTCACTATAATAGAAGAAGGCTTAGTTTCTCTAAAAATAACACTTCTGGAATAAAATACCTTTTGTGCAATAGGATCCCAAAGCTTGTATCCTTTCACACCATAACTATATCCAATGAAGATACATTTGACAGCTTTGTTGTCCAATTTTTTCCACTTCTCCTTTGGCACATGAGCATATGCCTCACAACCAAACACTCTCAGATGTCTAAGTGAAGGCTTGTGGCCCGACCACACTTCCATTGGAATCTTATCAACAAGAGCTGATGTAGGAGACCTGTTTATCAGGTAGCAAGAAGTGGCAATAGCTTCAGCCTAGAACTTTTGTTCTAGTCTAGCTCCACTCAACATACTCCTAGCCTTCTCCATCAAGGTCTTGTTCATTATTTCTGCAACTCCATTCTGTTGTGGAGAATACGGAGTCGTCTTCTCTCTTTTAATACCACAATCTTTACAAAATGTGTCAAAATCATTAGAGCAATATTCACCACCATTATCAGTTCTCAAACACTTTATCTTCTTTCTAGTCTGCAACTCAACCATTGCCTTAAACTCTTTGAAACAACTGAAAACTTTAGCTTTACTCCTAAGAAAATAAACCCATGTTCTTCTACTAAAATCATCAATGAAAGAAACATAATAAACTGATCCACCAATAGAAGAAACATCAACTGGACCAAATACATCTGAATGGATAAGATCCAAAATACATGAAGACTTATGAGAACTCAAGTAAAACTAAATACGATTTTGTTTACCATAGATACAATGCTCACAAAAATTGAACTCAAGATTGCAGTCATTGAACCCATCAACAAGGTTTTTATTTTT